>CAXARO010000099.1:0-94136 GCA_963971305.1 Arcuatula senhousia | reverse complement strand
AAACAATATTTTACTGCAGGGGCAGATTTTAATTTTCTGTTAATAAGTTCAAAACTATACAAAATTTAATAATATTTATACTTGTATTTAACCTAAATTTACCTGTATACTATCTAAATAAGCTGTAACACAAACGTCGACTGCTATTAGTCTATACGTTATCTTTTTTAGCGGAATCGTATTGCCAATTAGCCTAAAAGTGGATCCCCAATCCTTATTTACATTAAGGACCAAAAATCGAAACACAACTTTGTGCAGGACACCCTTTGGATCAATCATACCAAGTTTCAGTAAATTCTGTTCTGCAGTTTCAGAGGAGAAGATTTTTGAAAAATTGTTAACAGAAAAAAATACCCTGTAACATATACATGCATATATGCGCCTTTTTTTATAATACTCTCGCGTAGTGTAATGTCTACACGATTTAATGCTAGTTAAATGTCAATTAAGGTCCTAGAGTAAATCGTTTGAATGAGCAGATGACATTGTCCGATCCAAAAATTACTCTCTCCTTCTCCAAAACAATCTTGATAACTTTCCATGCTATACCCGTCCTCAAGTATTTTGACGATTGATTTTTGTATTTGGTAAACGAAGAAACAAACATGTGCGAGTTTCTTTAGACAAATATCTAATGAGTTTGATAAAATCTGTATCAAATTATATTTAATAAAATATAATGAGATGTTGAATAAGTGTACACGACACAACTTACAATGTAAACGACAATTTGAAAAAAAAATCCACAATAAAAAACAGCCAGCAGCCTTTAATGTGACCAGCGGTCGCTGATCGCTGTTTTTAAATTGCCCCTAGATTGAAAATAAACTACATATGATTCAAGCCCAACCCTAAAGTGCAAAGAAAGACCCCCTACTGACCAGAAAAAAACCCAGTTAACATAGATTCGACGAAATACAAACATAAGCTCTGATAAAGATTCCTGGCTTATGACAGGCACATTTAAAATGATGGGGTTAAACTAGTTTTCTGGTGCCAACCTTTTCCCTATTGATAACCAATAACGAAGCACAAACTAACACACAGTAAAAATCAAATCGATAAAGTTCAATAGTCCATTTGCCAATTAGCTTCGGGTTTTTATTCCGGAATCGATTAAATTTTTCTGTGTATTTGCGCTATGAAAAATGCAGTGGTTATCAAATTGCATACAGACCGGACAAGTCTCGGAATTTTTCCTTTACGACTATTATAATCTACCATAAAAATGTGAAAAAACTTGCTGGCATTAAAATGTTGTTGACAACGTATTCTTAAAATTTACACCTAACTGTTTAACACAACCTGAGTTAAAAAAGTTAAAAGGGTCCTAATAATTCTATCGATCGCAGTATATTATCGTAGTCATCAACGATGAAGTAAAAGACTTGTCCTGTCTGTTCGCTATTCGGTAACCACGGCATTTTCCTTAGCGTTAATACAACGAAAAATTAAATCTATTCCGGAATAAAAATTCGGAGCTAATTGGCAAATAGACAACAACAACAAGAGATAACCTGAGACAAAAGGAGAACAAGGAAGTAACGGGACGTAGAAATACTCTCTTGAGAACACTCAAAGTTACTAACAGCTAGCTTAGAAGCATCTATCGACTAATGTAAAAAAATCAAGTACGTCGATTTTAAATCCGACACAACACGTCAAACAATTAATGATTTAGTGATGTATCACCACACAAAACCGACACACTTGACCGCTGTTATTCTCAAAAATGACATAAACATAAAAAGCAATTAATAGTTTTAAGTAAGTATCAAATAATCAATATCTTTACCCCAAAAAATTACTTTAATTTCTATTTCATAACCTTTATTAAATAAAGTTTTAAGCCAGTTTTTCAGTCCTAAAGGATTGTTCTTGAATTTATTTGCTTTAAGTGGAGCACAAATAGTTCCCAAAGGGACACCGATGGCTTGGCGATAAATTTTAAATGTTGTCCAAAAGATAATTAGAGCAGTTATCATTTCTGCATCAGTCCTATTGACGCCACCTTTTTGAGTCTTGTTGCTAAAAAAGTTGCTAAAAAACGATTTATTAAATAATTTAGAAACTTTAGAGCAGATAGAGTCACTTTTAGATTTATCGAAACACTATTTAACCAGATATTCAAATAATATAGTGGGAAAGGTTAATGTACAAAGTAGAAAATCGTAGCTATCAACTGTATGGTAAGTACCTTGAAAAGCACGAAGTTTGTCTAAAACATCGAGCGAATTTTTCACACTTCAAAAAGGATTTATACCACTGTTTTCAAATATCTTTTCGCAGTATGGAATAATAAATTCTTTCATAGTAGTCAAAGCAAGATATGGGGTTTAAGAACTATAAGTGAGTGAACACTTATTTTAAGGAGATTCGTCAGGAATTTTGTGTAAATAAAGGTAATAACAATACTACCGAACTTGAATGATCAATCTCATAGTCCAGAGAAAATGACAAAAACGAATCAGTCATACCGGAGAATTGGTGGATCGCAATGGTCCTGACTTGGTACAGGCATTTCAAACGAAATGGTGGGTTAAACCAGGTTTTATGGCGCCAAACCTCCCTCTTCCATTGCGATCTTAGGATCCGGTAATGAACATAGAACACAACATAGTTGTGAGACTCAATAGGGATATTGAGGTGATCATCTCAGTACAAAAGACCAGTCAAACACTAATTAAAACAATTAACTATCATATCTTTTAACTCAATTTTGAACTTTTCTACTAGTGGCTGATAACGAAGAAAGAATTTTTTTAGTGATCGTATGACACGTATTTTCTTATAGCCCTGCTCCAAAAGTCGGTCACGAAGAAATCGGTGTCTGATAAAAAAAATCTGTGAAATGTGTGCAAGCTCTGGCATATCGAATAAGTTGTGAAATATAAACACCGTATGCAGGAGAAGTAGGTATATTGCTCTGTATATTAGGAAAATTAATAATTTGAAAATTGAAATCGTCTCGTTTATCGTATATTTTTGTACTGAGATGACCACCTGGGTCAAATTCGAGGTGCAAATCCAAGAAAGACGTGAAGCAATTTGATTCGGTGGTCTCTTTAATCCCCAATTCCGGAGGATATATTGAAGGAATCCATCTACCAAATGAAGTGATATTGACAGAAAGGACATCATCAATATATCTGAATGTAAGATTAAATGACCTTGCCTCTTTCATCTTCTTGTTCTTTACGAGTTCCTGAAGAAATTCAGTCTCGTAAGAGTATTGAAACAAATCGGCGAGGAGAGGAGCACAGTTTGTGCCCATTGGAATGCCGATTTGTTGTTGAAAAATCTCTCCTCCGAAGGTGACAAATATGTTGTCAATGAGGAAATCAAGCATACTGCAAACTTGTTCCAGTGTGTAACAAATTTTATCTTTGAAAGATGTTTTGGAAAAGAAGGTAGAATTATAACCCAAAACAACAAAATTCCTAGAGTTTGAAAAGGCTTTTTCGAGAAGTTTTTTCAGGTGACATTTTAGTTTTTCGTGTGGCAAGGTAGTGTATAAAGTTGAAAAATCGAACGTTTTCAAAGAGTGAACCTCAGAAAATGATCTAGATTTAAAATGATCTAAAAATTTTTTTGAGTTCTTCAAAATCCACATATGATTAATTCCACTACGATTATAAATAGTGTCGCAGTATGCTTGTTGACCTTCTTTGACAGCAGACAAGATTTTAGTTAAATGAACGGACAGCTCTGTAGTTGAACATGATGAAGATCCAGCTATATACCTTTCTTTGTACGGATTTTTGTGAAGTTTAGGTATCAAGTACAAATATGGTAACTCTTTATGTTCCTCTTTCATTGGAATATTGAAAGAGGACATAAAAGAGCTATGGTTGGCTATGATTTCATCTTTGTTAAATGTAGTCCGTGTGTATGTAGCACTAGCGGAAGTATTACCATCAATGCCTAGTTGTTTTATTAGACAATTATAACAATTTAGGATTCCAGTACATTTTTAGGTAGTGTATTGTATGTTGAGGCGGCTCGTAGTGATGCGGTATTTAAAATATGGTCCTCAATAATACTAAATATTCCTATCCAGTTTTTCATCAGTAGTTGTTGACGTATAATTAAAAATAATGTTACGGGTGTTTGTTTTTATATCTATGAGACAATAGGAGGTTCAGTATTAGAAAAAAAGATGGAGTGAGATCTTTAATTTTGGGATCCACAAATATGCTGGATATATTAATAAAATCAAGTACTCTATTAATATAAGTTAATTTGATAATATGTCGAATGTGGTCTAGAGGACTATCAATTTTAGGAAACAGTTTAAAGTAACAGAATGCACTTATGATAAGTGCACCTTCATATAAGGGACTTGCGTGAGATATAGTTTCACAGTCCAATTTAATATTGTTTAGTTTAGAAATAGGTATAGAACATAGTTTACAAAATAATTTATATGAGCAGCATCTTTTTTAAATGTACGTTTGAATGTTTAGTGTATTACAAAGTCTCAAAAACTTTCATTTAACAAACTACAATGTTTACTCAAACAAATAATTGCAATCACCTGAAGAATTGGAGGTAATTATTTTTTCTTATTGCCACATCCCACCACTTAAAGGACTTTGTCAAACATTCATTTAAATATAAAAAATATTAATATATATTAATATGAAAAAAAAAATGTTGCAATCCATACTAGATGATAAATAAATCAATCTGTAATAATTCATCTTTACACCACAAGCGCGTTCAATTCTTCATGCATATCTTCAGGTGGACATTGTTCATGTATATATTAAATATACGATATTGAGATGTGGAATAAGTGTACGCGACACAACAAACATAAACAAACAGCTATTCAAAAAATCACAACGGAAAACAGCAAGCAGTCTTCAACATGACCATAGGTCACTGCTTACCGTCTTGCATTGGCCCAAGACTTATAATCCAATACAAAAGTATCAAAACCAATCCCTAAACCATCAACGAAAGACTCAATTCTTGACATAAAACAGTTAAAATAGAATGACAAGGACAAACAAAGGCTTTGGCACAGTTTCCTGGCTTAGGACAGGCACATATAAAATGTGGCGGGGTTAAACTAGTTTTTTTGGATCCAACCTTCCCCCTATTGATAAGCTTGCACAAAGCTACATATAAAACACACTGTAAAACTCAATCGACAAAAGTTCAATTCAACAAGAGAGAACCTAAGACAAAATACTGTACGAAAACAACAAGACAAGGAGGAACTCTCTTGAGAACACTCGAAGTTACCGACAACTAGCTAAGACACATTTATCGATTGATGTAAAAGAATCAAATACATCAGTTCTAAATCCGACACCCCACGTCAAAACAATGAATGATTAAGAGTTGTATCACCATACAGAACCGACATACTTGATCGCTGTGGTGCTTATAAATAATACAGTGGATACAAAGCGAAAATTTAACGTTTTAAAGTTATTATCAAGCTATCAATATTTCTGCCAAAACATACAAAATGCAAAGATTTTACTAAAACATTGAATTCGTATCCTTCTTTCAAAGGGTTTTTAAGTCAGTTTTTAATTTCCATAAGGTTGTTTTTGAATTTTTGTGCTTTATAAACTACATTGCTATAAAAGTCAGGATGAGATATTCCTTTAACAATCAGAAATCTACGTGTACAATCAAATTTTTCGATGAGATGTCCATATTTATGTGCAAATTTTGTAAAAGATTTGACTAATTTGTGGTAACGGTAACCTTGTTTTAGCAATTTTTTTGTAATAAAACGGTTTTTATCATTAAAATCAGACACATCACTGCAAATGCGAGCATACCTGACTAATTGTGAAATGTATACCCCGTAAGCTGGAGCTAATGGTACGTCTCCTTCAAGAAACGGAAAATTAACTATTGGGAATGAAAAGTCATCCCGTTTATCATATACTTTAGTGTGTAATCTACCATTGATAATGCTTAAGTCCAAATCTAGAAATGGACATCTACTGTCGGTTGAGTTTGCTTTATTTAGGGTTAATTCTTTAGGATATATATCATTTATAAAATTTGAGAATGTGGGGTTGTTTAGAGCAAGTCTGTCATCTGAGTACCTATATGTATTGTTAAAAGTTTCGATAAGGTGGTTTTTGTTTGGGTCTTTTTGTAGCTTGGCCATAAACTGTGATTCGTAACAATATAAAAACAGATCAGCTATGAGTGGAGCACAATTGGTTCCCATTGGAATACCAATGACTTGGCGATATATTTGTTTACCGAACCGGATGTAAATATTATCTTAAAGAAAGTTTAATGCAGTAATAACTTCTATGTCGGTCCAATTAACATAACCTTTGTGGGTTTCGTTACTAAAAAACGATTTACTAAATACTTTTGACACTTTAGAACAGATGTAGTCACTTTTAGATTTGTCAAAGCACCATTTAATTAAATATTCAAATTTCTTTTTGATAAGATTGTGAGGTAGATTAGTATATAAAGTGGAAAAGTCATAGCTGTCCACGGATTGAAAAGTATTTTCAAATGCCCGAAGTTTGTCTAAAACATCAAGAGAATTTTTAACACTCAAAAAATGATTTATTCCACTATTTTCGAAAATTTTATCACAGTATCGGATGATAAATTCTTTCATTGTAGTTAAAGCAAGAGACAAGACTTTAGAAATATTGGTTAAGGAACATTTACTTGATGCAGAAATTATACGGGATTTATATGGGTTTTTGTGTAATTTAGGTATCCAGTACATAGTAGGTAATTTATTGTATGTAGGGGCTGCTCGAAGTGCTGTGGTTGCTGTGACATGATCGTCAATAATACTGGTTTCTGTAGCTTGCTGTAGCTTCTGTTGTTAAAACCTTAATGGGTGTGGATGCATGCAAGGCAAGGGTAAAGAAGTTTTGTCTTGCAACAGCATCAAAACTTTCGATTTCTCTTTACAGGTCTTTTACACATGAACAGCTCAAATCACGATTGGTACAGCTGATTAAACGCAGCTTTTTCAAAATGAATGGAAAATGCAGGTACAAATATCTGGAAGTCGATTATAGTAAGACTTACTTTGTCATCAATGATCCTTAGAAGAAGAACAAATATACTGAAGACCAAATAATCGACAAGCTCAATTTTCTTATTTACAACACATTTGTTCAGTTTGGTGGACGTGATTTTCAGCAAACAATTGGGATTCCATTGGGCACAAATTATGCACCTTTACTTCCTGGTTTGTTTCTTCATTCATATGAAGAAGACTTTTTACAATCTCTTCTTGACAGAAAAAAATATAAAATGTAGATTAGCTGTCTCTTTTAACATCAACACTTTTGAGTTGGAGAAAACATCAAAGCTTTAAATTATCTGTCTAAATTTCGAAATTGTCTAAACCCTAAGGTTCTTCCTACCCCAGACATAGGTTGATTATCTTAGTAATAATTTGGTTCCCCAGTTTGGTATTTTTGGTTTTACTGTTCTATGCTCTTCATATTCATACAGTGTTTGGCATTTTCAATATTTTTGGTAGAGCGCCTCTGATGAGTCTTGAATAGACGAAACGCGCGTCAGGCGTAGCAAAATTTATTGTCTGGAACTTTGTTGTAATTTGTATTAACCTCACGTTCCGTTATATTGATGATATCCTTTCACTGATCAATGTTCGATTTGGTGATTTTCTCAATCTCATATTTCCTCAGGAATTTGAAATAAAAGACACAATGGATTTTGGGAAGTCTGCTTCATATTAAGATCTACATCTCGAACTTTCAACTAAGCTCTCTGACAAACGTGATTACTTCAATTTTCAAATCGTCAACATTCCCATTTTGTGTAGAAACATTCTGTCCTCTCCTGCCCATAGATTCTTCGTATCACAGTTGACTCGTTACTTCAGAGCTTGCGGGAATAACATCGATTTCCTTGGCAGAGCGTCAAGTTTGACACAGAAATCGCTAACACAGGGTTATGGCCCTCCACGGTTGCTGTTTCCTCTCAAGAAATTTACGGTACAAACCCTGCACTCGTAGACAAATATGGGATTTCAATCTCTCAAATGAGTGCAGATGATGGTTTGTCGTAGAAATTTGTTGTATCTTCCCTTAACGGATTGGACACACTGAATTGGAAATTAGCAACACAATGGGTGTGCTATATTTTTGTCATTGTGCTTATTATGTATGGCAAACAATATAAGACACTATAACAAACAATTTAGTTATTATTTATTTATTCAATAACACTCAATCATGTTTGGTAGATATAATTGGAAAATAAATTATTATATTCTACATTACCAAAGCAAAAACTATTCATATATTGAGTTAACCATTTTAGCTAAAATTAAAGATTACACAGTTGAATCTAGGAGGGTGTTCTGGAATCAATGGTGCCCAATCTAATTGGGTTATTTATTAATTGAAACATATTCTATTGTCAAAAAAACAAGACAAAGGAATAGGACACAAGTTCTACATCTTAGAACGTCTTCTACCATTGGGGTATTATATTATTAAATTTAGAATATTAATTTTTTAAAATTTTATATCTCGTATTTTGAACATCAAATCTCGAATTTCGAATCCCAAATTCCGAATTTCGACAATACGAGTATATGATTATGAAACAAGCAATATGATTAGTCATAATTATATTGAATTTCGAATCTCGACTTTCGAATCTCGAATGTCGAATCTCGAATTTTGATTCTCCAATTTTGAATAAGACTTAAGGGCTTTCATAAAAACCGGAACTGCAGAGATTCAACAATATCGACGATCTAGGTTAAATTACTCCCATGGAAACTTTTATACAAACCCGCGAATTATCGCAAAGCAGAATACAGGTATAATCGGCCATAACGGTTATATACCTCGATATCTCCTCTTTCGATTACACCTAGTCTGATATTGTTGGAAGATGACAATTTAGTCGAAATCGAGGTCGAAAGGACACAACCATGGACACTTCTATATAAAATCGTGACTTATCTGGACCCGGAACCGTATAGAAATTTTTCGAATGTTGAATGCTGAACTGAAATATGGTGTGAAGAAAGAAAAATTTGGTATGTTGAACGTTGAACTGAAATCTGGCTTAATATATTGAACTAAGAAAATAACCAAAATCTGGTTCAACATTGAAAAAAAAAAGAATGTTAAATGTTGAACATTGAATGTTGAACCAAGTTGACGCTGGTTTCTTTCTGTTGCCTGCACATGGTCAATTTCTCTTTAATAGAAAATGTATCCATTGTTATACCACAAACGCAACTAATTGATTTCTTACGTTATTTATATTTATTTAAATATATTTAACGTGTTATGCCATGAATCAATTGTACATGTGAAGTTATATAGAATAATTATACACCCCAAAGGGAGCTAGACTTGTTAGCAAGATGCTTTCAATCGGAAGTGGTTTGAGAAAGACCGCATTAGGAAAATTCAGGTTAGAACTTGATCAATGCAAAACTAAATTACTATTTTGCAATTAAAAAAATAAGATTTTCAACGAATCAATGCAGGAATCACCCCCAAAAACAACCCCCCCAAACAATGCCTGCATGTGTAACGGGGTTGCTCCCCTTCGTACATTAATTAGTAGATTTAAATAGTCAGCCTTTATCCCTGAACAAGGGAAGTACTTCTTTGGCTCAGAGGTAGAGCGCCTGACTGTAAACCTAGCGGTTCTGGGTTCGAGTCCCGGTCAAGACATGTCGATTTTATGAAGTAATTCATGCTCTCCGGTTACATTGGTGCCCCCAGGGCTAGTTGTGTTAAGAGTCATACATGAAGGTATGATGACTCTTGAGGAGGGGGGAGTGTAACGGGTTTGCTCCCCTTCGTACATTAATTAGTAAATTTGAATAGCCATCCTGTTAACTTAGAGGTCCTGGGTTCGAGTCCCGGTCAGGACATGTCGATTTTGTGAAGTAATTCATGCTCTCCGGTTACACATGATTGAAATCTCCACAGCCCGCTTTCTTATCTTTTCGTTTCTATTTCTTAGATTTCCCCATAAAACCCCTCCCTTCTGAGCACTCCGTTACACCCCCTTTATTCAAGAACCAGGACTGAAATCTATGTAAAATGAATTACTTATATAACGTGTCATAACTACGTTATATGAAGAACCCTAACTTAGTTATAGGTAAAACCATAAAAATTATATGTTATACCATGACTGATAGGTAAGTAGCTATGTTATATATGATACAATCATAAGTACTTAAAATACATGTGATACCATGACTAAGTGTTAAAAGTACTAGTAAATAATGTTTAAGTTATATGTAATACAATGACTAACTGTAATGTATACCATGACTAAGTGTTTAATGTATATTGATACCATGACTAAGTGACTAAGTTAAATCTAATACAATGTCTAAATGTTTAAGGTGTATGTAAAACTATGCAAAGTGTTAACGTTATATGCAATACCATGACAAGAGAGCCGGTGGTGTAGTGGTTAATGCGTCGGGCTACTAACACCGAGGTTCGTGGTTCGATCCTCGTCAGGGGTGAAAATTGCATGAACCAATTTTCCGACTCTCTCTTGACACCATTTGCGAGGATGGTCTCAAGGAACGATGCTAGTCCTTCGAAAGGGACGAAAAAAGGTTGTCCCGTGTATGTGGAGAGCAATACCTCATGCACGTTAAAGACCCCTTTGTAGAGTTCGATAAGAGTAGACTCAATTTGGGGCCGCTACAAAGGCCTTACTCGCAAACTGCTAGCTGGAGAGGGATTTATATAAGCATAAAGCTTGTTTCCCAATCCAGGGTAAATAAATATGTTTAAACTAATACCATGACTAAATGTTTAAGTAAATGTTTTACAATTACCTAGTAATAAATGAATATATAATACAATGACTAAGTGATTAAGCTAAAAGTAATACTATGACTAAGTATTAAAGTTATTTGTTTTACCATAAATAAGTGTTTAATTGTATTTAATACAAGGACTCAGTGGTTAAGTTATATGTAATACCAGGACTAAGTGACAAAGTTAAATGTAATACCTTGACCATGATTGTAAAGTATTATAAGGAAGTAAAATCTTGACCGACTTACTGTATCAGACTATGAATATGTTGTTCGTTCTAATATACTTTTCGATGATGATGAAGTTTTTCGATGATTTGAAATAATTTCTAAGTTTCATAAGTTTGGTCAGTATTAATTTCTCAATATGTTACTGGAAGGATTTTAGCTTTCGGTTAAAAGCATATTTTTACCTTGAAAAGCGGGAGATAATTCTTTAGGAAACAAGACGCCAAAACATAAAAAAACAAGGATTTCAGCAGTCATTCTTGCTAAAGGTGGACATACTCGAAATTGACCCCTTGACGATACCGTATCAATCTTTTAATTATGATTTACCTTTTCGAGTGCGATTTGATAGTTAATTAAAGGTTTCGAGCTTCAGGGGACCATACTTTTCGTATACCATGTTTATGTATAAAAGCCATCTGTTTTGCCATGTCGTGTTATGTAAACAAACGATGTCTTTTTGTTTGTTACAAACATGTTAAATTGTGCTTAACAGTGCATATTTTAGTTTGCAATAAAAAATTACAATGACTATTTGTTAAATAATGGTTAAAAAGTGTTATAAAAATGTATGATTTTAAAACATCATGGGGGTGCTTAACTTTTTTCCAGGTGTATATTTATACTGCGTAACGAAAATATCCTAACGACTCTCTAAAAAACGTGAAAATATGAGGAAATTATTTGAAATCTGGACGTTATAATCGTCACATACTATACAATGCAGCTATTAACTCGGTTAGTATACATCAGTTATAAACAGAGAAACCACATGATGATAAGATCTGTACTTGTATATCGTAAGTTATATAAAGGCCAAATCATTGTCAAAATTGTCATGTCAAGTCCGATATCGGCATTTACTTTAACCACTTATTTTTCTGTGTTCAGCATATTCTTTAACTGAAAAAAAAAGAATTTTATTTAAAATTGAATCAACATATGATGATATATATAGGTGATTCTCAATCATTCTGTATAGGTTAAATATCTTTGGCAAAAATAATCTATACCTTCTACCAATACCAAGACGTTTTAGACTTTGAAAACATCGAAAGTCATTGCTCAATCAAAAAATGTGGAATAAAAAACTGTAAAACTAGCGCTATTTTAATCACTGATCCACAAATTAAGAGCAATTTAACAAACCGTACGTACAACATCAACAGCTGGGATGATTTGAACTGTACATCTTCAAACGTTATTTACGCACTAGAATGCACTTTATGCGGATTGGTATATGTTGGGGAAACTAAAGGCAGATTGAATGCCCGTATCAGTGGCCACAGATCCGGCATTAACACCGACAATTCCCTTTCATTTACCAACATTTTAATCAACCGGACCATTCCATCTTCCGCATTCTTGAAAAAATATACCATACCACCAACAATCCCACTTTAAGTACACCATTTCGAAAACAACGAGAAGAATTCTGGATGAGAAGGTTAGGCACCGCTTTACCTTATGGTTGCAACGACAACATTGGCAGTTTAGGGAACTTATCAAGTCCAAGATGCAATGATGTGAATGTGATGAATCTTTTTGGACAGCAGAAAAGGCGCAAACGCAGTCATGGACATCGGAAGTACAATTCACCGAAGGTACATGACGTGTCTATCAATGGACTGCTTTCGTCTATTCAACAACCTCTCGGGATTCATCACATTCGCACTAGATTGTATTCTATTCCTCTTTCCAAACTTCACACACTATACAAAGAATGTCTCGAAAATCCAGTAACTGATTTTAAATCCAACCTGTACCGTCTTACAGCCATTGTTCTTGCCATTGGATACAACCGATTATTCAAACCAGTCGGTGTTCCACACGAAAACAACAAGGACAATCGCTCTTTCATTTCTCTTCTTTTTTTAAACAAAGGTCTGGATGCCATAAATTTAGGAAACATTTTACACCATAATTCTGTTACAGAACATATCCCTTCTTATTTCAAAGACAAAAGTGTTCCCGTCATTTCTTATTCCTATACTTCCACCATTGCATCTAAGGTATTTAACTACAAACAAGTTTTGCGGGATTACCAAATCAACGACCTCAAGGCAAAACCACTGTTCTTGTGACAAATCCCCATTCAAATATAGTCCCTCTGGCCACGTCATTGCCGGGGACCTCAACATAGTGGAAAATGACCAACTCCGCGATGTTTTGGCCAAAGGACCAAAATATCGTGAGCCTAGAGCAATCAACTGGAACCATAATTTCAAAACAATTATGGATTCAGTTGAAGACTATGCCAGAAAATGGGTCAAAAAAGAACATGAAAAAGAAAGCGACGTTCTTTCAGAGTGGGTATAGTCTGTGATGTCTTTGGTTTTGAAAAGGATTAACTTTTTGAAAGGCTCGATGAGCACCAAGGCAACATCTATTTTCAACAACCCTGATGTTGCGAAGACATTGTCCACCTTACATGACAAATATGCTGTCGTACCTGCTGATAAAGCGCATAACAACATCATTTTCGTATGCAAAAGACACTATATTGATTGTTTAACAGCTGAATTAGGGGTTGGTTGTACTTGCAAAAGCACCACATATACAGCAACAACACTGTCAAAGGAGGAAATAATCAACAATCATAATTCTGTAATTTCTTCCTTTGGCATTTCTGTTGACAAAAAGAACGATGACGTTCCATCCTTGTATTGGATTCCAAAGTTACATAAAACTCCATACAAGCAACGATTTATTGCTGGGTCATCCAAATGTACAACTAAGCCTCTTTCAGTTTTGTTAACATCAATATTGACGGCAATAAAATCAAGCCTTCAAAAGTATTTCGATTGTTGTTACTCTAGAAAAGACGTCAATCAAATGTGGATTCTCAAAAATTCTAAAGAACTGATGGAAAATCTCCATTCTAAGTCATTTTCATCATGTAATAGCATTAAAACGTTTGATTTCTTTACATTATATACTTCAATTTCACATTCACAATTAAAATCTCGTTTGGCACAGCTGATTAAACGTAGCTTTATCAAAAAGAATGGAAAACGCAGGTACAAGTATTTGGTAGTCGGTTATAAAAAGACTTACTTTGTCATCCAAGAGTCTAGCAAGAAAAACAAATTTACAGAAGATCAAATAATAGAAATGCTCAACTTTCTAATCGACAACATATTTGTACAGTTTGGTGGACGTGTTTTTCAGCAAACAATAGATATCCCAATGGGCACAAATTGTGCACCATTGCTTGCCGATTTATTTCTTCATTCATATGAAGCAGACTTCTTACAATCACTTCTAGACAAAAAGGACCGCAAACTTGCTTTATCCAATCTCACATTTCGTTATATTGATGATGTCCTTTCACTAAACAATCCTCGATTTGGTGACTATTTACATCTCATATATCCGAACGAACTTGAGGTAAAGGACACTACAGATTCTAGGAGGTCTGCTTCATATTTGGATCTATTTCTCGAAATTGACACACAAGGAAGGCTTTGTACAAAGCTCTATGACAAACGTGATGACTTCAACTTTCCAATAGTTAACTTTCCTTTTCTGTGTAGCAACATTCCGTCCGCTCCAGCATATGGAGTTTACGTATCACAATTGATTCGTTATTCCAGGGCATGTGGGTAGTACAACGACTTCTTTGATAGAGCTACACGGCTGACAAGCAAATTGTTAACACAGGGGTACGTTGCTCCCAGGTTGTTGTCATCACTCAAGAAATTTTACGGACGACATCATGTGCTTGTATGCAAATACGGGATTTCTATCTCTCAGATGAGCACAGATGTTGGTTTGACATAAAATTTTGTAATGTAATCCTTTCCGGATTTGACCAACACTAACTCGATCTTTGGCAACGTGACGGGTGTGCTATAGCAAGCAGGAACTGCTTACTCTTCCGGAGCACCTGAGTTCACTCTCGTTTCGACTTGAGTTCGCGTTGCTGAATGCGGTTTTGTTGTTATGTGTGTGTGTTTTATGTTGTTATGTGGTTTGTTTTGTTGTGATGATTTTTTGTCTGCCGGTTTTGTCTTTGTCTTCACGGTTTTATGATACTGATTACCCCTTTGGTACACCTTAGCTTCTTCTAAAGTGCAAAGAAAGATCCCCTACTGACCAGAAAAAAAAAACCCAGTAAACATAGATTCGACGAAATACAAACATAAGCTTTGATAAAGATTCCTGGCTTAGGACAGGCACATTTAAAATGATGGGGTTAAACTAGTTTTCTGGTGCCAACCTTTTCCCTATTGATAACCAATAACAAAGCACAAACTAACAAACAGTAAAAATCAAATCGATAAAGTTCAATAGTCCATTTGCAAATTAGCTTCAGGTTTTTATTCCGGAATCGATTAAATTTTTCTGTGTATTTGCGCTATGAAAAATGCAGTGGTTATCAAATGGCATACAGACCGGACAAGTCTCGGAATTTTTCCTTTACGACTATTATAATCTACCATAAAAATGTGAAAAAACTTGCTGGCATTAAAATGTTGTTGACAACGTATTCTTAAAATTTACACCTAACTGTTTAACACAACCTGAGTTAAAAAAGTTAAAAGGGTCCTAATAATTCTATCAATCGCAGTATATTATCGTAGTCATCAACGATGAAGTCAAAGACTTGTCCTGTCTGTACGCAATTCGGTAACCACGGCATTTTCCTTAGCGTTAATACAACGAAAAATTAAATCTATTCCGGAATAAAAATTCGGAGCTAATTGGCAAATAGACAACAACAACAAGAGATAACCTGAGACAAAAGGAGAACAAGAAAGTAACGGGACGTAGAGATACATTTTTGAGAACACTCAAAGTTACTAACAGCTAGTTTAGAAGCATCTATCGACTAATGTAAAAAAGTACGTCGATTTTAAATTCGACACAACACGTCAAACAATTAATGATTTAGTGATGTATCACCACACAAAACCGACACACTTGACCGCTGTTATTCTCAAAAATGACATAAATATAAAAATTAATAGTTTTAAGTAAGTATCAAATTATCAATATCTTTACCCCAAAAAATTACTTAAATCTATATAACATAACCTTTATTCAATAAAGTTTTAAGCCAGTTTTTCAGTCCTAAAGGATTGTTCTTGAATTTATTTGCTTTAAGTGGAGCACAAATAGTTCCCAAAGGGACACCGATGGCTTGGCGATAAATTTTAAAAGTTGTCCAAAAGATAATTAGAGCAGCTATCATTTCTGCATCAGTCCTATTGACGCAACCTTTTTGAGTCTCGTTGCTAAAAAAGTTGCTAAAAAACGATTTATTAAATAATTTAGAAACTTTAGAGCAGATATAGTCACTTTTAGATTTATCGAAACACTATTTAACCAGATATTCAAAAAATATAGTGGGAAAGGTAAATGTACAAAGTAGAAAAATCGTAGCTTTCAACTGTATGGTAAGTACCTTGAAAAGCACGAAGTTTGTCTAAAACATCGAGCGAATTTTTCACACTTCAAAAAGGATTTATACCACTGTTTTCAAATATCTTTTCGCAGTATCGAATAATAAATTATTTCATAGTAGTCAATGCAAGATATGGGTTTTAAGAACTATAAGTGAGTGAACACTTATTTTAAGGAGATTCGTCAGGAATTTTGTGTAATTTAGGATTCCAGTACATTTGTAGGTAGTGTATTGTATGTTGAGGCGGCTCGTAGTGATGCGGTATTAAAAATATGGTCCTCAATAATACTAAATATTCCTATTCAGTTTTTCATCAGTAGTTGTTGACGTATAACTAAAACTATTGTTACGGGTGTTTGTTTTTATATCTATGAGACAATAGGAGGTTCAGTTCTAGAGAAATAAGGTGGAGTGAGATCTTTAATTTTGGGATCCACAAATATGCTGGATATATTAATAAAATCAAGTACTCTACTAATAAAGGTTAATTTGATAATATGTCGAATGTGGTCTAGAGGACTATCAATTTTAGGAAACAGTTTAAAGTAACAGAATGCATTTATGATAAGTGCACCTTCATATAAGGGACTTGCGTGAGATATAGTTTCACAGTCCAATTTAATATTGTTTAGTTTAGAAATAGGTATAGAACATAGTTTACAAAATAATTTATATGAGCAGCATCTTTTTTAAATGTACATTTGAATGTATAGTGTATTACAAAGTCTCTAAAACTTTCATTTAACAAACTACAATGTTTCCTCAAACAAATGATTGTAATCACCTGAAGAATTGTAGGTAATTATTTTTTTCTTATTGCCACATCCCACCACTTAAAGGACTTTGTCAAACATTCATTTAAATATAAAAAATATTAATATATATTAATATGAAAAAATATGTTGCAATCCATACTATATGATAAATAAATCAATCTGTAATAATTCATCTTTACACCACAAGCGCTTTCAATTCTTCATGCATATCTTCAGATGGACATTGTTTATGTATTAAAACCTTAATGGGTGTGGATGCATGTAAGGTAAGGGTAAAGAAGTTTTGTCTTGCAACAGCATCAAAACTTTCGATTTCTCTTTACAGGTCTTTTACACATGAACAGCTCAAATCACGATTGGTACAGCTGATTAAACGCAGCTTTTTCAAAATGAATGGAAAATGCATGTACAAATATCTGGAAGTCGATTATAGTAAGACTTACTTTGTCATCAATGATCCTTAGAAGAAGAACAAATATACTGAAGACCAAATAATCGACAAGCTCAATTTTCTTATCTAAAACACATTTGTTCAGTTTGGTGGACGTGATTTTCAGCAAACAATTGGGATTTCATTGGGCACAAATTATGCACCTTTACTTCCTGGTTTGTTTTTCATTCATATGAAGAAGACTTTTTACAATCTCTTCTTGACAGAAAAAAATGTAAAATGTAGATTAGCTGTCTCTTTTAACACCAACACTTTTGAGTTGGAGAAAACATCAAAGCTTTAAATTATCTGTCTAAATTTCAAAATTGTCTAAACCCTAAGGTTTTTCCTACCCCAGACATAGGTTGATTATCTTAGTAATAATTTGGTTCCCCAGTTTGGTATTTTTGGTTTTACTGTTCTTTGCTCTTCATATTCATACAGTGTTCGGCATTTTCAATATTTTAGGTAGAGCGCCTCTGATGAGTCTTGAATAGACGAAACGCGCGTCAGGCGTAGCAAAATTTATTGTCTGGAACTTTGTTGTAATTTGCATTAACCTCACGTTCCGTTATATTGATGATATCCTTTCACTGATCAATGTTCGATTTGGTGATTTTCTCAATCTCATATTTCCTCAGGAATTTGAAATAAAAGACACAATGGATTTTGGGAAGTCTGCTTCATATTAAGATCTACATCTCGAACTTTCAACTAAGCTCTCTGACAAACGTGATTACTTCAATTTTCCAATCGTCAACATTCCCATTTCGTATCACAGTTGACTCGTTACTTCAGAGCTTGCGGGAATAACATCGATTTCCTTGGCAGAGCGTCAAGTTTGACACAGAAATCGCTAACACAGGGTTATGGCCCTCCACGGTTGCTGTTTCCTCTCAAGAAATTTACGGTACAAATCCTGCACTCGTAGACAAATATGGGATTTCAATCTCTCAAATGAGTGCAGATGATGGTTTGTCGTAGAAATTTGTTGTATCTTCCCTTAACGGATTGGACACACTGAATTGGAAATTAGCAACACAATGGGTGTGCTATATTTTTGTCATTGTGCTTATTATGTATGGCAAACAATATAAGACACTATAACAAACAATTTATTTATTATTTATTTATTTCATAACGCTCAATCATGTTTGGTAGATATAATTGGAAAATAAATTATTATATTCTACATTACCAAAGCAAAAACTATTCATATATTGAGTTAACCATTTTAGCTAAAATTAAAGATTACACAGTTGAATCTAGGAGGGTGTTCTGGAATCAATGGTGCCCAATCTAATTGGGTTATTAAGTGCTAGTTATTCCCCTGAGGGCGGATGCCACCGGACTGTAGAGGGTGCTAAATGAAAGTTTATGATAATTAATGAGGGGGGTCTTTCAGAAATTTAGCCTTATCTACTGATAAAGCTTGATTAATGCAGGGTATCTTGTTACATTTTATGACAAAGTGGTATAATCAATTTAAACATATTCTATTGTCAAAAAAAAAAAAACAAAGACAAAGGAATAGGACACAAGTTCTACATCTTAGAACGTCTTCTACCATTGGGGTATTAGACTATTAAATTCAGATTATTGATTTTTTAAAGATTTAAATCTCGTATTTTGAACATCAAATCTCGAATTTCGAATCCCAAATTTCGAATTTCGACAATACGAGTATATGATTATGAAACAAGCAATATGATAAGTCATAATTATATTGAATTTCGAATCTCGAGTTTCGAATCTCGAATGTCGAATCTCGAATTTTGATTCTCGAATTTTGAATAAGACTTAAGGGCTTTCATAAAAACCGGAACTGCAGAGATTCAACAATATCGACGATCTAGGTTAAATAACTCCCATGGAAACTTTTATACAAACCCGCGAATTATCGCAAAGCAGAATACATGTATAATCGGCCATAAAGGTTATATACCTCGATATCTCCTCTTACGATTACACCTAGTCCGATATTGTTGGAAGATGACAATTTAGTCGAAATCGAGGTCGAAAGGACACAACCATGGACACTTCTATATAAAATCGTGACTTATCTGGACACGGAACCGTATAGAAATTTTTCGAATGTTGAATGCTGAACTGAAATATGGTGTGAAGAAAGAAAAAATTGGTATGTTGAACGTTGAACTGAAATCTGGCTTAATATATTGAACTAAGAAAATAACCAAAATCTGGTTCAACATTGAAAAAAAAGAATGTTAAATGTTAAACATTGAATGTTGAACCAAGTTGACGCTGGTTTATTTCTGTTGCCTGCACATGGTCAATTTCTCTTTAATAGAAAATGTATCCATTGTTATACCTCAAACGCAACTAATTGATTTCTTACGTTATTTATATTTATTTAAATATATTTAACGTGTTATACCATGAATCAATTGTACATGTGAAGTTATATAGAATAATTATACACCCCAAAGGGAGCTAGACTTGTTAGCAAGATGCTTTCAATCGGAAGTGGTTTGAGAAAGACCGCATTAGGAAAAATCAGGTTAGAACTTGATCAATGCAAAACTATATTACTATTTTGCAATTAAAAAAATAAGATTTTCAATGCAGGAATCACCCCCCAAAAACAAACCCCCAAACAATGCCTGCATGTGTAACGGGGTTGCTCCCCTTCGTACATTAATTAGTAGATTTAAATAGCCAGCCTTTATCCCTGAACAAGGGAAGTACTTCTTTGGCTCAGAGGTAGAGCGCCTGACTGTAAACCTAGCGGTTCTGGGTTCGAGTCCCGGTCAAGACATGTCGATTTTATGAAGTAATTCATGCTCTCCGGTTACATTGGTGCCCCCAGGGCTAGTTGTGTTAAGAGTCATACATGAGGGTATGATGACTCTTGAGGAGGGGGATGTGTAACGGGGTGCTCCCTTTCGTACATTAATTAGTAGATTTAAATAGCCAGCCTGTTAACCTAGAGGTCCTGGGTTCGAGTCCCGGTCAGGACATGTCGATTTTGTGAAGTAATTCATGCTCTCCGGTTACACATGGTTGAAATCTCAACAGCCCGCTTTCTTATCTTTTCGTTTCTATTTCTTAGATTTCCCCATAAAACCCCTCCCTTCTGAGCACTCCGTTACACCCCCTTTATCCAAGAACCAGGACTGAAATCTATGTAAAATGAATTACTTATATAACGTGTCATAACTACGTTATATGAAGAACCCTAACTTAGTTATAGGTAAAACCATAAAAATAAATTATATGTTATACCATGACTGATAGGTAAGTAGCTATGTTATATATGATACAATCATAAGTACTTAAAATACATGTGATACCATGACTAAGTGTTAAAAGTACTAGTAAATAATGTTTAAGTTATATGTAATACAATGACTAACTGTAATGTATACCATGACTAAGTGTTTAATGTATATTGATACCTTGACTAAGTGACTAAGTTAAATCTAATACAATGTCTAAATGTTTAAGGTGTATGTAAAACTATGCAAAGTGTTAACGTTATATGCAATACCATGACTAAATGTTTAAGTAAATGTTTTACAATTACCTAGTAATAAATGAATATGTAATACAATGACTAAGTGATTAAGCTAAAAGTAATACCATGACTAAGTATTAAAGTTATTTGTTTTACCATAAATAAGTGTTTTAATTGTATTTAATACAAAGACTCAGTGGTTATGTTATATGTAATACCAGGACTAAGTGACAAAGTTAAATGTAATACCTTGACCATGATTATAAAGTATTATAAGGAAGTAAAATCTTGACCGACTTACTGTATCAGACTATGAATATGTTATTCGTTCTAATATACTTTTCGATGATGATGAAGTTTTTCGATGATTTGAAATAATTTCTAAGTTTCATAAGTTTGGTCAGTTTTAATTTTTCAATATGTTACTGGAAGGATTTTAGCTTTCGGTTAAAAGCATATTTTTACCTTGAAAAACGGGAGATAATTCTTTAGGAAACAAGACGCCAAACTGGTACATTGTAGTAAAAAACAAGGATTTCAGCAGTCATTCTTGCTAAAGGTGGACATACTCGAAATTGACCCCTTGACGATACCGTATCAATCTTTTAATTATGATTGGCGCCATAAAACCTGGTTGAACCCACCATTTCGTTTGAAATGCCTGTACCAAGTCAGGACCATTGCGATCCACCAGTTCTCCGGTATGACTGATTCGTTTTTGTCATTTTCTCTGGACTATGAGATTGATCATTCAAGTTCGGTAGTTTTGTTATTACCTTTATTTACCTTTTCGAGTGCGATTTGATAGTTAATTAAAGGTTTCGAGCTTCAGGGGACCATACTTTTCGTATACCATGTTTATGTATAAAAGCCATCTGTTTTGCCATGTCGTGTTATGTAAACAAACGATGTCTTTTTGTTTGTTACAAACATGTTAAATTGTGCTTAACAGTGCATATTTTAGTTTGCAATAAAAAATTACAATGACTATTTGTTAAATAATGGTTAAAAAAATAAAAATAAAAATGTATGATTTTAAAAAATCATTGGGGTGCTTAACCTTTTTCCAGGTGTATATTTATACTGCGTAACGAAAATATCCTAACGACTCTCTAAAAAACGTGAAAATATGAGGAAATTATTTGAAATCTAACGTTATAATCGTCACATACTATACAATGCAGCTATTAACTCGGTTAGTATACATCAGTTATAAACAAAGAACCCACATGATGATAAGATCTGTACTTGTATATCGTAAGTTATATAAAGACCAAATCATTGTCAAAATTGTCATGTCAAGTCCGATATCGGCATTTACTTTAACCACTTATTTTTCTGTGTTCAGCATATTCTTTAACTGAAAAAAAAAGAATTTGATTTAAAATTGAATCAACATATGATGATATATATAGGTGATTCTCAATTATTCTGTATAGGTTAAATATCTATGGCAAAAATAATCTATACCTTCTACCAATACCATCTTTGTCTCTGTAATACAATTGGTTGTCTCTGTCCCGTAACATTCTATTTCGCCGAATATTGCCTTGTGATCTTTGAAAATACATATAGCCAACAGCCTTTTACATGTTCCATTTCCCGTGACATAAAATTATGATTATACTTGTGAACACCATCTCTTAAAACGACCATCTTACACCACCTGTGTAAGCGTCGAAATTGTTTTGACAAATTTTGCGATGCACTGAAATTTTCGACCTTTTGAAAACATATCTAAAGACTGTGACATGCCATAAGACCATATTCCGAGGCGTCGAATTCATAAGATACCTGCTATTCAGTTGTTTTTGTATTTCGGTGTCTTATGTTGTCTGTTTTTTTTTTCGCCCTGATGTCGTTGGTCTTTACAGGGTTTGTCTCTGCAATTTCAAAATTTTGACATTCGGATGACTCATGCGTACTTCTGATTCTTTCGAAAACCTTATACCTTGTTCCGCCACCAACACTTTTGTGTTGGAGAACACATCAAAGCTTTAAATTATCTGTTTAAATTTCAAAATTGTCTAAACCCTAAGATTCTTCCTTCTCCAGACATAGGTTGATCATCTTAGTAATAATTTGGTTCCCCAGTTTCGTTTTTTTCTGTTTTACTGATTTATGCTCTTCATAATCATATAGTGTTTGGCATTTTCAATATTTTTGGAAGAGCGCCTTTGATGAGTCTTAAATAGACGAAATGTGCGTCAGGCGTAGCAAAATTTATTGTCTGGAACTTTGTTGTCATTTGTATTTCGAACACCAGTGAAGGTTAGCACTGCTGGTGGAGTTTTAATTCACCGAGGTTAGCCTGCTCCGGCACCAACACTTTTGTGTTGGAGAACACATCAAAGCTTTAAATTATCGGTTTGAATTTCAAAATTGTCTAAACCCTAAGATTCTTCCTACCCCAGACATAGGTTGATCATCTTAGTAATAATGGAGCTTGTTTAGGGGGGTACGTATATCCCATATCCCCATAAATTTTTCATCAAATATCCTGTATCCCAAAAAATGTTTTTCCAGTATCCCATATCCCAGTAAATAAAATTGACAAAAATATCCCATATCCCAATAAGTTTTGCCTCGAATACCCGTATCCCACTAAGAAAATGTGTGGATATCCCATATCCCAATATACCCTAAACAAGCCTCAATAATTTGGTTCCCCAGTTTCGTTTTTTGGTTTTACTGAAATTATGCTCTTCATAATCATATAGCGTTTGGCATTTTCAATATTTTTGGTAGAGCGCCTCTGATGAGTCTTAAATAGACGAAACGCGCGTCAGGCGTAGCAAAATTTATTGTCTGGAACTTTGTTGTCATTTGTATTTCCAAGTTCTACGGTCGATATCCTCTGTGCCTGAATTCGGCTCTCTGCTCGAAAGATTTTGATTTTGAATATTTTCCGTTTTTTTTTAACCTTTACTATTATTTTTTCCCTCAAAACATTTAAATTTGATATACATAAGTTTTTTTAACACTTACATGTTGTCGTTGAGCAGACAGTTGTTGTACAGGTGCAGCCAACATAATCCACGTCCGTATAAGACATACAATCCTTTTTTACCTTTAATAAAAACGATTTATTTGGAAAGCAACACAAAATAAAGAAAATGGGTGTTTTTCTGTTTTTCTTAATTGACGTCAAAACTACTTAGATAGCAATTTTCACAAAAAGAAGAAAAACGGAAAAAAACCCAAAGATTTGTAGCATGCAATAAAAATTGTATTGCTAAGACTATTTTCATTGTGCAAAATAATATCAGGTTTATTTTCTCCTACAGTGTACAATATTTCCATAACAATTTTTAATGCTTGATTAATTTATTTATTAATAATAATTATCGTTTTATTTTCATTCTTGGACTAGTTGTTTTTATAACCTTTTTATATATGAAAACTTACAATCAATCAATAAATTCATGATAATAAGAATTCTACGAAAAAATAAAACAACAAAACTACTTGATTGAACGCCTTAAAAGTAGGTACACATCCATTTGTTTGTTTTGGCACATTGGTGTTTTTTGTGACATATCTTTATTTAATTATAATATATTCGAGTAAGTTTATCTTGTTGCTTTGATTTGAACACTTTTTAGAAAATTATTTGTTAACCGTTAACCAAATAATAGAATAACTTTGTACTTTGTTATGAAAAAAAAAAACATTTGCTTTGGAAGTTTGTGTAAACTGTATAGTTCATACTATGTTTTAGCATTTTACTTACATAACTAGTAGCACAGCTCAAAACAATGCCACCATTTTGTTCATAAATATGACAAAATTTCTGAAAAGAGTAAGAGTAGGTAATTGCTATTTTTATATAGAATGATATATTTTGCTAAATACCTTATTATTTTAGATACGTCTAAAAAACCAAAGCCCATGAAGCCTAGATGAACTCAATGCGCAAATCTTTTGACTTCGTTGTTTATCATTCACTGTATAACTAGAAACTATTATCTTTATGTTTTATGGCACAAATTGTTAACAAGGTGCTTTTTTGATGGTTTTTAGTTAAATGAGAGAAAAAACATATTGACTTAAATATGGCCATCTTTTTTTATACTTTAGGTTTAACAGTTTTGGTTTAATTCTATTTGCTTAAATGATCACTGAAGATCATAGATAGGGAAAAAAATAGCACAAAAAATACAAATAAAGAAATGGAGCAGTCGCACACGACAGCTAATCCAATGGCCTGTTTCATTAAATGTAAGTGGAGCTGACCTAAATCTGGAGCAGATGTCAATTACTATCCAAGATTAACCACTTTCCAAATATCATTCCTCTACTAATTGGAATTGCCAAGATATGCACCTTAACCAAAACTTTAACCGGATTCATTCTTGCATGATTTACTTCAATATGGATACTAATTACTATCCAAGATGTACCCACTGACCCAATATCATCTCTTGAAGTTGCTGAGATATGGACCTAAACAAAACTTTTCCAAAGTCATTCATGCAGAAAATGTAGGCCAAGGTGATTTAATTTAGGTATGGATGAAGCAAGCAAAGGTGTACCAAAAGGGAAATCAGTATCATAAAACCGTAAAGACGAAGACAAAACCGGTAGACAAAAAATCATCATAACAAACCAAACCACATAACAACATAAAACACACACACACATAACAACAAAACCGCATTCAGCAACGTAAACTCAAGTCGAAACAAGAGTGAACTCAGGTGCTCCGGAGGAGTAAGCAGTTTCTGCTTGCTACAGCACACCCGTCACGTTGCCAAAGATCGATTTAGTATTGGTCAAGTCCGGAAAGGATGACATTACAATACTCTATGTCAAACCAACATCTGTGCTCATCTGAGAGATAGGAATCCCGTATTTGTATACAAGCACATGATGTCTTCCGTAAAATTTCTTGAGTGATGACAACAACCTGGGAGCAACGTATGCTGAATGTTGGTTACTATCCAAAATGTACCCACTGACCCAATATCATCTCTTTATCACTTACAGTTACTGAGATATGGACCTAAACCAAAACTTTAACCTGAGTCATTCATACGGAAAATGTAGGTCAAGGTGACATAATTTTGATACGGATGCTGGTTGCTATCCAAGATGTACCCAATATCATCTCTCTATCATTTACAGTTGCTGAGATATTGACCTAAACCAAAACTTGAGCCTGAGTCATTCATGTGGAAAATGTAAGTCAAGATGACCTAATTTTGGTACAGATGCTGGTTACCATCAACGAAGTACGCACTGAATCAATACCATCTCTCTATCACTTGCAGTTGCTGAGATATGGACCTTAACCAAAACTTTAACCTGAGGCATTCATGCGAAAAATATTGGTCAAGGTCACTTAATTTTGGTACGGATGCTGGTTACTATCCAAGATTTACCCACTGACCCATTATCATCTCTATATCACTTGCAGTTGCTGAGATATGGACCTTAACCAAAACTTTTATCTGAGTCATTCATGCTGAAAATATAGGTCATGGTGACTTAATTTTGGTACTGATGCAGACTATAATCTAAGATGTACTACTGACCAAATATCAACTTTCTATGATATTTAGTTCATAAGTTATTGACAAAACAAATACCATTACGTTCGAACGAACGAAAGAACAACCAAACGCTATATCCCCTCCCCAACTTCGTTGGTCTCGGGGATAATTAGATGATGGAAAATACGTCTGAATGTTGATTCAATAAATGATGATAATTTGTGCTGTAAAAATGATCTAAGTATTTTGACTTTTCTTACCTCGTTTGATTCACAAGTTGTAAAACCACATTTCAAGGGCTCAGTCGATACACCTGACAAAAACAAACAAAACGATTTCAGAAAAAAACCCACAGAGTGAAAGTTATCAGATACCTCAGAGCTTGGCTGGAATAGTTGTTGGAAAGTCACTGTTTACTTATTTCCAGTTTTTGGACGTTCTGATATAAAATTATGGCTTTCTCTAATGCAGTCTATAAGTTTGTCTCGTTTAGTCATTGTTGTAATATTTTTTGGTTCAATATGGAAATAAAAATAGCGTTTAAATCGCGTGCACAATTTTGAATCTCACCTCAACATTTTTACCCTTATTGATATTACTAACCTGTAACCGTTGATTGCATTGTAGTAGTAACACTAATGGTTATGCTTCCTGAAACTAGATATGTTATAATCAAGTTAGAAACTTAATTAATGGATTTAATTTACACTGTTGGAAAAGTTTCCTGAAACTAGAAATAATTAAGCTACATTTGTGGTAAAAAGCCCGAGTTTTGATTTGATTTTTCTATTAGTCAGTGCCGATCTAAATATTCTGGCTAGATAAAAAGAAAAAAAAACATTATAAAACCAAGCTGTGAAAAACTATTGAAAAGATGTTAGACACATTTCCAATAATCTGATAATATTTCAAATTTACTAGCATTGTCTACACAGGATGTATCTTGACAGGTAATATTTCATGCTTACTAGCATTGTCTACACAGGATGTATCCTGACAGATAATATTTATAATTTACTAGCATTGTCTACACAGGATGTATCTTGACTTACTAGCATTTTCTACACAGAATGTGTCTTGACTTACTAGCATTGTCTACACAAGATGTATCTTGACTTACTAGCATTGTCTTCACAGGATGTATCTTGACTTACTAGCATGGTCTACTAAAAATGTATCTTGACTTACTAGCATTGTCTACACAGGATGTATCTTGACTTACTAGAATTGTCTACACAAGATGTATCTTGACTTACTAGCATTGTCTACACAAGATGTATCTTGACTTACTAGCATTGTCTACACAGGGTGTATCTTGCCTTACTAGCATTGTCTACACAAGATGTAGCTTGACTTACTAGCATTGTCCTCACAGGATGTATCTTGACAGGTAATCTGATAATATTTCAAACTTACTAGCATTGTCTACACAGGATGTATCTTGACTTACTAGCATTTTCTACACAGAATGTGTCTTGACTTACTAGCATTGTCTACACAAGATGTATCTTGACTTACTAGCATTGTCTTCACAGGATGTATCTTGACTTACTAGCATGGTCTACTAAAAATGTATCTTGACTTACTAGCATTGTCTACACAGGATGTGTCTTGACTTACTAGAATTGTCTTCACAGGGTGTATCTTGACTTACTAGCATTGTCTACACAAGATGTATCTTGACTTACTAGCATTGTCTACACAGGGTGTATCTCGACTTACTAGCATTGTCTACACAGGGTGTATCTTGACTAACTAGCATTGTCTACACAGGATGTATCTTGACTTACTAGCATTGTCTACACAAGATGTATCTTGACTTACTAGAATTGTCTTCACAGGGTGTATCTTGACTTACTAGCATTGTCTACACAAGATGTATCTTGACTTACTAGCATTGTCTATACAAGATGTATCTTGACTAACTAGCATTGTCTACACAGGATGTATCTTGACTTACTAGCATTGTCTACACAAGATGTATCTTGACTTACTAGCATTGTCTACACAGGATGTATCTTGACTAACTAGCATTGTTTACACAGGATGTATCTTGACTAACTAGCATTGTCTACACAAGATGTATCTCGACTTACTAGCATTGTCCTCACAGGATGTATCTTGACTTACTAGAAATGTCTACACAGGATGTATCTTGACTTACTAAAATTGTCTACACAAGATGTATCTTGACTTACTAGCATTGTCTACACAGGATGTGTCTTGACTTACTAGAATTGTCTACACAGGGTGTATCATGACTTACTAGCATTGTCTACACAAGATGTATCTTGACTTACTAGCATTGTCTACAAAGGGTGTATCTTGACAAACTAGCATTGTCTATACATGATGTATCTTTAACTAGCATTGTTTACACAGGATGTATCTTGATTTCTAGCATTGTCTACACAGGATGTATCTTGACTTACTAGCATTGTCTACACAGGATGTATCTTGACTTACTAGCATTGTCTACACCGGATGTATCTTGACAGGTAATCTGATAATATTTCAAACTTACTAGCATTGTCTACACAGGATGTGTCTTGACTTACTAGAATTGTCTACACAGGGTGTACCTTGACTTACTAACATTGTCTACACAAGATGTATCTTGACTTACTAGCATTGTCTACAAAGGATGTATCTTGACTAACTAGCATTGTGTACACAGGATGTATCTTTAACTAGCATTGTTTACACAGGATGTATCTTGATTTTTAGCATTGTCTACACAGGATGTATCTCGACTTACTAGCATTGTCCTCACAGGATGTATCTTGACTTACTAGAATTGTCTACACAGGATGTATCTTGACTTACTAGCATTGTCTACACAAGATGTATCTTGACTTACTAGCATTGTCTACACAAGATGTGTCTTGACTTACTAGAATTGTCTACACAGGGTGTATCTTGACTTACTAGCATTGTCTACACAAGATGTATCTTGACTTACTAGCATTGTCTACAAAGGGTGTATCTTGACTAACTAGCATTGTCTACACAGGATGTATCTTTATCTAGCATTGTTTACACATGATGTATCTTGATTTCTAGCATTGTCTACACAGGATGTATCTTGACTTACTAGCATTGTCTACACAGGATGTATCTTGACTTACTAGCATTGTCTACACAGGATGTATCTTGACTTACTAGCATTGTCTACACAGGATGTATCTTGACAGGTAATCTGATAATATTTCAAACTTACTAGCATTGTCTACACAGGATGTGTATTGACTTACTAGAATTGTCTACACAGGGTGCATCTTGACTTACTAGCATTGTCTACACAAGATGTATCTTGACTTACTAGCATTGTCTACAAAGGGTGTATCTTGACTAACTAGCATTGTCTACACAGGATGTATCTTTAACTAGCATTGTTTACACAGGATGTATCTTGATTTCTAGCATTGTCTACACAGGATGTATCTTGACTTACTAGCATTGTCTACTCAGGATGTATCTTGACTTACTAGCATTGTCTACACAGGATGTATCTTTACAGGTAATCTGATAATATTTCAAACTTACTAGCATTGTCTACACAGGATGTATCTTGACTTACTAGCATTCTCTACACAGAATGTGTCTTGACTTACTAGAATTGTCTACACAGGGTGTATCTTGACTTACTAGCATTGTCTACACAAGATGTATCTTGACTTACTAGCATTGTCTACAAAGGATGTATCTTGACTAACTAGCATTGTCTATACAGGATGTATCTTGACTAACTAGCATTGTTTACACAGGATGTATCTTGATTTTTAGCATTGTCTACACAGGATGTATCTCGACTTACTAGCATTGTCCTCACAGGATGTATCTTGACTTACTAGAATTGTCTACACAGGATGTATCTTGACTTACTAGCATTGTCTACACAAGATGTATCTTGACTTACTAGCATTGTCTACACAGGATGTGTCTTGACTTACTAGAATTGTCTACACAGGGTGTATCTTGACTTACTAGCATTGTCTACACAAGATGTATCTTGACTTACTAGAATTGTCTACAAAGGGTGTATCTTGACTAACTAGCATTGTCTACACAGGATGTATCTTTAACTAGCATTGTTTACACAGGATGTATCTTGATTTCTAGCATTGTCTACACAGGATGTATCTTGACTTACTAGCATTGTCTACACAGGATGTATCTTGAACTACTAGCATTGTCTACATAGGATGTATCTTGACTTACTAGCATTGTCTACACAGGATGTATCTTGACAGGTAATCTGATAATATTTCAAACATACTAGCATTGTCTACACAGGATGTGTCTTGACTTACTAGAATTGTCTACAAAGGGTGTATCTTGACTAACTTGCATTGTCTACACAGGATGTATCTTTAACTAGCATTGTTTACAAAGGATGTATCTTGACTTACTAGCATTGTCTACACAAGATGTATCTTGACTTACTAGCATTGTCTACAAAGGGTGTATCTTGACTAACTAGCATTGTCTACACAGGATGTATCTTTAACTAGCATTGTTTACACAGGATGTATCTTGATTTCTAGCATTGTCTACACAGGATGTATCTTGACTTACTAGCATTGTCTACACAGGATGTATCTTGACTTACTAGCATTGTCTACATAGGATGTATCTTGACTTACTAGCATTGTCTACACAGGATGTATCTTGACAGGTAATCTGATAATATTTCAAACTTACTAGAATTGTCTACACAGGGTGTATCTTGTCTTACTAGCATTGTCTACACAAGATGTATCTTGACTTACTAGCATTGTCTACACAGGATGTATCTTGACTTACTTGCATTGTCTACACAGGATGTATCTTGACAGGTAATCTGATAATATTTCAAACTTACTAGCGTTGTCTACACATGATGTATCTTGACTTACTAGCATTGTCTACACAGGATGTGTCTAGAGAGCCGGTGGTGAAGTGGTTAACGCGTCGGGCTACTAACACCGAGGTTCGTGATTCGATCCTCGTCAGGGGTGAAAATTTCATGAACCAATTTTCCGACTCTCTCTTGACACCATTTGCGAGAATGGTCTCAAGAATCGATGCTAGTCTTTTGGAAGGGACGAAAAAAGGTTGTCCCGTGTATGGGAGAGCAATACCCTATGCACGTTAAAAACCACTTTGTAGAGTTCGATAAGAGTAGGCTCAATGGGGGTGCTACAAAGGCCACACTCGCAATCTGCTTGCTGGAGAGGGATTTATATAAGCATTAAGCTTGTTCCCAATCCAGGGTAAATATATATGTTTAAACTAAACACAGGATGTATCTTGACTTACTAGAATTGTCTACACAGGATGTATCTTGACTTACTAGCATTGTCTACACAGGATGTATATTGACTTACTAGCATTGTCTACACAGGATGTATCTTGGCTTTCTAATATTGTATACACAGGATGTATCTTGACTTACTAGCATTGTCTACACAGGATGTATCTTGACTTACTAACATTGTCTACACAGGATGTATCTTGACTTACTAGCATTGTCTACACAGGATGTGTCTTGACTTACTAGAATTGTCTACACAGGGTGTATCTTGACTTACTAGAATTGTCTACAAAGGGTGTATCTTGACTAACTAGCATTGTCTACACAGGATGTATCTTTAACTAGCATTGTTTACACAGGATGTATCTTGATTTTTAGCATTGTTTACACAGGATGTATCTTGATTTCTAGCATTGTCTACACAGGATGTATCTCGACTAACTAGCATTGTCCTCACAGGATGTATCTTAACTTACTAGAATTGTCTACACAGGATGTATCTTGACTTACTAGCATTGTCGACACAAGATGTATCTTGACCTACTAGCATTGTCTACACAGGATGTGTCTTGACTTACTAGAATTGTCTACACAGGGTGTATCTTGACTTACTAGCATTGTCTTCACAAGATGTATCTTGACTTACTAGCATTGTCTACAAAGGATGTATCTTGACTAACTAGCATTGTTTACACAGGATGTATCTTTAACTAGCATTGTTTACACAGGATGTATCTTGATTTCTAGCATTGTCTACACAGGATGTATCTTGACTTACTAGCATTGTCTACACAGGATGTATCTTGACTTACTAGCATCGTCTACACAGGATGTATCTTGACTTACTTGCATTGTCTACACAGGATGTATCTTGACAGGTAATCTGATAATATTTCAAACTTACTAGTATTGTCTACACAGGATGTATCTTGACTTACTAGCATTGTCTACACAGGATGTGTCTAGAGAGCCGGTGGTGAAGTGGTTAACGCGTCGGGCTACTAACACCGAGGTTCGTGGTTCGATCCTCGTCAGGGGTGAAAATTTCATGAACCAATTTTCCGACTCTCTCTTGACACCATTTGCGAGGATGGTCTCAAGAATCGATGCTAGTCCTTCGGAAGGGACAAAAAAAGGTTGTCCCGTGTATGGGAGAGCAATACCCTATGCACGTTAAAAACCACTTTGTAGAGTTCGATAAGAGTAGGCTCAATCGGGGCCGCTACAAAGGCCACACTCGCAATCTGCTTGCTGGAGAGGGATTTATATAAGCATTAAGCTTGTTCCCAATCCAGGGTAAACATATATGTTTAAACTAAACACAGGATGTATCTTGACTTACTAGCATTGTCTACACAGGATGTATATTGACTTACTAGCATTGTCTACACAGGATGTATCTTGGCTTTCTAATATTGTCTACACAGGATGTATCTTGGCTTTCTAATATTGTCTACACAGGATGTATCTTGACTTACTAGCATTGTCTACACAGGATGTATCTTGACTAACTAGCATTGTCTACACAGGATGTATATTGACTTACTAGCATTGTCTACACAGGATGTATATTGACTTACTAGCATTGTCTACACAGGATGTATCTTGGCTTTCTAATATTGTCTACACAGGATGTATATTGACTTACTAGCATTGTCTACACAGGATGTGTCTTGACTTACTAGAATTGTCTACACAGGATGTATATTGACTTACTAGCATTGTCTACACAGGATGTATCTTGGCTTTCTAATATTGTCTACACAGGATGTATCTTGGCTTTCTAATATTGTCTACACAGGATGTATCTTGACTTACTAGCAATGTCTACACAGGATGTATCTTGACTTACTAGCATTGTCTACACAGGATGTATATTGACTTACTAGCATTGTCTACACAGGATGTATCTTGACTTACTAGCATTGTCTACACAGGATGTATCTTGACTTATTAGCATTGTCTACACAGGATGTATCTTGACTTATTAGCATTGTCTACACAGGATGTATATTGACTTACTAGCATTGTCTACACAGGATGTATCTTGACTTACTAGCATTGTCTACACAGGATGTATCTTGACTTATTAGCATTGTCTACACAGGATGTATCTTGACTTACTAGCATTGTCTACACAGGATGTATCTTGACTTACTAGCATTGTTTACACAGGATGTATCTTGACTTATTAGCATTGTCTACACAGGATGTATCTTGACTTACTAGCATTGTCTACACAGGATGTATCTTGACTTACTAGCATTGTCCACACAGGGTGTATCTTGACTAACTAGCATTGTCTACACAGGATGTATCTTGACTTATTAGCATTGTCTACACAGGATGTATATTGACTTACTAGCATTGTCTACACAGGATGTATCTTGACTTACTAGCATTGTCTACACAGGATGTATCTTGACTTATTAGCATTGTCTACACAGGATGTATCTTGACTTACTAGCATTGTCTACACAGGATGTATCTTGACTTACTAGCATTGTTTACACAGGATGTATCTTGACTTACTAGCATTGTCTACACAGGATGTATCTTGACTTACTAGCATTGTCTACACAGGATGTATCTTGACTTACTAGAATTGTCTACACAGGGTGTATCTTGACTTACTAGCATTGTCTACACAGGATGTATCTTGACTTACTAGCATTGTCTACACAGGATGTATCTTGACTTACTAGCGTTGTCTACACAGGATGTATCTTGACTTACTAGCATTGTCTACACAGGATGTATCTTGACTTACTAGCATTGTCTACACAGGATGTATCTTGACTTACTAGCATTGTCTACACAGGATGTATCTTGACTTACTAGCATGGTCTACACAGGATGTATCTTGACTTACTAGCATGGTCTACACAGGATGTATCTTGACTTACTAGCATGGTCTACACAGGATGTATCTTGACTTACTAGCATGGTCTACACAGGATGTATCTTGACTTACTAGCATTGTCTACACAAGATGTATCTTGACCTACTAGCATTGTCTACACAGGATGTATCTTGACTTACTAGCATTGTCTACACAAGATGTATCTTGACTTAATAGCATTGTCTACACAGGATGTATCTTGACTTACTAGCATTGTCTACACAGGATGTATCTTGACTTACTAGCATTGTCTACACAAGATGTATCTTGACTTACTAGCATTGTCTACACAGGATGTATCTTGACTTACTAGCATTGTCTACACAGGATGTATCTTGACTTACTAGCATTGTCTACACAAGATGTATCTTGACTTATTAGCATTGTCTACACAGGATGTATCTTGACTTAATAGCATTGTCTACCCAGGATGTATCTTGACTTACTAGCATTGTCTACCCAGGATGTATCTTGACTTACTAGCATTGTCTACACAGGATGTATCTTGACTTACTAGCATTGTCTACACAGGATGTATCTTGACTTACTAGCATTGTCTACACAGGATGTATCTTGACTTACTAGCATTGTCTACACAGGATGTATCTTGACTTACTAGCAATGTCTACACAGGATGTATCTTGACTTACTAGCATTGTCTACACAGGATGTATATTGACTTACTAGCATTGTCTACACAGGATGTATCTTGACTTACTAGCATTGTCTACACAGGATGTATCTTGACTTACTAGCATTGTCTACACAAGATGTATCTTGACTTACTAGCATTGTCTACACAGGATGTATCTTGACTTACTAGCATTGTCTACACAGGATGTATCTTGACTTATTAGCATTGTCTACACAGGATGTATCTTGACTTACTAGCATTGTCTACACAGGATGTATCTTGACTTACTAGCATTGTCCACACAGGGTGTATCTTGACTTACTAGCATTGTCTACACAGGATGTATCTTGACTTATTAGCATTGTCTACACAGGATGTATATTGACTTACTAGCATTGTCTACACAGGATGTATCTTGACTTACTAGCATTGTCTACACAGGATGTATCTTGACTTATTAGCATTGTCTACACAGGATGTATCTTGACTTACTAGCATTGTCTACACAGGATGTATCTTGACTTATTAGCATTGTCTACACAGGATGTATCTTGACTTACTAGCATTGTCTACACAGGATGTATCTTGACTTACTAGCATTGTTTACACAGGATGTATCTTGACTTATTAGCATTGTCTACACAGGATGTATCTTGACTTACTAGCATTGTCTACACAGGATGTATCTTGACTTACTAGCATTGTCCACACAGGGTGTATCTTGACTTACTAGCATTGTCTACACAGGATGTATCTTGACTTATTAGCATTGTCTACACAGGATGTATATTGACTTACTAGCATTGTCTACACAGGATGTATCTTGACTTACTAGCATTGTCTACACAGGATGTATCTTGACTTATTAGCATTGTCTACACAGGATGTATCTTGACTTACTAGCATTGTCTACACAGGATGTATCTTGACTTACTAGCATTGTTTACACAGGATGTATCTTGACTTACTAGCATTGTCTACACAGGATGTATCTTGACTTACTAGCATTGTCTACACAGGATGTATCTTGACTTACTAGCATTGTCTACACAGGATGTATCTTGACTTACTAGAATTGTCTACACAGGGTGTATCTTGACTTACTAGCATTGTCTACACAGGATGTATCTTGACTTACTAGCATTGTCTACACAGGATGTATCTTGACTTACTAGCGTTGTCTACACAGGATGTATCTTGACTTACTAGCATTGTCTACACAGGATGTATCTTGACTTACTAGCATTGTCTACACAGGATGTATCTTGACTTACTAGCATTGTCTACACAGGATGTATCTTGACTTACTAGCATGGTCTACACAGGATGTATCTTGACTTACTAGCATGGTCTACACAGGATGTATCTTGACTTACTAGCATGGTCTACACAGGATGTATCTTGACTTACTAGCATGGTCTACACAGGATGTATCTTGACTTACTAGCATTGTCTACACAAGATGTATCTTGACCTACTAGCATTGTCTACACAGGATGTATCTTGACTTACTAGCATTGTCTACACAAGATGTATCTTGACTTACTAGCATTGTCTACACAGGATGTATCTTGACTTACTAGCATTGTCTACACAGGATGTATCTTGACTTACTAGCATTGTCTACACAAGATGTATCTTGACTTACTAGCATTGTCTACACAGGATGTATCTTGACTTACTAGCATTGTCTACACAGGATGTATCTTGACTTACTAGCATTGTCTACACAAGATGTATCTTGACTTATTAGCATTGTCTACACAGGATGTATCTTGACTTAATAGCATTGTCTACCCAGGATGTATCTTGACTTACTAGCATTGTCTACCCAGGATGTATCTTGACTTACTAGCATTGTCTACACAGGATGTATCTTGACTTACTAGCATTGTCTACACAGGATGTATCTTGACTTACTAGCATTGTCTACACAGGATGTATCTTGACTTACTAGCATTGTCTACACAGGATGTATCTTGACTTACTAGCATTGTCTACACAGGATGTATCTTGACTTACTAGCATTGTCTACACAGGATGTATCTTGACTTACTAGCATTGTCTACACAGGATGTATCTTGACTTACTAGCATTGTCTACACAGGATGTATCTTGACTTACTAGCATTGTCTACACAGGATGTATCTTGACTTACTAGCATTGTCTACATAGGATGTATCTTGACTTACTAGAATTGTCTACACAGGGTGCATCTTGACTTACTAGCATTGTCTACACAGGATGTATCTTGACTTACTAGCATTGTCTACACAGGATGTATCTTGACTTACTAGCATTGTCTACACAGGATGTATCTTGACTTACTAGAATTGTCTACACAAGATGTATCTTGACTTACTAGCATGGTCTACACAGGATGTATCTTGACTTACTAGCATTGTCTACACAAGATGTATCTTGACTTACTAGCATTGTCTACACAAGATGCATCTTGACTTACTAGCATGGTCTACACAAGATGTATCTTGACTTACTAGCATTGTCTACACAGGATGTATCTTGACTAACTAGCATTGTTTGCACAGGATGTATCTTGACTTACTAGCATGGTCTACACAGGATGTATCTTGACTTACTAGCATTGTCTACACAGGATGTATCTTGACTTACTAGCATGGTCTACACAGGATGTATCTTGACTTACTAGCATTGTCTACACAGGATGTATCTTGACTTACTAGCATTGTCTACACAGGATGTATCTTGACAGGTAACCTGATAATATTTCAAACTTACTAGCAATGTCTACACAGGATGTATCTTGACAGGTAACCCGATAATATTTCAAACTTACTAGCAATGTCTACACAGGATGTATCTTGACAGGTAACCTGATAATATTTCAAACTTACTAGCAATGTCTACACAGGATGTATCTTGACTTACTAGCATTGTCTACACAGGATGTATCTTGACTTACTAGCATTGTCTACACAGGATGTATCTTGACTTACTAGCATTGTCTACACAGGATGTATCTTGACTTACTAGCATTGTTTACACAGGATGTATCTTGACTTACTAGCAATGTCTACACAGGATGTATCTTGACTTACTAGCATTGTCTACACAGGATGTATCTTGACTTACTAGCATTGTCTACACAGGATGTATCTTGACTTACTAGCATTGTCTACACAGGATGTATGTTAACTTACTAGCATTGTCTACACAGGATGTATCTTGACTTACTAGCATTGTCTACATAGGATGTATCTTGACTTACTAGCATTGTCTACACAGGATGTATGTTAACTTACTAGCATTGTCTACACAGGATGTATCTTGACTTACTAGCATTGTCTACACAGGATGTATCTTGACTTACTAGCATTGTCTACACAGGATGTATCTTGACTTACTAGCATTGTCTACATAGGATGTATCTTGACTTACTAGCATTGTCTACACAGGATGTATCTTGACTTACTAGCATTGTCTACACAGGATGTATCTTGACTTATTAGCATTGTCTACACAGGATGTATCTTGACTTACTAGCATTGTCTACATAGGATGTATCTTGACTTACTAGCATTGTCTACACAGGATGTATCTTGACTTACTAGCATTGTATACACAAGATGTATCTTGACTTACTAGCATGGTCTACACAGGATGTATCTTGACTTACTAGCATTGTCTACACAGGATGTATCTTGACTTACTAGCATGGTCTACACAGGATGTATCTTGACTTACTAGCATTGTCTACACAGGATGTATCTTGACTTACTAGTATTGTCTACACAGGATGTATCCTGACAGGAACATCCCTCAGTTTTGGCTGATACGTCATACGAAGACATACAGGTCAATCCAACCTAAACAACATTATTTGAAAACGAAAGGCAGACATCAAAAATACATTTTATAACGAAATAAAGAATCATAAAAAAGAAAAATACATAGCTAAGGTAATTATCAAGATTAAGAGTTCGAGGATAATTGGGATGATGGACACACTGACCAATGGCCAAGAATAAGAAATTTGTTGTCCACATATTTTATACAAATTACATTGAAATATAAAAGTTTGGTCTATGGTTAAAATATTTGAATGCACCATATCGGTATCCCAGGAAATTTGGAATATAAAAATTTGGTCGACGGTTCTACCATCTGGATGCAGCATAAAAATTTCACAGATAATTCGGAGTATAAAAGTTTGGTCTATAGTGTGTCCATCTCAATGTAGCATAATTTTTTTTTACAAAAAATTCGGAACATAAAAGTTGGTCTATGATTCGACCATCTAAATGCAGCATCAAAGTTTCACAGAAAATTTGGAATATTAAAGTGTTGCAAACGGGTTGACCATCTTAATGCAGCAAAAAGGTATCCCAGCAAACAAGGAATATAAAGGGTTGGTCTGTGGTTTGACAATTCGAATGAAGCAGCACATGACTTCCACTTGTTTTTGTTATTGTGGAAAGTAAAGGTAAAAAAAAATACCGAACATCGAGTATCAATCTAAAATATCTGAGAAAGTTTATGTTGTACGATCAAACAAAAGTACCCAGATATATGTAAAATTACCTCTTAAGTTTTGCATTACCTTAAAAAGCATACATCTGCCTTCTAATATTCCATTGAATTTATAGAGATTACAATAACGCTGAAAATAGAAAATATAATTCAGTAAACCATTATTTCTTTCTTTTAAGGAGATACGCACCTGAAAATTTAAGTAATTAAAAGTCCATAAAATGGTCTTTAGTGTTAGAAAAACTTAAATAAAGTTAAATCAAAGAAAAAAATCATATGTACATGAGTTAGTTTTAAAGATATAAGAGTTTAAAGAAAATGGTGGGAAATCTGACTCCTCTGGATTTTTTATTGGAATAACATTGATACAGTTTTTGACCTATTAAGCATAGAAACGATAATACAACTTGACTGAAATATGTTATATGTAATTATTAAGACATGATTTTAGAAATAATGAAAACAAAATAGGGGGTCAATGCGTAAATTAATTCCAATGCATTTTAATGATAAAGGCAGAGGATATCGAAAAATATTCAAAACCACAGGTTTGTATCTCCTTAAAATGATATGTTCAGTTGCTTTACATAATCTTGTTGTATTCTATTGAATTCTCTTTATTTATTTAGAACATAGTCTTAGTAATAATCAAAACATATGACACAATAGGTACGAGGAAGGATTTCTAATCATTTGTTCTCTTAGATTTTTGTGGTAGTTTTTTGTTTTAGTTTAAAAGCAAGGTGTGGCAGAAACATAACTAGATATTCTAAAAATTATATTAGGTCGATTTATGTGACTTTTATGATTGACAAAAGATTTTTACTGTTCGAAAAATATAAAGTAAACATTAAACACTAAGTATAACCATGATGTGAAATTTAATATGATTTAGGCCCTGCCTTTTTAGCAAGCATTGAAAATCTATATACCTTTTAAAAATAAATCCCTGTGCTCGACCGGCTAAGTTTAACGTAAAGAGAGCACTTATAGAAAAGGAATTAAATAGTAGCAAAGTCTGACCCCATCCAACCCAAATCATATGCACTTGAGAAAGTTAGAATATCTGGGATCAATAACTTACTACTTATTAAAAATTTAATCATTTGTGCAAATAATAAATCCTGTAACATTCGGGGACGACATTAAGCGGGGACGAAATTATCCATTAAATGAATTACGTGACGTCATTTCCTTGTCAGAGTATTTCGCGCTTCTTCAGCAGACCAAAACAACATTCAGATTCTGTCAGGTTTTTGTGAGATTTTCTGAGTATCAGTGTTTTATTTGAAGCATTGGTAACAGAAGGTACATTAAGAAACCTGGCGGAAAAAAACGATAAAGTAAAAATATCATGCAGGATTGAGGAAAGTGAGTGAAATCCCACAGGATGGGACTCTTCTATCATTTTTCAGGTAATAACCTTTTATTTATTAATTTTGAGTAGATTTTATTCCGTTAATTTATGTATCACTTTATCTAATGACCAATCTCATAGTCCAATGAAACTGAACGTACAAAACAAATTGTATATTCGTGTCACATACACAATAGCCTAGATTTGATGCACTTATAGATGCAGTTTATATGACATATGGGTGGGAGACTGATGCTGCAGGTAATATGATATATGGGTGGGAGACAGATGATGCAGTTAATATGACGTTATGGGTGGGAGAAGCAGAGGTACAAATTGAGTATCCGAATGTCAAAAGTCCGAAAGGGCAGAGACAAAACCAGTGAACACCAACAAGAACGGGACAAAAACAGACAACATGTTTAACATGGAAATACAAAATAACTGAATATCAATCAACAATGCGGACTCAAGCCGAAACATGAGTGAACTCAGATGCTCCCGAAGCAACTTGCTATAGCACACACGTTGCGTTACGAACAGTCAATTCAGCGTGTAAAATCCGGTAAAGGAAGACAAAATAAAACTCTATGACAAACCAACATCTGCACTCATCTGAGAGATCGAAATCCCAATGTGTCTATAGGTGCATGATGTCTTCCGTAAAAATCTTGAGTAAAGACAACAACCGAGGAGCAACATTTTTGTGTCAGACGTGACGGTCTGCATAGGAAATCGATGTAAGTCCCGCACGCTCTAGAGTAACGAACTCCATTAGCAGGAGTGGACGGAATGTTGCTACACAAGAAGGGAAAGTCGACAATTGGAAAGTTGAAGTCATCACGTTTGTCATAGAGCCTTGTTGAAAGTCTTCCTTGAGTGTCAATTTCGAGATGTAGATCTTAATATGGAGCAGACTTCCTAGAATCCGTTGTGTCCTTCATCTCAAGCTCCTGGGGATATATGAGATGAAGAAAGTCACCAAATCGAGAATTGTTGAGTGAAAGGACATCATCAATATAACGGAACGTGAGATTGAAAGAGAGAGCTAGTCTACGATCTTTTTTGTCTAGAAAAGATTGTAAGCAGTCTGCTTCATATGAATGAAGAAACAAATCAGCAAGCAAAGGTGCACAATTAGTGCCCATTGGAATCCCTATTGTTTGCTGAAAAGCACGTTGGTTGGAGACAGATGATGCAGTTAATATGACATATGGGTGAGAGACTGATGATGCAGTTAATATAACATATGGGTAGGAGACTGGTGCTATGTTAATGTAAAACATATTTGTCATAAGTTCATTAGAGCTGAGTACAAGATCACACTCATAGTATTAGCTAGATGAAAATTCAGAAAACTTGTTTTTATTGGCCAAATAGTTTAACCCTTGTCCGTCCGTACGTAAGTCCGTAACACTTTGGTGGTTAATTTCTTGATTAAGGTCCATTTTTCGGATATTAGATGTTGGGGGTCAATGATATTTCACCACTAGATGGGTCTTGAGTAGGGTTACACCACCCACTAGATATAGATCACTGTGACTTATAAATTTTGTATGAACGACTTTGGTTAAATTCTTGGTGAAGGTTCCTATCTTGAATACTAAATGTTGAGGGTCAATGATTTGTCACCACTAGATGTGTTTTGGTAAGATGACAACACCCACGAGACATTCGGTCACTTCGATCTATATTTTACGCATGAATGACTTTGGTTAAGCTCTTGGTTAAGGTCGGGTGGGCTATAGCAAGCAGGAATTAGTTACTCTTCCTGAGCACCTGAGTTCACCCTCGTTTCGACTTTAGTTCACGTTGCTAAATGCGGTTTTGTTGTTATGTGCGTGTTTTTGTTTGTTGTTGGGAGGTTCATTTCGCTATGATGATTTTTTTGTCAACCGATTTTGTCTGTCTTTTCGGTATAATGATGTTTGATTACCCGTTTGGTACATCCATGCTTCTACCATATCTCATAAAATTCATGTGGGGTCAAAGATATTTTACCATTAGATGGGTCTTTGGAAGGGCAACACCACCCACTAGAAATTAGGTCACTGTGACCTATATTTTTATGCATGAACGACTTTGGTTAAGTTCTTGGTTAAGATCTTTATCTTAGACGCAATATGTTGAGTGTCAATGGTATTTCACCAATAGATCTGCTTAGGTGAAGTGACACCATCCACTGAAAAATGGGTCACTGAGGCCTACATTTTTGCATGAACGACTGCGTTAATGTCTCGGATACTACATGTTGAGGGTCAATGATATTTCACTACCAGATGATTCTTGGTAACATGGCACAATCCACTAGAAATAAGGTCACTGCGACTTATGTTTTACGCACAAACAAATGATGACTGTGGTTTCATTATTTTTCCTGGGGTATAAATTTTCGTGGTTTTCGTTGGTTGACATGAACCACAAAATTTGTATTCCCACGAAAAGGAAATATTGCATTGATCTGTTTGTTGCAGACTTCAGAACCACGAATTTAAGAATTCACGCACTTATTATTTTCCATCAGACCACGAAAATTGATACCCACAAAAATAAATGAATCTACAGTAATTTCATGGTAAAGGTCTATTTCCCAGGTAATACATATTGGGAGTCAATGATATTTCACGAATGGGAGGGCCATTCTGTGGCTCATAGACATATTTTCTAGTTTCTATTTTGTTTGAGAATCAGTTGAATACCGGTATCAGTTGTAATAGCTATGGAAGTATACTTACAAAAGTATTATCACAGGTAGCGCTTAAACAGGAAAACTTGGCTACAGGTTCTGTAACAACAAACGAAAAGAACAAAGTTACTATTTGCTTGTATGTTTATTAATGCTTTTGATACAAAAACACTTCCGAATTGAAATAAAAGTTTTTTGTCGATTTAATTATTCTGTCTAGTACAAATCCATGTTACAGATATATCTATCAATAGACAAAAAATGCACAAATGCTTATCCAGTCTGTCAACATGTTAATAAAATTTCTTTCAATATCAATCGACAATTTACAGGGACACATTTAGTTCATATTTAGATCTACATTTTGAAATAGACTTTGAACAAAGCTCGATGACAAACGTGATGACTTCAACTTTCCAATCGTCAACTTTCCCCTCTTGTCTAACAACATTCCGTCAGCTCTGATTATGGAGTTGACATGTCACAATTGGTTTGTTTTCCATAGCTTGTGGGACTAAAATCGATTTCCATAGCAGAGCGTCATATCTGACAAAAATTGATCACACAGGGTTATGTTGCTCCTTGGCTTCTGTCTTCACGCAAGAAATTTTACGGCAGACATCGTGCGAAATATGGGATTTCGATTTCCCAAATCGAATGCAGATGTTGAATTGTCATAGTGTTTTATTGTCTTTTGTTATTAAAACGAAAGAATATTACCAGATTTGACACATTGAGTTGACTGCAAGCAATGCAACGGGTGTGCTATATCAAGCAGGAACTGCTTACCGTTTTGGAGCACTAAAGTTCACTCGAGTTCGAGTTTGCGTTGCAAATGATATTCAGTAGTTTTTGTGTTTCCGTGTTTTTATGCATTTTGTCCTGTTATCGTTGGTGTTTACTGGCTTTATTTCTACCTTTTAGGAATTTCAATATTTTGCCACCATCTGTCTATTTATTTTCTGACAATTCCAAATGAAAATTTAAACAGTCAGACTTGAGTATATAAATAACAAAAAGAGTAAAGCTGTGTAAAACAAGCAATCTCGACGCTGGACTTTGCTTTATCTTCGAACATTTTAGTGAATAATTTTCTTCTTAACCATGTAATTTTGTGTACGCGAAAGATGCTGATGGAAGGTTACCCATAAAATATACATTATAAGCATAACCAAGTTACTTGTTTTGATTGATACTCACTTAGTAATTTAGACAATCACTATGTGTTTATTCATTAGAAACGAAAGCCTCTTAAGAGTTATGGTAAGACTCCCAAAATATATAAAACACCTGCATTGACCTGGCGTTTTAGAAGAGAGATCTGTTGACAGGTTTGTACTAATACAAATGGCTTCCAGGAGCCTGAATCGCTCACCTGACATATGTGCCTGAAGTAAAGGTTATTAGGCAATGAAAGGGTCATAAGTTTAATAAGGGGGTCATCTGACAATATGGTGGATCTTAAGGTGCTGATCACTTTTGTCCTCAATCAAAATTAAAAAATCTGTCACCCTTTTTGAGTTATTAGCAAAACAAATGCAGTATAACCCAATGTTCTATTTTTAGCCACAGCCGCCACGTTTTACAACCAATAAAAAATCCCCACATCAGTTCTATACACATAATGCTAATAAACATCAACACCAAGTTTGGTTCCAACTGGACTTAAAGTGTCAGAGGAGTTAACGTTTTCAATGTAATGAGGAAATGCTTTTTAAAAGCTCAATTTTGACATTCTAAGGGCAATAACTCCTCAAAGGAAAGATCATCTTGTAACAGCATCAAAACATTCGATTTCTCCACACTTTACACTTCTATTCCATATGAACAACTGAAATCGCGATTGGCACAGCTGATTAAACGCAGCTTTTTCAAAAAGAATGGAAAACGCAGGTACATTTCTTGTAGTCGATTATACCAAGACTTACTTTGACATCAATGAGTCTAAGAAAAAGAACAAATTTACAGAAGACCAAATAATCGACATGCTCAACTTTCCTATTGACAACATATTTGTTCAGTTTGTTGGACGCGTTTTTCAGCAAACAATAGAGATTCCAATGGGCACTAATTGTGCACCTTTGCTTGCTGATTTGTTTCTTCATTCATATGAAGCAGACCTCTTACAATCTCTTCTAGACAAATACAAATGACAACAAAGTTCCAGACAATAAATTTTGCTACGCCTGACGCGCGTTTCGTCTATTCAAGACTCATCAGAGGCGCTCTAACAAAAATATTGAAAATGCCAAAACACTCTATGAATATGAAGAGCACAGAACAGTATAACCAAAAATACCAAACTGGGGAACCAAATTATTACTAAGATATTCAACCTATGTCTGGGTTGAATATCTTAGTAAAAACAAAGACCATAGACTAGCTCTCTCTTTCAACCTCACGTCCCGTTATATTGATGATGTCCTTTCACTAAACAATTCTCGATTTGGTGACTTTCTCCATCTCATATATCCCCAGGAGCTTGAGATAAAGGACACAACGGATTCTAGGAAGTCTGCTTCATATTTAGATCTACATCTAGAAATTGACTCACAAGGAAGGCTTTCAACAAGGCTCTATGACAAACGTGATGACTTCAACTTTCCAATCGTCAACTTTCCCTTCTTGTGTACCAACATTCCGTCCGCTCCAGCTTATGGAGTTTACGTATCTCAATTGATTCGTTACTCCAGAGCGTGCGGGACTTACATCTATTTCCTCAGCAGAGCGACACGTCTGACGCAAAAATTGCTCACACAGGGTTATGTTGCTCCTCGGTTGCTGTCTTCACTCAAGAAATTTTACGGAAGACATCATGCACTTATTGACAAATATGGGATTTCGATCTCTCAGATGAGTGCAGATGTTCGTTTGTCATAGGGTGTTGTTTTGTCTTCCTTTACCACATTTGACACGCTGAATGGACTATTGGCAACGCGACGGGTGTGCTATAGCAAGCAGGAGCTGCTTACTCTTCCGGAGCACCTGAGTTCACTCTTGTTTCGACTGGAGTTCGCGTTGTTGATTGATATTCAGTTATTTTGTGTTTCCATGTTTTACATGTTGTCTGTTTTTGTCCCGTTTCTGTTGGTGTTTACTGGTTTTGTCTCTGCCCTTTCGGACTTTTGATATTCGGATATCCCATTGGTACCTCTGCTTCCTACAATGTTGACTCAAAATATATTTGTAGATCTTGATGTGCTTAACAATATGCAATTTAAATTTCTCAAATATCTTGTATAGTTTTCAAGATATTGAGCTTAACAGGTGTAAAATTTGCAAAAAAATCCACAAAAAGGACGCTAACTCCTACATGGGTTGTTGGATTTTCTTCAAAATCTCAGAGCTGGTAGATCTTAAGGTGTTGATCACTTTTGTTCCCAATCAATATTTAAGAATCTGTCACTGTTTTTGAGTTATTTGCAAAAAACTGCCATTTAACCCTATGTTCTATTTTTAGCCACAGCGGCCATGTTTTACAACCAATCAAAAATCCCCATATCAGTTCTATACACCTAATGCTAATAAACAACAATACCAAGTTGTTCTAATTTGGCTTTAAGAGTCAGAGGAGTTAACGTTTTCAATGTAATGAGGAAATGCTGTTACAATGCTCAATTTTTACATTCCAAGTGCAATAACTCCTAAAAGGAAAGGTCCTACAACGTTGACCCTATAACATATTTTGTAGATCTTTATGTGCTTAACAATATGAAATTTAAATTTCTCAAATATCTTATACTATTTTTAAGATATTGAGCAAAATTTACAAAAAATCCACAAAAAGGGCAATAACTCCTACATGGGTTGTTGGATTTTCTTCAAAATTACAGGGTAGGTAGATCTTGAGATGCTGATTACTTTTACCTTATGCCAGAATTTTGATATTTGTAGCAATTTTTGAGTTATTTGCAAAAAACTGCATTTTACCCCTATGTTCTATTTTTAGCCACGGCGGCCATGTTTTACGACGAATCAAAAATCCCCACATAAGTTCTAAGCAGCGAATGCTAATGAACAACCATACCAAGTTTGGTTTCAATTGGACTTATGGTGTCAGAGGAGTTAACGTTTTAAAAAGTTTACGGACGACGGACTGACGACGGACGCCAAGTGATGACAATAGCTCACCTGACCCGAAGGATCAGGTGAGCTAAAAAAGGTCTTACGTTGTCAGTATGGTACGTTGATAGTAAAAACAAGCAAACAAACAAACAAATAAACAAAATAAGATCAACTCCCCAACAAAATCACTAATTAATAACAAAAAAACACAGAAATTCTTACTGCTAGTAGCAGTGCTTTGCGTGGTAGATGCTTCTGTTGTTTTAAGCGAAGTCGATGAAACTCCCGTACTAGTTATTACGTTGCTCTGCGTGGTAGATGCTTCTGTTGTTTTAAGCGAAGTCGATGAAACTCCCGTACTAGTTATTACGGTGCTCTGCGTGGTAGATGCTTCTGTTGTTTTAAGCGAAGTCGATGAAACTCCCGTCCTAGTTATAACGTTGCTCTGCGTGGTAGATGCTTCTGTTGTTTTAAGCAAAGTCGATGAAACTCCCGTACTAGTTATTACGGTGCTCTGCGTGATAGATGCTTCTGCTGTTTTAAGAAAAGTCGATGAAACTCCCGTACTAGTCGTTACGGTGCTCTGCGTGGTGGATGCTGGTGTTGTAGTCAGCACACTGGATAGAAGCCCTGCACTATTTGTAATGGCGCTATGAGTGATAGGTGCAGAAGTTGTTTTTTGCACAGTCGACAAAACTCCTGCACCTGTCGATGTTTTGTTGGGTTGCCCGGTAGTTGTCCATTCGGAAACTAAAAGAAAAGGAATCTAATATTAATATTTACAGAAAACCAAAAAGGGAAATAACAATTTATTGACATCGAAAGAGATGAATATATAACCAGGTTTTATTTACTTGGAAAAAATTATATTTACCGAGCCAACGGCACGATGGATATTATTTTTAGCGTTGATAAAACCGGTATTCACTGACATCAAAGTCTATGAATGATTTATTATATGACTACCAAAACGACGAAAAAGGGTAAAAGAAAGACAACCCAAATTAACCCTTTTAAAGGTTGGTATTGGAAAACATCTTATTTTTCGAAAACTGTATTTATGTACATGATCATGAAGAAATGTATAAGATAGAGTGATATCTTGTAAAAATTACAAATACCAAAAACGCGGGTATAAACGGTTAAATTTGATATGCTATATATCGATATTTCAAGGAGTAACCTCTCATCAGTAGCATTTAAACCAAAACTTTGGAAGGTCAAAATCCAAAACAGTTGAAAACGAAAAGTACTCAAAACCAAAACGTTCGAACAAGGAAGCCAAATCCAGCACCGAGGATACATTTAAAAAATCATGATTTAAGTCTTCAACAGAATCTCGAACCATATTAAGAGACATAATTCTGAAACAATGTCATTAAGTAAAACAGATAAAACGAAGATAAATTTAGTCATATAATAAAAAAAAATGTTTTACTTTTCCGGGCAACTACATTATACATATAGCATTATCCAAAAGTAAACCTTCCTACATGACTTATGCCAAAAAATTCACTACTACATGTTTGACGAATACTTTGCATGCTACTTCATTTTGTGGTACTGTGTAGCTTTGTGACGTTAAGCGATTCTGCTCTCGAGACTTTAACAGGTTAAGCGGTTAATTACATCAAACTTTATCTCTAGCCCCTCTTGGCCTTTCTACAGAAAATGTCAATGACGGTATTGAATTACTTTGTGTGGACAGTTGCATATTGGTGAAACCCAAAACTCGTGGTGTTCTCGCATGAATGGTCATATGCTTGACAATAACCAATTTAATCAGCCTAATCATAACCAATGTCCATTTTATTGAGAAAAAAAATACAACGACACCACCAGGTATTCTCTCGATTGGAACGTACATCCTAATGAATTTATCTTCCTCAAATTATCTATACTTTAACATACCTATTCTTTGTACACATTCATTTGTATGACAATAACATCCAGTAAGCTTGTCTATTGATGATGAGTTATTGGTACAGTCTAGTTTATCACCATGCTGAAGTTTAAAAATCATTAAAACTTAAATTTACATGTGAAATAGTGTTTGCAGTAAAAGGCAAATAAATTAATTAAATAAAAGAATAGTGATAAAAAAATGAAAGTGAACAGATTTCAAATGTTCCTACACAGGCAAATTTGGCTCACATGAGTTTCATGTGAAAAGGTTCACATGAAATTCATCCGAATCGAGCTTATACGTGAAACTCACATGAAAAGTTTCATGTGAAATGAGCTTTCACATCAAATTCACGTGAATCTCATGTGAGTTTCAAATGAAATTCACATGAATCTCACATGAAAACACTTCACATCAATTTCATGTGAGCCAGTTTCATGTGAAACTCGCGTGATTTTCATGTGAAGCTCAATTCATGTGAAACTCATGTGAGCCAAATTTGCCTGTGTATATGTGGTGACTTAAACTTCTCAATTGTCAACTTTCCCTTCTTTGTCCGCTCCACTTATAGAGTTTACTTATCACAATTGATTCGTTATTCTAGAGCTTATGGATATTACATCGGTTTCCTCTGTTGTTCGTCGCATTTTACACAAAAATTGTTAGCATTAGGTAACGTTGCTGCTCGGTTGTTCACTGAAGACATCATCACTCGTAGATATATATAGGGTTTATATCTCTCGGATGAGAACAGATGTTAGTTTGTCAGAAGTCTTTGCTTTGTCTTTTTTACTGGATTTGACACAATAGATTCAACAATAGCAGCACGCAGAGTGTGCTATTGCTCTCTCATCCGAAGCAACTGCGTCCACTCTCATTACGACTTGAGTTCTCGTTGTTGATTGATTGCATTCAGTTGATTTCGGATATATTTGTGTTGTCTGTTTCTGCATGCTGATCTCGTTGGTGTTAACTAGCCTTTCACACGTTTGATATTTGGATGCCCCTTTGCACCACTACTTCTTTTATTTTTATGATGCTATTTACTATTCCGCTCGTATGTATCATCGTCGGCTACTCACTGTTGATATCACATTCTCTAGGGAGCTTTACATGAATTAAGTCGGTTATTTCGACGATGCATATGCCTTGGTTTCTTTTACCATATATAACTTATTTCACATAAATCATTGGCAGGACGACAGATGTTTTACAACATGATCTGCTTATTATTTCAAAGCACATAATTCATTCTCATAAAATTACTGATTTAAAAATCTTTATATTCTGTGTTTTTCCCTTGTTTCATTGTTGTTATTGTCTTCTGTTTTTATTTTTGTTTTGACTGTTTTGGATTTTGAAATTTGTTATTTCTTTTGCTGCTCTGACAATTATATTTTTTATCATACAAACGTTGAATGATAGACTCAAAGAATGATGACATATACGTATAATGTAAGGTACTTCAGGGTTTTTTGTTCTCTAAAGTGCTCTATATTTTCATGGTTGATAATCCTGCTGGTGGAGTTTTACCCAGACACTAAATGTACATGAAGAGCACATAACAATAAAACAAAAAATTCTGAACTGTAAACCAAACTAGTGTTGACTGTGTTGGGGATGCCCAACACAAAAATATCTCCCCAACGTACACATATTGTCATTTTACCTATATTTTGACATCATTTCCTATTTGACCATCATATAGAACCCCTTTTTATCAAGTTTTGTTGAGATTAAAACATTTTGACAAATTACTCATTTTTGGACCTGAAATATAATATTTTCGTAAATAACTCGAAAACCGTAAATATCGCTTCAATTTTTTTTCCTATGTTATTGAAGAGCTTCGTTTGCTCTATTAAAGAAGCAAAGGTGTACCAAAGGGGTAATCAGTATCATAAAACCGTAAAGACAAAGACAAAACCGGCAGACAAAAATCATCACAACAAAACAAACCACATAACAACATAAAACACAAACACACATAACAACAAAACCGCATTCAGCAACGCGAACTCAAGTCGAAACGAGAGTGAACTCAGGTGCTCCGGAAGAGTAAGCAGTTCCTGCTTGCTATAGCACACCCGTCACGTTGCCAAAGATCGATTAAGTGTTGGTCAAATCCGGAAAGGATGACATTACAAAACTCTATGTGAAACCAACATCTGTGCTCATCTGAGAGATAGAAATCCCGTATTTGTTTACAAACACATGATGTCGTCCGTAAAAACCTACGAAATTTCAGAACCCTACGCACAAAGGTTACCGAGATATTTGCAATGTCCTCTATTATGACCTTTTCCCTGTTTCCATGGAAACGGCAGCCATTTTTTGAAATTCCGATTTTCGCATGCACACCATTGAGTTGCACTCTATTACCATACAAAATTTCATTACGATCCAATGAGTAGTTTTTGAGAAACTGTTCGGACAAGTTCATGAACGGAAGAAATTTTTTAAACCCTACAGTAAAAACAACATATCTCCCAGACATAGTGTTTGGGAGATAAAAAAAAGCAACATATCTCCCAAACAAAGTGTTTGGGAGATATAATTATAACCAAGACAAACCTGTTCTGGAACCTTGCAAAAACAAATGCTACATGCTTTCTTGTAAATCAAATAAGTTGATTTGAGTTTAGAAATTCTAAAGACCAAACACAAAGCAATTGTAACTAGTGCTGACTGTGTTGGTGATGCCCAACACAAAAATGTCTCCCAAACGAATGAATTTTTGATAGTGTATTCTTATTCGCTATCCTTAAAAACCCCTAGATACAAAATTTTGTTCAAATCGAAGCATTTTTGCAATTTTTGCTTTTTCGGTGGCGGCCATTTTGAAAATGGCGGCCATATTGAAATTTTTTATTTTACGTATCAAGTCTACTCATAACCCTCTACCAGCATACCAAATTTCATTAAAATCCATCAAGTAGTTTCCGAGATAATTTTAGGGTACCCTTTTGCCGTGGCGGCCATTTTGAAAATGGCGGCCATCTTGAAAATTTCGAAGTGCCTGTGCACACCTCCAATAACCAATCTACCATCATACAAAGTTTCGTGCAATTCCATTTTGTCGTTTTCAAAAAACCTTGCGGACAGTTTCATGTCCGGAAGAAAGAAGAAAAAAAAAATAATAATAATAACAAGTGCTGACTGTGTTGGGGATGCCCAACACAAAAATGTCTCCCAAACGAACCCATTTTTGATATCATATTCTGATTCGCCATCTTTTAATACCCCAACATACAAAATTTTGTCGTAATCGAAGCATTTTGACAATTTTGGCATTTTCGGGCCCGAAAAATCACAATTTCGCAAATAACTCGAAAACCGTAAATATCGCTTCAAAATTTTTTTTCGTATTATTAAAGAGCTCCTTTTGCTCTATTCACCTACAAAATTTCAGCCTCCTACGCACCTAGGTTACCGAGATATTGCAATGTCCTATATTATGAACTTTCGCCAATTACACGGAAACGGCAGCCATTTTGAAATTTTTTAAAAGTCCCTCCGCAACTCTAGTAACCCATCTATCTTCCTACAATGTTTCGTTAAAATCCTTCGAGGCGTTTTGAAGAAACGGTACGGACACGTTCATGGCGGGAGAAAGAAGAAAAAGAATAATAATAATAATAATAAGAAACAGAGTAAAAACAATATGTCTCCAAACTTTCGTTTGGGAGACATAATAAGAAACAGAGTAAAAGCAATATGTCTCCCAACACATAGTGTTTGGGAGACATAATTCAAAAGGGGAAGCAGAGGTACCAATACAGCCTTCGTAACTCAAAAGTCCTAAAGGTCAAAGACAAAACCAGTTAACACAAACGAAAACAACAAGAACAAACAGACAACAAAAAACAATTAAATAGCAAACAACAACGCGAACTCAAGTCGTAACGAGAGTGAACTCAGGTGTTCCGGATGAGTAGGCATAGTTTGCTCGCTATGAGTGAACTCAGGTGCTCTGGGTGAGTTAGCATTGTTTGCCTGCTACGAGTGAACTCAAGTGCTCCGGCAGAGTAGGCACTGTTTGCTCGCTATGATTGAACTTATGTGCTCTGGGTGAGTAAGCATTGTTTGCTCGCTATGAGTGAACTCAAGTGCTCTGGGTGAGTAAGCATTGTTTGCTCGCTATAGAGATTGAATTTTTGATAACTTTATATTTAGAAAAAAATGTTTACCATTGTTAATCCTTTTATCTGCTCTATTGTTATAATCTGGTTTAAACATTTGATTCATCTTACCTTCAGTAAATCACAACGTCCAGTTATTCCTCTTGAGGTAAAATAAATATGACAAAAATGGTCTTTCTGTAATATATAAGAAGCAAATGTGTATCAATGAAAATATCGAATGGTGTAGGTCCGAAAAGGACATTACAAAATCTGCAATCACAAAAATCAAACCACACAAACATGATAAACTCTGGACAGTCATATAAAAAATTCTCAACTATAACATTTCAATGAAAAGACAGAGTCTAACATATTATAGAGTGAAATACAAATAGTGATATACCAGTAACTAACTTACATCACATGTATGTTGTGCATCAATACAGTTAAATACCAAAGAAGCGAGATAGGTTTGAAAAACTGTCCCTGAAAAATAAACCAGCAATACGGAATAAAAACTTCATCTATTGCTACATGTGACTGCTTTATTGAAATCAAATGATCAAATAAACAACTTTTCTGGTATTTGATAGACATATGATGTATAGCAATAGTATTAATTCATCTTGTCAGGATATGACGTGATATAGGTGTATAGGTTGATGTTTAGTAAAGCTTTGAAAATCCCAAAATATGAAAATGACACATTTTGTGTCCATGGTAATTAAAGGTAATAACAAAATTGGAGAATCAATCTCAAACTTCTATAAGACAAGACAAAACAAGGATAACATACTGGAAAATTGAAGTTCTCAATGATCCTGACTTGGTACAGGTGGGTTAAAGCAGGTTTCCTGGTGCGCCAAACCTGCATGTTGATGATACTTCGTTTTCTGAAGTAATGCTCTTGTGGAATTTTAGTTTAAGTACCGTTATATATCCTTCACTCTTGTTTCGACTGGAGTTCGCGTTGTTCATTGATATTCAGTTATTTTGTGTTTCCATGTTTAACATGTTGTCTGTTTTTGTCCCGTTCTTGTTGGTATTTACTGGTTTTGTCTATGCCCTTTCGGACTTTTGACATTTGGATACCCCATTGGTACCATTTTGTCTGGTATGTCTTAATTGTTTCGCATGAAATCAGCTATATCAGGGAAACTAACATGAAAAGGATTATAGAATAAATAAAAAATAATAATGAAATGGAGGAAATTTGGACACAGGGACAATATGGAGTTTTTAGCCACATAAAAAGGAGGGGTGGATAGGATTGGACAATTTACAAACAAAATGTAAATGAAATTTTAACAACGGAATAACTTCATCACCTCCTTCACTCGGCTAACTGAGAACTCGGTCTGTTGGTTTTATTTTACATGGAGGCTATATGGGAAATGGGTCTGTTGAAGAGTCGGCTAAAGTCTGTTGGTCAAATACTATCGAGAAAAACATAGCAAGGTCAATATATTTTACTAAATATTTCTTTTTTACTTACTTTAATAAAAATAAAAAAATATGTTGGGCAAAACAATATTGAATACTGAACGTATTCATATATTGTTTTTCTCTGTAGCTTACATTGGTAAGCTACAAAATGGAAAGGCGTGTTACTCATCGAGATATTTCTATCAATTTTGTCATTCAAAAATGTCAACATAACAGCGTTATGCTAAAATTAAGTCGAAAGCATTACTAAAAACGCAACTTAAATTGTACATCATGTATGTTTGACATATAACTGTACGTATAAGAAAGAAAAACCGACAGACATGCGTTTTTGTGGCATTTATTATGTTTTTGCCTTAAATTGAGTCTGTTGGTGAGTCGGCTATAATGAACTCAGTCTGTTGGTCAGTCTGTTGAGAGTAAATTATTTAACTGATATCATACTATATTTGTGCCATAACACACATTTTTTACAAATAGAAATATCTTACAAAGTGACATAAAGCGTATATATTCGTAGTGATGATTGTTTAGTCATAGATTAGACGTAAAATTAATATAAATCGCGTTATAACAAGCACATCAGTCTGTTTGATCAAGCTTACCATTAATTTTTCAGTATGAAAAGAAAAAGAATGAATTTTTCTAACAGAAAGCATGGAAAGAAAAAAAAATAAAGAATTAAAAAATCAAAGATGAAGACGTTTAACAAGAGACGCTTATCCCTAAAATACTAATAATAAATTGTAACACTAGTCTAAGAAAGAGAGTAAAGAAGATTACAACTAATTATAAACTATGCCAACTGATTTTGTATTGCAAACATGGCCAAAAACCATTATAACCTCCAAAGTATAATGTATTATATATATATGGCAATCGTTTTAAAGCATACATGATACGTGCATTAAAAAAATCGAGAATTTAAACAGTCTGTTACTACCCGGGTGGGTTGGGGGATGGGATGTTCGTTCGGTCTGTTTATTTCCATATGATAATCGGTGATTGAATCCATAAATCAGATCAGTTCTAATTTATGCATTTTGAAGCCCTTATAAATGTGTACAAGTATTAAAGTGTAAGTTCGCGATTTTTTCAAAATTTGTACATTGAAAGACTATTATTTAAAAATAACTTTGGTGAAATTCCTGGCGCTCAATTATGCATAGTTAGGGTAAAATTGGCTTTTGAAAGTAAAAAAAAAATCAATCCATGGAGGGTCACGTGATTTGTACTAGATGGCGCTGCTCAAAGCCGATCACAAAGTGAATGTTGCATCCTATACCCATGTGGTATTTATCGATGTGTACCACAACGGACAATTTAAAATAATTAAAATTCAGTCGGAATGATAAAATAAAAGTCAGTCTAATGATTGATTGTGAAAAGATTTATGATGGTACCAACCGTTGAGTTCAGAATTAATTTGTAGAAAAATATAAAAAGTTTAAAATATTTTTTTAAGATTCGCCGTACAGATATTTTCGAAAAAATATATTTCAATTTTCAGTATGCAGAATTGCCCTTATACATCCTTGTTTAAAATTCATGGTTCTCTGGCACCCTACTGGGATTACCTTGCATGATTCGTTTGAAGTGATAATAGATAATTAGTCCTTCCGTGCAAACCATCGCACCACAGGGGCTTACTTATCGTTTTCTGTGTATAAGACTTTATTACCACAAACCACTGGCACAACAGGGGTTCACCTGCCGTTTCCTGTGTATGTTTAGTACCCCCGTGCAAACTATCGGCACCACAGGGGTTTAATATTGTTCCCTGTGTATAAGAAGTTGACATCTACCTGGTTGGAATGGGTTCTAGAACACTTTCTTTTAACGAAAACCAACCCCTTTGTTTTGCCAGTGCCATTTGAACATGTAAATAAAATACCCTTTCTGATTAAAAACATATAAACACAATAAACTGTAGGAATCTTTTTTTTTTCAAGTCATTATGTAGTTAATCAAGGAATTAGAGTTTTTGAGTTAATAATTGTTTTTCCAACACTTCAAAAACGGAAAAGGTGGGAACTAAAAATCTTTAAGCACATGTTTTAATTTGGGTATTACACAAACATGTAGCACCACGCTTTGGCTGATTGGTTATTGTAAGGGTAATGTAGTCAATTGAGTGAACAGGTGATATTGACACCTGCTGATAGCCGTAATTAGTTTTATACCGTAAACTAATTAAGAAATTATTAAAATATGTGCTGGTCCAAATTCTTAAATGCGCTGTGGTGGGTGTGTCTAAAGCGGGTTCAGTTCTGCATGGAAATCTTCGATTGGAGGAGCACCTTAATTGATCTATTTGTCAATTATACCTGTAATTAACCACCGGAGCGTGGCTTATTGAGGGGTGACAGATCATCCGAAAGGTTAATGATTTTAATTGACACCTGTGTATTCATCAGGAACTGAATTTATTGTCTTAAATATTTGAAAAAAAGATTGAAAACTAGGGCTACTGTGTCAATAAATATTTCAAATTAATAACTATTTTGAATTATGATTACATATTTTAAAACAATTTAAGGTTTAAGTAAACTATTTGCTTGCTATTTTGATAAAAAAAAATAAGGGGATTAAAAAAAATTATTACTGCCAAATTATTCAAAATCATTATTATGATCGACAACATCGGTCTTATGTTACAAATATCGTCAATGGTTAATGTATTTATCATTGGAGATGTGACGTCACATCTCCAATTGAGCTATCCCATAATTCATCATTGTTCATAGCATGGCCGCGCCCATATGGTCTTGTGTATTGGAATAAAATAACGAATATCTTTCTTAATATATCGTTTTCAATGCCCAAACCTGGCATGATGCCTACTCTCATTATAATAAATCAAATAAACTAATAACAAAAAAATCGCGAACTTACACTTTAAGTACTAATTTAAAATCAACAATTTTATAGCCATATTATTATCCCCGCGCTAGCGAAAGCGCGGGGAAAATGTTTTGCTGTTCGATGTACGTACGTACGTATGGCGTTAATGTCCAGGATAATCTCTGTAACCACTGGGAGTAGAAAGTTGAAACTTGGGTTATTAATTGCATTGTGGGTGGGGTCTGTGCCGAAGGTTTTGGAATTTTGATAATTCCCCTAGGGGCTGGGCTGCATAGGTAGCCTAAGTGCACATTATTCCTTTGTCACGCAACTCCTCCTAAGTTATTTGGATTATGGAACCGAAACTTGGCTCAGTAGTTGCACTATGGAAGTAGATTCTGCGAAAGTTTTGGAATTTTGATAATGCCCCTAGGGGCTGGGCTGCATAGATTGCCCAAGGGCACATTATTCTTTCGTCACGCAACTCCTCCTAGGTTATTTGGAATATGGAACTGAAACTTGGCTTGTTAGTTGCACTATGGAGTATGGATGTAGATTCTGCCAAAGGTTTCGGAATTTTGATAATGCCCCTAGGGGCTGGGCTGCATAGATTGCCCAAGGGCACATTATTCCTTCGTCATGCATAATTCATTACATGACTATCACTCCCACTACCAGCGTGACCAGGGAAATGTCTCATATTAATACATACACATTTGATAGTACTAGTAATGCTTATTATAGTCATAGTTTGTTTCTTTTAATTATTTGCCCTTATACTATCAAACACCAGTGTAGCGCGGGAGTATGCAGCGTGGCTGCTTCGACTAGTTAAATACTTATAATTATACCCTCGCTTTTAAGAAGAGGGGTATACTGTTTAACCCTTATCCATATGTCCGTCCGTTCGTTCGTACGTGACATAATTTCCGTCGCAGTTATTCAAGCAACTACATAAGGTAAAGGTCTGGTATTTTGCTTTGTCTTAAAGTGTCATATGGTGTATTTCGATTTTACGCCCCTAGGTCATCTACCTCTTGTTAACCGAAAACTTAGGTTTTTAGATGTATTGTACATACATGCAAAATTTTCGTCACAGTTTTCTCGACACTTCATGACATAGAAGTTGGGGTATAATACCTTGTATACAGCCTTATCCTATAGTACCATATAGTGTGTACTGATTTCGTGCTTTAATGTTTCTTTTTCCTGTACATACACGCAAAATTAGAGATAATTTCACTCTTGATTTAATACAATATAAAATGTTAATCCTAAAAGTTTTTAAAAATTCAAAATATACCTCGCTTGCAATCATTCTGTCTCGGCTAATTAACTCTCAACAGACTTTAATTTAATTTGCCGACTCACCAACAGACTTTAGCCGGCACTTTTTTAAGAAAAACTCAATTTTTATAACATTTTAACATTAAATCACTTTTTGTTGTTTGAATATTTTATTTTTAAACTGAAGATTACTTTCCGAATCGCTAATTATATTTCAAAAGTATAAAAATTTTGTTTATTTGGAAAAAAAATTATTCATAGTTGCCAAATTTGAGCATACCGCTGTCTCGCCTTTTCGTTTTATCGGACACTGGTATAACTAATTGACTCTGTTGCAAGTTGAAAATGTGCTCAAATGAATATCATTTTGGTTGAAAGATTTTGTATTTTGACAATTAATTGTCATTTTGCCAAAATAACATCTTTTTCACAAAATTTCATGACCATCCATTGGATTTTACTCTCAACAGACCTATAGCCGACTCTTCAACAGACCAATTTCCCATATAGCCTCCATGTTAAATAAAACCAACTGACCGAGTTCTCAGTTAGCCGAGTGAAGGAGGTGTTCATACCAAGGCAATCTTTTTAATCATTTCACAATACCTATTTTATGAACACAATCAGCTGTTTTACAATGACAGTACAGTCTGTCAGTCAGGGAGGGAACTTCATTGTCACACAAGGGACCATGCTGAAAACAAGACAAAAAATTATCTTATTTTATTTTCATATTTCCACCTATAGCGAGTAAAGGATTTAAATCCCCCTGTTTAAATCGATACATCTCGGTGAACTCAGGTAAACTCAAGCTTACTCCCTCTTTTAAAATCTGCACCAATAAAAGGTGATCTCTTTGATCAGTCATTTAAATAACTTCAATGAACCAGTTAAGTTGTGTTAAGTAGGACATTTTTCCTTGAAGGAAAAAAAAACAACTCCTACACTGAAGGAAAACAACTACTGAAAACTATATGGTGTTTAGGAGGAAATTTTTTCCTTGAAGGAAAAAAACCCTGCTACACTGAAGGAAAACAACTACTAAAAAACTATAAACACCTACTTCTCAATTTTAAAGATATAAAAAGTCAATTACTTTAATCTAAATCTTCTCTCCTTTTAGAACTTAACACTGATTTAAGGAAAGGAAGCAAGTTATTGCCATATTTAATTTAAAAGTAGAGTTCATCTTCTTAATTCTTTAAATGTTTTATTGTAATTAAGGCAGCTAGGACATAAAAAACCAATTATTTTCTTTTATATCTTCTGTGGAATTGAAAATACATGTATAACATGAAGAAAATATGGAAACAGCTTCTGCTCACTCAGTTAAACACCCCACGCCCCAAAAAGCACAAAATAAAGGAAACGGGATATGTGATATTTCAGGCCTTTTTATATTCAGGGATATGGGATATTGGTGGACACTTGTATCGGACATGAGAGGTTACTCCTTGAAATATCGATATATAGCATATCCAAATTAACCGTTCATACCCGCGTTTTGGTATTTGTAATTATGGAATATTTGATGAAAAATTGGTGGGAGGTATGGAATATTAATACTCGTTCTATACAAGCCCCAAAACCAAACATACAGATAAACACTAAATCAGTCACTGTAATCTAAAATTGCTGAGAAAAGAATTACTGATGTCGAGTTACCAACTTTGACAAAAGTCATCAAACAATATACTTTCCATAATGAGGACCTCAATTATGACTACAAATGTATAAGAAATTCGAAAAATCAGTAACATCAAATATATCTGAGGACAAACTATGATGAATGGTGTTGTAGTACATGTATCTATAAAAGACATAAAAAAACTTGATTACGGATTTCGTAAAAAAGATATTTATTAGCCATCAAAATAGCTCGGACATCACATATTTTTATGATTTTTATTTTACAATGTATTTTAGACATACTGATATCAATATTAACCTCAGTTCATTTCTATTGATGACCGTTGCCATGGTAACCAAAGCGGTCATTGTAAACTCTGTGGAATCACCTAAGATAGGCTATATTGCATTTAGATGTTTTATAAAAAGTTCAAAACATATAAAATCAATTATTATTATGGGAATTACTTACATCCTAGGGTACGACATTAAAAACCAAGTACATGTATTTGGTTATACATATCAATGAATTTGTAATAAAGCTGAGTATCTAACGCAAAAATTGCTATTTTCAATGTGTATTATTTCATTGAATTTAATGAATATTTTTGGCTGAATGACATAAAAATCCAACTAAAAAATTAATTGTTTTGTAAAAACTATAAAGATAAACAATAGTACTTCAACATGCAAAAACAAAAATCCCAAGGGCTTTTTTCTTAGTTTTAGATTTTAAATGGCGCTAAATTTGGTTACAATTTGTACAAAGCTCTATGACAAACGTGATGACTTCAACTTTCCAATAGCTAACTTTCCCTTTCTGTGTAGCAACATTCCGTCCGCTCCAGCATATGGAGTTTACGTATCACAATTGATTCGTTATTCCAGAGCATGTGGGGAGTACAACGACTTCCTTGATAGAGCTACACGGCCGACAAGCAAATTGTTAACACAGGGGTACGTTGCTCCCAGGTTGTTATCATCACTCAAGAAATTTTACGGACGACATCATGTGCTTGTATACAAATACGGGATTTCTATCTCTCAGATGAGCACAGATGTTGGTTTAACATAGAGTTTTGTAATGTCATCCTTTCTGGATTTGACCAACACTTAATCGATCCTTGGGTGTGCTATAGCAAGCAGGAACTGCTAACTCTTCCGGAGCACCTGAGTTCACTCTCGTTTCGACTTGAGTTCGCGTTGTTGAATGCGGTTTTGTTGTAATGTGTGTGTGTGTTTTATTTTGTTATATGGTTTGTTTTGTTGTGATGATTTTTTGTCTGCCGGTTTTGTCTTTGTCTTTACGGTTTTATGATACTGATTACGTCTTTGGTACACCTTTGCTTCCTTGGTTACCATGACAACCAGTTAATACAAGCTATGTATTTAAAACCCCATAAAATAGACAGGTAATCAAATTTTATGGTACAGATATTGACACAAGTCAAATAAAATCAATTTACCATGGAATAATCTTGAATTACTTCAAGTTCATTTATGTGAAGTTCAAGGACCAACAAATATATACATTTTACAAGAATTTTACAGAAAATAATCATTTTTACGTTGACCTCTATGACCTTCAAGTAGCATGAGCATGCAAACATTTTAAAAACAGTAAAATGTGGTAAAGACAAAGTCAAATTTTCCTTTGAAATGACCATTTCAGAGTGCTTAAAGTGCATGGCGATCGGCTAAAAATAGTATAGACGAGCCTTATTTCTTCTGCATTGAAGAACTAATGCATACAATTAATGCAAAAAGGGCCCAGAGCTCATTTTGGCTCTAAACGAAAACGGCCCAAAATCACATTTTGAATGCCTATATCATGACATTATTGACAACAAGCAAATTTGTAAACATCATTTCCTGAAGACCAAAAAGGGTTCTTTTAGATTCAAAAGCACCACATTTTACCTGACCTCCAAAGGATCTGATTTGTTCGTCTAAAACTAACAATTTCTTCATTTTTCCATTAATTCCTAAAATTTCCACATTTTGAGTTATGACTTGAACAATTTGTGCAAAGTCAAGACACGAAGGGCTATTCTTATTCTAATAAACTATACTCACTCAAAAAAGTTACGCAACAATACAAAATTTCCCTATATATTTTAAATAAACCTACCTTATTTTATTTTTGTATTACAAAGCCATTTCTTAACCGATTTTAATGAAATAAAAACCAAGAGAACGAGAAATGATTGAAATTTATTTTTACGATTTAAAAAAAATCGTCACGTCAGCGGTTTTTAAGATATCAAAAGTAGAAATAAACTGTTAATTTTATGCGTCAACAACCCGTTTATATCAACCAACATTTTCCGTGGAAAAACATTGGTTATGTTCTACCCGCGTTCTATCAAAAACCATAACAGCTAGGATTTTGCCCAAATCATAAAAAATAAACTTCACTTGTTTGTCTTTTTCTTGGTTTTTATTTTATAAAAATTGATTGAAAAAAGGATTGGCAATATCAATTTGTAATAAGGTAGGTTGACTAAAAACATATAGTGAAATTTTCCACTGTTGCATAACTTTTTTGAGAGAGTATATCATGTCACTTGCTAAAAATGCATTTTGTTTGAAATTAAACACTTTCATGCTTTTACTAAAGTTGTCAAAAAGTTGGAGTTTTCCTACCAAAATCGAAACAAACCCACTTCACAGACATGTACCGAAGTTATAATACATGATCCATGGTTGCAGGTTTAACATGTTCACCTTGTAAGCATACAATTTTTGAATATAAAAGAAGATTTCATTTCAGAGGCCTGCCTTTGACAAAATTAAAAGTTAAAAACCAAAGATTTTGGTGATTTTGAACAATTTGGCAAATTGCGAATATTACCCCCAATGGTGCTTGGTAATGGAAATTATGATTTTCAAAATTTCATTTGCAATTGAAAGCCAAGGCATTACTCTACAGGATTTCATGTTGAATTTTTGATCATCAGAAGACATTGGGACAAAATAAATCATAAATTAGTAGAAGTTTTCGTTTCAATAAAGCCGATTTTAGCAAAGATATGCATTTACACTGGTTAAGGCCCGTAGGTCGGCCATCTTGAATTTTTCAAAAAAAATATTTTGCCAAAAGAAGTTATCTATGAAGGGCTTTAAGTTACACCATTGGTTTTATAGCTATGAAAATATTGCTTCTGGACAAAACTGCATGGTTTTCTCTGAGACACGCACTTAATAAAATATAGCTTATTTTAGGGCATTCCACAGAGTTCAAAATGGTCACTGTGGTTTCCATGGCAATGATTGTCAATAAAGCTGAGCTGAAGTAAATTTTGTTGATACATCATGAAAATCTGTAACCTTCGATGTCGTGGGCCAATTTCTTGTATTTTTACAGAGAACGGCTCTTGTATGCTTAAAGTACGCTGACAAGTATTTCCTTAAAAGACATGAAGCCTACTACAGGTACTCTGTAGTATTTCATTATTTCAGTTTGTACTATTCAATTTTTACAGGTAATTTTTTTCAATTAGGTAATATCATCATACAGGTAAATTTCTCTCTTCTAAAACAAGATAATCTTGCTTGTATAGCAGTTTATCTAGCTGATCATAGAGATCAAGTTCCATTGTTGCAAGCTGCAACAGAGAGATCAATCTCAAGTTTACCAGAGTTCACAGTGGTCATGCAACTCTAGGTCGGGGATTGTCAGACCATAATCTGCTATAAATGTTTTAGTCGTGTATTGATGAGCACAAAAGCACACACATACGTATTACAAATTCGACCAGAGTTAAAATGTAAAAATTAACAAAATACATAAATCAATGCAAAACATAAAAGATATAAAATTGAAGTATAAAAGTCCCAGTTTTCGGGCCTACGTCCTTCTTCAGGGGCAAGTTACATCAAAAACATTAATAAACGATATAAACACAACAAAAACTCCATTTATTTTGGTGATATTATCTCTGTTCTCTACATACATTTTTATTGTTTTCAATAAAAAACAACCATGTATGCTCATCTGATATCTTTGAGTGTTTCAAATATGTTTTATTAGTTATTCTATTTAATTTGGTAATTATTTAGATGTATTATTTGTGATATTTGTTGTTTAAATATTGTTTAATTAATGTAATATTTGGCAGAATTGACTAATAATAAGTATGATAGAAGTAATATATTCTAAGCTTAAATCAGGACGGCTTCGGGAATTTAGGTTAGGGAAGCCGTGAAGGTTGTTTTTCGTGAGCAAAGTGAGGTGCGAAATTTTTTAGTGGAATTTGTGCAGAGAACGTAATTTTTGTCACTTTTAATAGGGGGAGTCGTACGCCCGGTTTGTCTTTACTTGGATCCGCGCCTGAATTTCTTACCGATGTCCTTCCACAGTGACCATGTATTCTAATATGGCTCGAATATATGTTGCAGGCATAACCATTCTGTACAAAAAAGTTAAAGTCGTAAGTTTGGAGTCTAGACCTATAAACGAATGAATAAAAGAAATATGGAAACATTCGTTTTATTTGATATTACATAAAATTTACCCAAATTAACGAATTCTGTAGCACCTGAGTTCACTCTCGTTACGATCAGATTTCGCATTGTTAATTGATATTCAGTAGATTTTATGTTTCTGTGTTTTATATGTTTTTTTCGTCATGTTCTCGTTAGTATTTACTTGTTTTGTGTCTGCCCTTTTGGACTTTTGACAATCGGATGACACTTCTTTCATCAATATACTGAACAAAAAAGATCCACATATTCTTATGTGTCTACCATAACATCAAACATATTTTATGAGATAATTATAGCAATAAAATTCATGGTAATATTTAACAAATAAACCAATCAGCATGCATAAGAAAATTTAAGTCATAGCAGCAACATATTCAGCATCACAAAATTGCATATTCTCTGTATCGAGGGTTACATCAGTTATCATCACCTGATGTTCGATATTGGTTCGAGATAAAGGTTCATAACAATCTTGGCTGCTCTACAATTTCAGAAAACTGCATGCTTAAGCAAATGTGCGTTACCTATTCCGCTTGTCATAATAAGACAGTAGCCATATTGTGGCAGCAAATTGCTTTAATACCGGAATTGCCACTGAGGTTGTATCAACTTCCGGTTGCTTTGTTTGTACAGAATATGTTTTACCGCGCAATTATGCTGTTGTTTATGCTGTGGTTGCATTTTGCACACTCGCGTTAAATCAAAATTAACAAATTGGTTTGCTTTCTTAAAAGTTTGGCAATCCATAACCAAAGTTTTATTGAAAGGAGTAGAGCCACGAAGGCCCAAAAATGGCCCACAAATTCAACTTTTATATATCTGCTTCTAGTTGCTGCACTTATGTTCATTAGTCTTTATATTTCGTGAATTGCAATAATTTTTCCTTCAATTATTTATCAATAAGGAGAACAGTGAGGAAAAAAATGGACTATTTTGTGAAAAATTACAATTTTTGACAGTTTTCCTTGATTCGATGAATATGAAATGGGCCACACCTGTCGACCAAAATTATTTTATGATAGAAATGTGTATTATGATATTATAAATTAATTATAAAAAAACTAGGATGGTCGAGGAATGTGGCCAATACTAATTTTGACAGAATATGCATAGAAACAGGTGAAAATGTGTGAAAAATGAGGAATTTTCAAATTTTTGGTATGTTTAAAGTCTCAAGGCTAAACCTGTGGTGTAAATATTTTGCTAAATCTTACAGATATGAAAAGTTTGTTCATATCTTAACATAATTTAGTTAAATTTATGACAAGTTATAGTAGTTGAAAAAATAGTGAAAATACCGGGCCGATTTAGGGCCTTCGTGGCTCTACCCCTTTGTTTATCGATAGTAGAGAGATGCATTTTTTGTGATCTCGGTTACCGGATAGTCCAATAAAATAAAGAAATATCGTAAAGTAATCATTTAACATACAGGTAACTGTAATTATATTTTTAATTTCAGTTATTTCAGTGCCAATATAAAAAAATAAAAAAATAAATTATGCGTTTCTTTCTATTTTACTTTTGTTCTCCTTAATATTTTTAGTAGTCTGAACCTCCTTCTTTTAGATACGGGGGTCATGTTTTTAATGGATTAAATACCAAAATACATTTTTTGTGCTACACTTTCTAAGACTGAATCATGCTAAGTTTCATTAAACGGACATTTTCAAAACAGCAATCATTTCCACTTTTATCAAAATTGCGATAGATCACAACAACAATAGAACATGGATCAAAACAGCGACAATTTATATTTTTAAAACAAGTGTCATTTACCTGCATGTTTTTAATTAAGAGGGAAAAGGAATAAGTGTGACATCGACTGACTTATAGACAGTATTCTATATGCGCAAACCTGCTAATGGGAGGGTAGTCCCTAAAAATGGATAAACAGCCTAACCCAAATAAATGTAAATATGTCCGTTTGGGTATTTGTATCTCGAACGTTTTAACATTACTTAAGAGATACGTACATAACATGTGTGGTCAAAACAAGAAATGTTGGTACTTGTTGTCTGGGTAGCGAGAAAATTATTATCTACAAGAACAAAAATAGTTGAAAAGTCACATATGACATTAATATATTTATAGTCTACTCAATCTACCCAAATTGCTGTTTTTATGGATTTTATAAATAAAAAATTAACATCTTCTGCAAATCATAATTTGTTATCGTTTTGGTTTGATAAAAAGGAAAACACAACAAAACATTTTAAAACAAAAATCATGGCTTATGTACCATTTCGTTTGAGAGTTTTCTTTAGATTGATTAGACTATTAAAGTGCAGTTAAAACTGGTAGAATTTCTGATGACCAATTACTTTTGAGTGATTCTACTATTGCATTTTACAAATAGCATTGGCATTTTATTATGCCTTAATCTCGTCAGGATAATTGCAATCTTTGATATCTCTCGTAGGTGTAGGTTAAGATTGATCCCCCAAGTCCGATAATTTTGTTATTTAAGTAACATAATTTTATTTTGTCTTTATTCCTTATTTTTTTACTCATATAACCTAGTTTTCTTTTGTTTTGTCTTTCTTTATCGGATTTGACACACTGAATCGGAAATTTCCGGCGCGACTTGGGTGCTATAGCAGGCAACAACCGCTTACTGTTCCGGAGCGCCTGAGTTCACTTTCATTGCGACTAGATTTCGCGTTGTATATTGATATTCAGTGTTTTTTTTGGTTCCCGCGTTTAATATGCTATCTCTCCCGTCCTCGTTTGTGTTTGTTGGTTTTGCCTCTGCCTTTTCGGATTTTGACATTCGAAAGTCTCATTGGTACCTCTGCTCCATTCTATTTAGAAATATATATATAAAAAAACAAGCGAACCTGGAAGATCATCCTCAAATGTCTGAGAGAAAAGACAAAACATGGAAGACACACCGGAAAAAATAAAGATCGCAATGGTTCTGACTTGGTTCAGTCATTTAAAAAAAAATGTTGGGTTAAACCAGTAACAGAGACACAACAAGGTTGAGAGACATAATTTGGATATTGAGGTGATCATCTCAGTACACCAAACAGCCAAACACTAATGAAAATAATCCCTAAACATTTTGTGTAAAATTGTTTTGAATTCTTTTACTATTGGTTGATAGTGAATTCTTTTTAGGCAGAGCTTTTAAGTTCACATTATGTAGTTATATAACTAGCTGATTTTCGCCTTTGTAAATAGTCTGGACAGAAAATCGGTCATGGCAATATTCCTACTAAAAGGTCTATTTTAAAATTTTGATCTTTTTCATTAAATATTTTCAATGTATTAAATGTTATACAGATTGTTTAAACTAACAGTTACTTCTTTATACTCATATATAAATGCGATATAAATGTGCAATACATTTCATGTATAAATACACCAGTTTCTGTATAATTCAGCATTTGTGACCTTTTATCTTTTATATAGATACACTTTTCCCAACAAATATTCAAGTGGGCAGAACCTTATTACAGCTTTATAAACAAGTGTTTAAGTGGGTGGAGCCAAATTACTGTAACAGCTTCCTTACTGTGATATTTTAAAGTGTTATTTTCCAATTTGTGAAGAACAGATCGTTCTAGTTTATAATTAACTGAATTTTTTAAAGTTCTAATTTCATAATATAGAATATGTTTGGGTCAGAATGCGTGGTACAGTTTTTACACGAACTTAATGTATTAGAACGTAACTGGGGAGTTTAACGTTGTGACTATGCATAGAAATAGCGCTGAAATAACCTTTTCAAAAAAAAGTATTCGTAAAGATATTGATTTTTTACAAAACTCGTATATCTGAGCTTTTGAATTGTATATTATGAAAGTAGGACCTTGTTTCTGACGATATACATTCTTTATTTTTAGTGATTAAAGTTAGCTCTGCTCTTTATAGCTTAAGCGCTTTGATTTAGAGATCGCATGAGACCTATTTTCATATAACCTAATAGTCGGTAACGGAAATAGTGGTGTCGAATAAAAAAATCTAAATTGTTTTACCAACCCTGACACATTTAACAAGGTTTCAAATATACCCACCGTATGCAGGTGAGATAATTTTTGTGTCTTTTCAGGTTAGGAAAGTAATAAATTGAACATTAAAGACATCTCTTCTATCACAATTGTTCTGTACTGAGTTGACAACACCGGTCAAATTCGAAATCATAACATGAATAAAGGTAATAACAAAACTACCGAACTTGAATGATCAATCTCATAGTCCAGAGAAAATGACAAAAACGAATCAGTCATACCGGAGAACTGGTGGATCGCAATGGTCCTGACTTGGTACAGGCATTTCAAACGAAATGGTGGGTTAAACCAGGTTTTATGGCGCCAAAGTAGATTCAGTGTTTTTTTATACTCTTACTCCGGAGGATAAATTGAAGGGTCCTAACTAAAAAATTGCTCTAGAAATGTCAAATGTGGATTCTCAAAAATTCTAAAGAACTGATGGAAAATCTCCATTCTAAGTCATTTTCATCATGTAGTAGCATTAAAACGTTTGATTTCTCTACATTATATACTTCAATTCAACATTCACAATTAAAATCTCGTTTGACGTAGCTTTATCAAAAAGAACGGAAAACGCAGGTACAAGTATTTGGTAGTCGGTTATAAAAAGACTTACTTTGTCATTCAAGAGTCTAGCAAGAAAAACAAATTTACAGAAGATCAAATAATAAAAATACTTAACTTTCTAACCAACAACATATTTGTACAGTTTGGTGGACGTGTTTTTCAGCAAACAATAGGTATCCCAATGGGCACAAATTGTGCACCATTGCTTGCCGATTTGTTTCTTCATTCATATGAAGCAGACTTCTTCCAATCACTTCTAGACAAAAAGGACCGCAAACTTGCTTTATACTTCAATCTCATATTTCGTTATATTGATGATGTCCTTTCACTAAACAATCCTCGATTTGGTGACTATTTACATCTCATATATCCGAAGGAACTTGAAATAAAGGACACTACAGATTCTAGAAGGTCCGCTTCATATTTGGATCTATTTCTCGATATTGACACACAAGGAAGGCTTTGTACAAAGCTCTATGACAAACGTGATTACTTCAACTTTCCTACAGTTAACTTTCCCTTTCTGTGTAGCAACATTACGTCCGCTTTAGCATATGGAGTTTACGTATCACAATTGATTCGATATTGCAGAGCATGTGAAGAGTACGACGACTTCCTTGATAGAGTTACACGGCTGAACAAGCAAATTATTAACACAGGGGTACGTTGCTCCGAGGTTGTTGTCATCACTCAAGAAATTTTGCGGACGACATCATGTGCTTGTATACAAATACGGGATTTCTATCTCTCAGATGAGCACAGATGTTGGGTTTGTTGCTATGTTTGTGTGTGTTTTATGTTGTTATGTGGTTTGTTTTGTTGTGATGATTTTTGTCTGCCGGTTTTGTCTTTGTCTTTACGGTTTTATGAGACTGATTACCCCTTTGGTACACCTTTGCTTCTTCCATTGTGGTTTTTCTAAATTGCCGCTAATTTGTGGGCTGTGTCGCGTACACTTATTCCACATCTCATTATTTTCTATTTTATCATTAAACTTTATCTACATATATTTTACAGTATGAACACCGCAAAATCAATGTTAAATGATGCACCATACAATAACTCAATCTAATTCTAATTAGATTGACATTAACTTGATGTTTCAAAAATGTTTATAAACATATATTTCGTAGGGCGGGACATAATGTCTTTTGAACATGTAATATCTTATACATTACATGTTTGCGCCTATCAATTAAGGATATTGTTGTATTCAACATTTTATTTTAAGTACTGGTGTTGTTTGATTTGATTCAGGCATTTTATTGAATTTCCTGATACATTTGTTGCTTTTTTAATTTGAAAGTTTTAGTCATTTTATTGAATCAATTAGCATTTTATGAAATGGATACAATTAAAGAAAATGCCTCAAACAATACATAAAATATACCGATGTACTTTCCAATTGAGATTTTCATCAGTTGTTAATTTCTAAACAGATCAGACCTTACCGAAACATATACAACGAATTCTTTTAGGACCCACGAACAAGTCCTATGAAGACAGGTTTTAGGTTTATCCATGGAAATGAACGGATTGAAAAAAATGTATAGTAGGTTTTTGTTAATCATTTTACTGTGTTCAATTGATACAGGTTTTTTACAATACTTACGATTACTGGTTGTGGTGTTGATACAGTCCTGGTTGTTACAAGAACATCTATCCAGGTTATGTGATAAAGAGTCGCTAGCTTGACAACTTTTCTTAAAAAAATAACATTATTTCTTAAAACCATAGGACTGTTAGACTTGACAAGGATAGAAGATTATAAGACAAACAATAAGGTACCAATGTGGCATTTGAATGTCAACATTACAAAAAAAACTAGAAAACCCAAACGAGAACAAAATTAGGATAGAGCAGAAATGCACAGAATTAATTGAATTGCAATCAACAACGCGAACCTAAATTGTAACAAAAATAAACTCAGGTGATCCGGAGGAATTAGCAGATCCTTCTGCTATAACACATCCGTCGCGCTGCTAATGGTCAATTCAGCGTGTCCAAAACGGAACAGGTGGAATAGGTTTACACGATTAAACCTAGATGAACTTTGTTGATTGCTTTTCAATTGTTTTTGTTTATCTTTATTTTATGTTGTCTATTTTTTTCGCCCTGTACTCATTGGTGATTGCTGGTTTTGTCTCTGTCCTTTCGGACATGTGACATTCGGATGTCCAATAAGTATCCCTGCTTCTTTAATGTGTCTATTAAAAAAATATGAAAATTGCGGCGTTTACAACGATTATCCACATTTGTCTAATAAAAGAACTAGGCATTGATGGGAATACTTCCGCTAGTGCTACATACACACGGACTACATTTAACAAAGATGAAATCATAGCCAACCATAGCTCTTTTATGTCCTCTTTCAATATTCCAATGAAAGAGGAACATAAAGAGTTACCATATTTGTACTGGATACCTAAACTTCACAAAAATCCGTACAAAGAAAGGAATATAGCTGGATCTTCATCATGTTCAACTACAGAGCTGTCCGTTCATTTAACTAAAATCTTGTCTGCTGTCAAAGAAGGTCAACAAGCATACTGCGACACTATTTATAATCGCAGTGGAATTAACCATATGTGGATTTTGAAGAACTCAAAAGATTTGTTAGATCATTTTAAATCTAGATCATTTTCTGAGGTTCACGTTCGATTTTTCAACTTTATACACTACCTTGCCACACGAACAACTAAAATGTCGCCTGAAAAAACTTCTCGAAAAAGCCTTTTCAAACTCTAGGAATTTTGTTGTTTTGGGTTATAATTCTACCTTCTTTTCCAAAACATCTTTCAAAGATAAAATTTGTTACACACTGGAACAAGTTTGCAGTATGCTTGATTTCCTCATTGACAACATATTTGTCACCTTCGGAGGAGAGATTTTTCAACAACAAATCGGCATTCCAATGGGCACAAACTGTGCTCCTCTCCTCTCCGATTTGTCTTTATACTCTTACGAGACTGAATTTCTTTAGGGACTCGTAAAGAACAAGAAGATGAAAGAGGCAAGGTCATTTAATCTTACATTCAGATATATTGATGATGTCCTTTCTGTCAATAACACTTCATTTGGTAGATAGATTCCTTTAATATATCCTCCGGAATTGGAGATTAAAGAGACCACCGAATCAAATTGCTTCACGTCTTTCTTGGATTTGCACCTCGAATTTGACCCAGGTGGTCATCTCAGTACAAAAATTTACGATAAACGAGACGATTTTAATTTTCAAATTATTTATTTTCCTAATCTACAGAGCAATACACCTACTTCTCCTGCATACGGTGTTTATATTTCACAACTTATTCGATATGCCAGAGCTTGCACACATTTCACAGATTTTTTTATCAGACACAGATTTCTTCGTGACCGACTTTTGGAGCAGGGCTATAAGAAAATACGTCTCATACGATCACTAAAAAATTCTTTCTTCGTTATCAGCCACTAGTAGAAAAGTTCAAAATTGAGTTAAAAGATATGGTAGTTAATAATTGTTTTAATTAGTGTTTGACTGGTCTTTTGTACTGAGATGATCACCTCAATATCCCTATTGTGTCTCACAACTATGTTGTGTTCTATGGTCATTACCGGATCCTAAGATCGCAATGGAAGAGGGAGGTTTGGCGCCATAAAACCTGGTTTAACCCACCATTTCGTTTGAACTGCCTGTACCAAGTCAGGACCACCAATTCTCCGGTATGACTGATTCGTTTTTTTTTGTCATTTTCTCTGGACTATGAGATTGACCATATAAGTTCGGTAGTTTTGTTATTACCTTTATTCTAGACATAACAACATACGTAAAATTTTAGGAGGCTTGATTCTTTGGTCTCAACAAAACTGAGAAATGTTATGAAGTACATTTGTAACTTTTTAGTTATTGATGAACCACAGCAATGTATATTTTGTATCAAATACATGCAGTCTTAAACTGGTTTTATATTAATAGAAAACTACTTACTTAAAGTAATATCTGTCAACTTGTCTCCTTATAAGTTATAAGTATATTCTAGTTTATTTTAACATATATATGCATGTAAAAAGTAGAAATATCAATGGGACATCGGAATTTCAAAAATTCGAAAGGGCAGAGACAAAACCAGTAAACATCAACGAGAACGGGACAAAAACAGACAACATATAAAACACAGAAACACAAAAATGAGATATATATTTATTTGTTAACTGTACTTAATCGAACAAGAAATAATCAAATGGCTTTGTCATTTGTGATATATTAATGAACAGGGATGGGCAAAACAGCATTGACTTCATATGTACTATTTCATTCCTTGACTGTTCTCATGGATATTGTATTTCTTCATGAAATATTCAACTTACAGAAAATAACGAACGACATGACCCCGCCAAACGACCATGGTAGTTAGTCAATTCACAATATTGGCTACTCTGAAATGTACAAAATAATAGTTATTCAATTCATAATGTTGGTGGCTCTGGAATGAACAAATAATAGTTATTTGGTGGCTCTGGAATGAACAAAACAATAGTTATTCAATTCACAACGATGACTTTCATGTGCAAATCAATAGTCAGTCAATTAACAATGTTGACTTTGTCAGTTTAAATGTAAAAATCGTCTAAACCCCAAGGTTCTTCCTACCCCAGACATTAGTTGGTAATCTTAGTTATAGTTCGGTTCCCAAGTTCGATACTTTTGGTCTATTGTTCTATGCTTCTCATAATCATATAGTTCATGTCTTTTTCAATATTTTATAAAAAACGCCTCTGATGAGCCTTTAATAGACGAAACGCGCGTCAGGCGTAGCAAAATTTATTATTTGGAACTTTGTTGTCATTTTGATTTCAAACACCCGTGGAGGTAAGCGCCGCTGGTGGAGTTTTAATTCACCGAGGTGAGCCCGCTCCGGCATTAACATTTTTGTGTTGGAGAACGTATCAAAGCTTTTAATTGTCAGTTTTAAATTTTAAAATCGTCTAAATCGTAAGGTTCTTCCTTTACAAAGGCAATATGTTTATCATAAGGTAACAAACATCTTAAAATCTGTGTGTAATTTTCCATTGATTATACTTAAATCTAGATCTAAAAATGGGCATCTATCACCAGTAAGGTTAGATTTATTCAAAGTTAACTCCTTGGGATAAATTTCCGTAATAAAAGTTTTTTCTTCATTCTTTCTAAAACATATGTTTGTCATACGAAAACAAAAACATATGATGAACATATGTTTTAAACATACTTTTATGATATCGGCACCAAACATAAGGTAAACATATGTTTAACGTTATGATATCATTATGCTTTTGGAAACATATGTTTAACATATGTTTCAATTTTTCCTGTGAACCCCAGACATACCAAAGTTAGGTTGATCATCTAAGTATTAATTTGGTTCCCTAATTCGGTATTTTTGTTGAATTGTTAAATGCTGTTCATAATCATATTGTTTTTGACTTTTTCAATATATTTGGTAGAGCATCTTTGATAAGTCTTGAATTGACGGAACGCGCGTCAGGCGTAGCAAAATTAATTGCTGTCATTTTGATTTTATGTACAAAACAATAATTGGTCAAGCCCAAATGTTTGCTGCTTTGGAATGAGAATAACGATAGTTAGTCAAGTCACAATGTTGGTTGCTCTGAAATCAACAAAAAATATGTTTAGTCAAATCACAATGTTGGTTGCTCTGAAATAAACAAAAATATGTTTAGTCAAATCACAATGTTGGTTGCTCTGAAATTAACAAAAATATGTTTAGTCAAATCACAGTGTTGGTTGCTCTGAAATTAACAAAAAATATGTTTAGTCAAGTTACAATGTTGGTTGCTCTGAAATTCACAAAAAAATATGTTTAGTCAAATCACAATGTTGGCTGCTCTTGAATGTAAAAAAATAACCCAAAGTTGGTCAATACACAATGTTGGCTGCATTGAAATGAACAAAACAAAAGTTAGTCAAGTCACAATGTTGGCTGCTCTGGAATGTACAAAACGGAAGTTCAAAACGACATTCCATCACTGTATTGGATTCCTAAATTATATAAAATCCATACAAACAGCGCTTCATTGCAGGGTCATCTAAATGTACCATTAAACCTATTTCAGTTATGTTGACTTCAATAGATACGGCAATAAAATTCGGCCCCCTGAAATGTCACGAATGATGTTATCCTAGAAATGGTGTCAATCAAATGTGGAATTGGTGGAGATTCTTAATTTTCAGATTTGCCGTAAGTATTTAGATTTACATCTCGAAATTGACTCTCAAGGAAGACTTTCAACAAGGCTCTATGACAAACGTGATGACTTCAACTTTCCAATCGTCAACTTTCCCGTCTTGTGTGGCAACATTCCGTCCGCTCCAGCTTATGGAGTTTACGTATCTCAACTGATTCGTTACTCCAGAGCGTGCGGGACTAACATAGATTTCCTTAGCAGAGTGATACGTCTGACGCAAAAATTGCTCAAATAGGGTTATGTTGCTCCTTGGTTGCTGTCTTCACTCAAGACATTTTACGGAAGACATCATGCACTTATAGACAGATATGGAATTTTGATCGCTCACATGAATGTAGATGTTGGTTTGTCATAGAGTTTTGTTTTGTCTTCCTTTACCACATTTGACACGCTGAATGGACTATTGGCAACGCGACGGGTGTGCTATAGCAAGCAGGAACAGCTTCCTCTTCTGGAGCACCTGAGTTCAGTCTTGTTTCGACTTGAGTTCGCGTTGTTGATTGATATTCAGTTATTTTGTGTTTCCATGTTTTCCATGTTGTCTGTTTTTGTCCCGTTCTTGTTGGTGTTTACTGGTTTTGTCTCTGCCCTTTCGGACTTTTGACATTCGGATACCCCATTGGTACCTTTGCTTCTTTCAAACTTTAGATTTCTCTACATGTTTCATTTCTATTCCACATGAACAACTGAAATCACGATTGGCACAACTGATTCAACGCATAGAAGAAAATGAGATGTGGAATAAGTGTACGCGACACAACCTACATTATAAACGTATATTTTAAATATCCACATGGAAAACAGCCAGCAGCCTTCAATGTGACCAGCGGTCGCTGCTCGCTCTTTTTCAATTGGCCCCTGGATTGAAAATAAGATACATATGATTCAAGCCCAATCCCAAAGTGCATTGAAAGACCCTCTTCTTGACAAAAAACAATTAACAAAAAATTCGACTAAATACAAACATAAGCTTTGATAAAGATTCCTGGCTTAGGACAGGCACATTAAAATGTGGCGGGGTTAAACTAGTTTTTTGGCGCCAACCTTCCCGCTAATGATAATCAATAACAAAGCACAAACTAACACACAGTAAAAATCAAATCGATAGAAGTTCAGGTAATTAACGGGACGTAAAGATACTCTCTTGAGAACACTCGAAGTTACTGACAGCTAGCTAAGAAGCATCCATCGACTGATGTAAAAAAATCAAGTATGTCGATTTTAAATCCGACACAACACGTCAAACACTTGATTTGATGATGCATCATCACACAAAACCGACACACTTGACCGCTGTAATGCTCAAAATAAAGGTAATAACAAAACTACCGAACTTGAATGATCAATCTCATAGTCCAGAGAAAATGACAAAAACGAATCAGTCATACCGGAGAACTGGTGGACCGCAATGGTCCTGACTTGGTACAGGCATTTCAAACGAAATGGTGCAAAAATGACATAAGTATAAAAAGGCAATTAACATTTTAAAGTAAGTATCAAATTATCAATATTTTTACCAAAGAAGACTAAATTCAAAGATTTTACTAAAATATCCATTTCATAACCTTTATTTAATAAAGTTTTAAGCCAATTTTGCATTCCCAACGGATTGTTTTTGAATTTATTTGCTCTATAAACAACATTACCGTAGAAATCTGGATGGGATATTCCCTTTACAATCAAAAGTCGTCGTGTGCAGTTAAATTTTCCAATAAGGTATAGATATTTATGATAAAACTTAGTAAACGACTTCACTAATTTGTGGTAACGATATCCTTGTTTTAGTAATTTTTTTGTAATACACTGGTTTTTATCATTAAAATCAGACACACCACTGCAGATCCGAGCATATCTTACCAACTGTGAAATATATACTCCGTAAGACGGAGCAAGTGGTACATCTCCCTCTAGAAAAGGAAAATTCACAATGGGAAATGAAAAGTCATCCCGTTTATCATATATTTTAGTGTGTAATTTTCCATTGATTATACTTAAATCTAGATCTAAAAATGGGCATCTATCACCAGTAAGGTTAGATTTATTCAAAGTTAACTCCTTGGGATAAATTTCCGTAATAAAATTAGAAAATGTCGGATTGTTTAGTGAAAGAATGTCGTCTAAATATCTGTATGTATAATTAAAAGTTTCAATGAGATGTTGTCTGTTGGGGTCTTTTTGAAGTTTTGCCATAAATTGGGATTCATAACAATACAAAAAAAGGTCAGCAATAAGTGGGGCACAATCCCATAGGGATACCAATGACTTGGCGATAAATTGTTTTCCCAAAACGAATATAAATGTTGTCCAAAAGATAATTTAGAGCAGTTATCATTTCTGCATCAGTCCAATTGACGTAACCTTTATGAGTCTCGTTGCTAAAAAACGATTTATTAAATAATTTAGAAACTTTAGAGCAGATATAGTCACTTTTAGATTTATCGAAACACCATTTAACCAGATATTCAAATTGTTTTTTAATAAGACAGTGAGGAAGGTTAGTGTACAAAGTAGAAAAATCGTAGCTATCAGCTGTATTGTAAGTACCTTCAAAAGCGCGAAGTTTGTCTAAAACATCGAGCGAATTTTTCACACTCCAAAAATGATTTATGCCACTGTTTTCAAATACCTTTTCACAGTATTGAATAATAAATTCTTTCATAGTAGTCAAAGCAAGTGATAAGACTTTAGAAATATTAGTGAGAGAACACTTACTTGAAGCAGATATGAAACGAGATTTATAAGGATTTTTGTGTAGTTTAGGGATCCAGTACATTGTAGGTAGTTTATTGTATGTAGGAGCGGCTCGTAGTGATGTCGTATTTTAAATATGGTCCTCAATAATACTACATTCTGTAGATTGTACGCGAATAAAAGTGTTGGAGCTTTTAATTTCTTGCATCAACACTTCAAGGTAATATTTTCGTCATACAATAACGCCGTTATTTTCAAAAAGAATGGAAAACGTAGGTACAAATATCTGGAAGACAATAACACTAAGACTTACTTTGTCATCAATATGTCTAGGAAAAAGACCAAATATACAGAGGACCAATTAATCGACATGCTCAATTTTCTTATCGACAATATATTTGTTCTGTTTGGTGGACGTGTTTTTCAGCAAACAATAGGGATTCCAAAGGACACCTATTGTGCATCCTTTCTACCTGATTTGTTTCTTCATTCATATGAAACGGCTTCTTACAATCTTTTCTAGACAAAAAAGATTGTAGACTAGCTCTCTCTTCTAATTTCACTTTCCGTTATGTTGATGATGACCTTTCACTAAACAATTCTCGATTTTTTGACTTTCTACATCTTGTATATCCTCAGGAACTTGAGATAAAAGAAGCCGCATATTCTAGGAAGTCTGCTTCATATTTAGATCTTCATCTCGAAATAGACTCTCAAGGAAAACTTTCATCAAAGCTTACGTATCACAATTGATTCGTTACTCAAGAGCTTGCGGGAATAACATCGATTTTCTCGGCAGAGCGACACGTCTGACCCAAATTTTTTATCACAATGTTATGTTGCACCTCGGTGGCTGTCGCCACTCAAGATATTTTACGGTAGACATCACGAACTAATAGATAAATATGGGATTTCCATCTTTTATATGAGTGCAGATATTGGTTTGTGATAGGGTTTTGTTTGTTTTGTATTCCTCTACCGGATATTACACACTGAATTGTAATTGGCAGTACGATGGGTTTGCTAAAGCAGGCAGGAGACGCTTACTCTTTCTGAGCACCTGGTTTCACTTTCATTACGACTAGAGTTCTGCTAATTGATATTCAGTAGTTTTGTGTTTTCGTGTTTATATGTTGTCTGTTTTTCGTCCTGTCCTTGTTTGTGCTAACTGGTTTTGTCTCTGCCCTTTGGGATTTTGACATTCGGATGCCCCATTGGTACTTCTTCTTCTTTTAGTCAATTCACAATGCTCGCTGCTCTGGAATGTACATTTTGTACATAACGATAGTCAATTAAAAAAATGGCTAACTAAAATGAACAGAATAATAGTCAGTCAGTAAACAATGTTGGCTGCTATGAAATAAACAAAACAATAGTTGGTCATTGCACAAAGTTGGCTGCTATGAAATGATCAAAACAATAGTTGAGTTGTCAATTGACAATGTTGGCTGCTTTTAGTTAATTCACAATATTGGCTGCTCTGGAATGTTCATCACATTTGTTAGTCTATTCACAATGTTGACATTCATGTACAGATTAATATTTAGTCAAATCACAATGTATTAAACAATTACTAGTCAATTCACAATTTTGGCTTTCAAATGTTTTCGGAAATATACAAATAAATATCTATTGATGAATGTATCTATTCTATCGTTTTATGCGAATGTTATACCCTTTCAATAAAACGACTTTTATGGCTGACAAAAGAAGACAATCATATAGGTAAATTGTTTCCATGCTTCTATGGAATATAACTATTCATATTATTTTATGTCATGTATTTCCAATTCAATTTTCAAATTAACGTTAAAGACAGTACTCGAAGGTGGACTACATCAGTAAACTTTCAACAATGGTTAGCAAAATACTAACCTGACAAGTTTGTACAACGCATCGTAATTCGTTGTTTGAATTCTGCGATGATAACAGAAAACATCTGGATATGGTTACATAAAGATAACCTAAAAAAATATAACATTTATTGTAAATTCAACAAAGTTGGCAACGATATGCCAAGGAAGCATTTAACAAGCTTATGTCATAGCCAGAACAAGTTGTCAACTGATCATGAGGGAACACATCCAGAATGCATCATCCACAAGCAGGATTGGAGGCAAACGATTTCTTGTGATTCGTAATTACTAACTGATTATATCTGTATTTTAAGAAGACAATCTTGTAAAATCACATAAATTATATGATTTTTGCACCTTCGAAATGAATGAAGTTCTAAAAAGAATGGAACTTGGAGGAGCAATTTCAAATGTCCGAAAGATAAGACAAAAGAAGGCAGACATGCCTAAGAAAACGAAAATAATGTCTTTCCTATAAAATTTTAAATGACCAAAAGCTATATATGAATTCGAATCTTAAATCTTATTTTTGTCATCTTATTACCGTTTTGAATCTATTTTGAAAAACTGAGTTACAAATTTACCGATTTATTATAAACATCTCCATGTTACAAAATGTACCTACTTTCGACGAAGGCCAATTGTTCTCACAGGCGTTTGGGTCCAGGATTTTTTTAAATTCATAACGTGTATATAAAAGGATGGGTAGCAATAAGACCCCTTTTCTGCCCACCATTGAAGTAAAAATAAATTAAGGTAAATTATATCTCAAAGTGTCTTATTTGAAAGATAAATGTTTATATTTTATTGAAAATGTACGTCTGATGAATGGTGCTTGAAACGAACCAACGAAAATGATTTTAACAATGTGCCTGAGGAAACATGATGAAATTGAGTGATATTTATCTTTCCCGGAAGTATAATCTTGCATGCGGAACCAGCTCCATATTTTATCAAAAAAACTTGTATAACAAAAAACCCATTTTTTGTGCAAAAATTCAAGCTGGTTCCGCGTGCAAGACTTACTGAAAATTTTAAAAAGCTTTAAACTTTTTCCTTGCAGTATTTTTGAAATATTCAAAATCTCTGCGTTTTCTTCGATTTGCGGGAATTATATCGACTTGCAGAGCGTCACGTTTGACACAGAAATTGCCGACACAGGGTTATGTTGCTCAACGGTTGCTGTCTGCACTCAAGAAATAATTTTACGGTAGACACTGGTATCATAAAATCAATCGAACGGAAATCAACAACGCGAATTCAAGTCGTAAGAAGAGTGAACTCAGGTGCTCCGGAAGAGTAAGCAGGTTCCTGCCTGCTATAGCATACCCATCGTGTTGCTAATTTCCATTTCAGTGTGTCAAATCTGGTAAAGGAAGACATAACAAATTTCTACGACAAAGCAACATCAACACTCATATGAGAGATAGAAATCCCATATTTGATTTCGAAGGCACGGTGTCTACCGTTAAATTTCTTGAGTGAAGACAGCAACCGTGGAGCAACATAACCTTGTGTCAGCTATTTTTGTGTCAAACGTAACGCTCTGCCACGGAACAGGATGTTATTACCTCAATCTCTGGAGTAACGAATCAATTGTGATACGAAGACTCCATAAGCAGGATCGGACTGAATGTTGTTACATAGAAAGGGAAAGTTGATGATTGGAAAGTTAAAGTCGTCACGTTTGTCACATAACTTTGTTGAAAGTCTGCCTTGAGATGTAGATCAGAATATGAAGCATACTTCTTAAAATCCGCTGTGTCCTTTATCTCAAGTTCCTGAGGATATATGAGATGGAGAGTCTCCAAATCGAGAAGAGAATTGTTAAGTGAAAGGACATTTTCAATATAACGGAACGTGAGGTTAAATGAGAGAGCTAGTCTACGATTTTTTTTGGTCTAGAATAGATTGTAAAGCCTGACTCATATGAATGTAGAAACAAATCAGCAAGCAAAGGTGCACAACTAGTGCCCATTTGAATCCCTATTGTTTGCTGAAAAACACTATTTGTTTTTTCTTAGACTCATTGATGACAAAGTAAGTCTTATTGTAATCGACTACCAGATATTTGTACCTGCGTTTTCCATTCTTTTTGAAAAAAACTGCGTTTAATTAACTGTGATTTGAGTTGTTTATGCGGAATAGAAGTGTAAAGAGTGGAAAAATCGAACGTTTTGGTGCTGTTGCGATATGAAACTGATTTCGATCTAAGAATCTCCAATAGTTCTATCGAATTCTTCAGGATCCACATTTGATCGACGCCATTTCTCGAATAACAACAATCGTGATATTTCTAGAGGCAGGATTTTATGGCCGTTAGTATTGAAGTCAACAGAACTGAAAGAGGTTAAGTGGTGCATTTTGATGACCCTGCGACGAAGCGCTGTTCGTATTGATTTTTATGTAATTTAGGAATTTAATACAGGGATGTAATGTCATCATTGTCAGCCCCAGCAGAGAGCCCAAAAGAGAAAATGGCAGATTTGTAATTGTCAATAATTTCCCCCTTATACAGTGTTGTAGCTGTGTATGTGATGCTATTGCTGGTATAATTATATCCAGTGAGGAAGGTTACTTTATACACGCTTTTTTTTAAATTTTTTCTGTAAGAAGTAGTAAATATCTACAATTTTGGGAACGTTCTGCAAACATTATTTAACGTATACTTACTAACACACAATGTGTGTAATCTGTTCATGTTTATATCCTTGACTTGGTAAAATGAATTAGACAAACTCTTATCGACTTAAGAAAGTGGAAGTCACATGGTAATGTCACGTTGTTATTATCTTTCAGTACTAATAAACTGACCAGAGACATGTAAGGTTAAAAAACTTGCTCTACTGGAATGTTTTCGTTCGCTTTTTTACGGTTCCGCTATCAAAACTAATTGCAATATGCATATTGAAATGGACGTTCAACCTGAACATTTACAAAATTTTTGAAAGACATTGAAAAAAATGACTCGGTGTTAAGATGGGCAGTGACATACCTAGTCAGGGTGTCCGTGGACGACTGATGGATGGACATGACAAAAAATCACGTCTTCCCATTAACAGGGGGAGACAAAATGACAGATTCTTAAATGAATAACGTACAAAAGCGGCTAAGTTTTTTCGCTTTCAGGGATATTGTTTATAAATTGTGTATGCATCCCCTCAAACAGTTAGTGATTACATAAGATCAGAAACTGCTTAATCTTCCGGAGCACCTGGGTTCACGCTCGTTTCCACTTGAGTTCGCGTTGCTGAATGCGGTTTTGCTGTTATGTTTTATGTTGTTATGTGGTTTGTTTTGTTATGATGATTTTTTGTCTGCCGGTTTTGTCTTTGTTTTTCCGGTTTTATAATACCGACTACCCCTTTGGTACACCTTTGCTTCTATCATATTCTTCAGGTATTAGCCGTAATCCACTGCGGTGCATTACATTTGGGCTAAAAATTCAGAAATCACAGATTTTCACTTGGGATAAAGTTAATAACAAAATTGCCGAACTTGGAGGATCAATCTCAATGTCCAAGAGAAACGACACAACATGAGTTACGGAATAGTTATAGATCGCAATGGTCCTGACTTGGTACAGGCATTTCAAATGAAACCAAACCTTCCTCAACCATTGCGATCATATGTACCAGTAGTAACACAACAACGCAACACGGTTGTGAAGACATCATTTATATATATTTTGGTTAAATCTTTGAATATAGTGTTTTTTGGCAGAAATATTGATAACTTGATACTTGCTTTAAAACTTCCATAAACGTTTTTACTATTGTCATTTTAAAGCAATATAGCGATCAAGCATATCGGTTTTGTGTGATGACACTTCACTAAATCATTATTGTTTGAAGTGTTGTGTCGGATTTAAAATCGATATGTTTGATTTTTTTTTACATCAGTCGATTGATGATTCTCAGCTAGCTGTAAGTAAAAGGGAGTGTTCAATAGAGAGTTCCTTTACCGTCCTTTTGTTTGTTCCTGTTCTCTCTAGTTTCTCTCAAATCACGATTGACACAGCTGATTAAACGCAGCTTTTTCAAAAAGAATGGAAAATGCAGGTACAAATATCTGGTAGTCGATTACAGTAAGGCTTCATCAATGAGTATAAGAAAAAGAACAAATATACAGAAGACCAAATAGTCGACAAGCTTAATTTTCTTATCACCAACATATTTGTTCAGTTTGGTGGACGTGTTTTTCGGCAAACAATTGGGATTCCATTGGGCACAAATTGTGCACCTTTGCTTACTGGTTTGTTTCTTCATTCATATGAAGAAGACTTCTTACAATTTCTTCTAGACAAAAAAAGATCGTAGACTTGCTCTCTCTTTTAACCTCATATTCCGTTATATTGATAATATCCTTTCACTGAGCAATGCTCGATTTTGTGATTTTCTCCATCTCATATTTCCTCAGAAATTTGAAATAAAGGACACAATGGATTTTATGAAGTATGCTTCATGCTAAGACCTACATCTCGAACTTTCAACAAAGCTTTATGACAAACGTGATTATTCAACTTTCCAATCATCAACTTTCCCTTTTTGTGTAGCAAAATTTAGTACTTTTCTACTTTCACAGTTGATTCGTTATTTCAGAGCTTGCGGGAATATCATCAATTTCCTTTGCAGAGCGTCACGTTTGACACAGAAATTGCTAACACCGGGTTATGACCCTCCATGGTTGCTGTTTTCACTCATGAAATTTTACGGTTGACACTGAAATTTGTTTTATCTTTCCTTAACGGATTTGACTCACTGAATTGGAAATTAGCAACACGATAGGTGTGCTATATTTTTGTCATTTTGCTTATTATGTATCTAATTGGGTTATTAGAAAATCAAATTTAGAATATTAGATTTGTTAAATCTCAAATCTCGTATTACGAATATCTAAACTCGAATTTTGAATCCCAAATTTCGAATTTCGACAATACGAGTACATGATTATGAAACAAGCAATATGATTGGTCAAAAGTATATATTCAATTTCAAATCTCGAGTTTCGAATCTCGAGTGTCGAAAGCATGTTGAATCTCTAGTTTCGAATCTCGAGTTTTGGATCTCCAGTTTTGAATCTCAAGTTTCGAATCTCTAGTACCCAATCTCTAGTTTCGTATCTCGAGTGTCGAAAGCATGTTGAATCTCTAGTATCGAATCTCGAGTTTTAAATCTCCAGTTTTGAATCTCAAGTTTCGAATCTCTAGTATCCAATCTTCGACTCTTGAATGTCGAATCTCGAATTTTGATTTTCGAATTTCGAATAAGACTTAAGGGCTTTCATACAACCGGCACTGCAGATATTCAACAATATCGACGATTTATGCTAAACACCTCAATGTCTAGTCCATTGATTACACCTACATTGTAGTTTGATATCGATTGAAGATGCCAACCAATTCGAAATCAAGGTCAAATCTTCCCACCCATGGAAAGGTCAAATATTCCCACCCATGGACATTTTTCTACAATCCCGCGAATTATCGCAAAGCGGAATACTATCGGCGTTAAAGTTTAAATACCTCGATATTTCCTCTTTCGATTACACCTAGTCCAATATTGTTGGAAGATGATAATTTAGTCGAAATCGAGGTCGAAAGGGCCCAACCATGAACACTTCTAAATAAAATCGTGCCCTATCTGGACCCGGAACCGTAGAGAAATTTTTCGAATGTTCGACAGTGAACTGAAATATGGTTCAATTTTGAAGAATGAAAAAAAAAGGTATGTTGAACGTTGAACTGAAATCTGGTTCAATATTGAAATAAAAAAAAAAAAACAAAAAAAAACTGAGTGTTAAATGTTGAATATTGAACCAAGTTGACGCTGGTGGTTTCTTTCCTTTTACTGCACATGGTAAATTTCTCTTTATTAGAAAAAAAATATCCATTGTTATACCACAAAAGAAATTAATTGAATTCTTTCGTTTTTTTATTTTTATTCAAATATATATAACGTGTTATAACATGAATGAATTGTACATGTACACAAAATTATGACTGAGTTATATAAAATATCATAAATAATTATTCACCCCAAAGGGAGCTAAAGTTAGCAAGATGGGTTCAATTAGAGGTGGTATAAGAAGGACTGCATTAGGAAGTTAGAACTTGATCAATGCAAATTAAATTACCTTTTTGCAAATAAAGGTAATAACAAAACTACCGAACTTGAATGATCAATCTCATAGTCCAGAGAAAATGACAAAAACGAATCAGTCATACCGGAGAATTGGTGGATCGATTTAAAGATAAGATATTCAATGAATCAATGCAGGAACTCCCCCCCCCCAAAAAAAAAAAAAAATCAATGCCTGCATGATGGAAATCTCACAGAATTTGTTGTTTCTATTTCTCAAATTTCCCCATAAAACTCCTCCTTTTGGAGCACTCCATTACACCCCTTTATTCAAGGACCTTGACTAAAAGTTATATTACATGAATCATTTATAAAAAAGTGCCATTACTTCGTTATATGAAGTAGTTATAGGTAAAACCATAAAATTACAAGGTAGTTACATGTATATGTTATACCATGACTAACTGTTAACTAGAAAATGTAATACAATGATTAATTGTTTAAGTTACTAGTATATGTAATACAATGACTAAGCGATTAATGTATATTGATACCATAAGTTAAATCTAACGCCAAAGTGTTTAAGGTATATGTAAAACTATGCAAAGTGTTGAAGTTATATGTTACATCATGAATGAGTGCTTAAGTAATATTTAATAGAATAACCTAGTGTAAAAGGTATATTCAATACCATGATTAATAAGTGACTTAGTTTAATTTAATGCCATTACTAAGTGACTAAGCCAAATGTAATACCATGACTAAGTGACTAAGCTAAATGTTATACCACGACATGTAATACCATATTTAAGTTTTTAATTATATCTAATTCAACGACTAAGTTGTTATGTTATATGTAATACCAGGACTAAGTGACAAAGTTAAATGTAATACCACGGCAATGACTATAAAGTATCATAATGAAGTTGTAAAACCTTGTCAAACAATAAAGATGTCATTCGTACTAAGAATTATACTGTGTAACGAAAATATCCTGAAGCCTCTCTAAACAACGTGAAAATCTGAGGAAATTATTTGAAATCTCGACGTTATATTCGTCAGATACTATACAAAGCAGCTATCAACTCGATTAGTATATATGTTGTGTACAAGTTGCAACTTTGTACATGTTGCAACATGTACAAATAAAATGTACATGTTGCAACATGTATGGTGCAATCGTACAAGTTGCAACATGTACACCCTTTTTTGTACATGTTGCAACATGTACAAACTTTTTAATGAAATTTGTTCTAACTTGTACAAATGGCATACAAGGATAAACTGGTGTCTAGTTATAATCTACTGATGTAATTTGCTTAAAATTTAGCATTTTTACAAATACAAATACTTATCAAGGAGATTTCAATATAACAAGTTGTTGTCCCACGCTAGCAGATGATGTTTCATGTATAAGCACAACACCTGCCGGTCTACAGAGTGTTCTTGATCTTTGTACAAATTATGCTCAAAAGTGGCGATTCCGTTTCAATGCGAAGAAATCCGCAGTTGTACAGTTTGCCAACAACTACCATGCAAAGTGTGTAGACTTTAATTGGACTATCGGAGATGAACGGATCCCGAAGGAAGATCGTTACAACCATCTCGGTATAGAGTTAGAATCAAAGTTTAGGTCATTAGATAGAACAATTAATTCATGCAGAAAAGGACGAAATGCGTATTTTGCTTTAAACTCTGTTAATTGTAAATCTACAAATCCGTTGGTGTTAATTCGACTTTTATAACTCTATTGTTTTACCTGCGATGCTGTACGGCTGTGAGATGTGAGATGTGGTTTAATCTAAAAACGGCAGACCTTGCGAACTTGAACCGAAATCAACATTTCATTGTTAAACATATTCTTAAATTAAAGACTTGTACTAGATCGGATATGTGTCAAAGCATAGTAGGGCTACATCCTATTATATCGGCTATAGAGAAGAGAAAATTGTATTTTCTGCAAAAACTGTGTACCCTGGACACCAATTTTATCACAAAACAGATTTTTCTACGGAGATTATTCTCATATTTCATAGACACTAGTCGAGTGCGGTTTGGCTTCATACCTGACATTGTCAGTATTTTGACGAAATATGATTTACAATCATTCATGATTGACTTCTTGTATGATGGGACCTTCCCAGCTAAACGCGAATGGAAAAACTTAGTCAACAATGCTGTTAACTCTGTACAAAGTAAGGAATGGACCGATCGAATGAATTGTGACGTTAGTTTCAGTAGATTCCGGAACATTCATAAGTCGGTGATTATAGCTACATTCTGGAAGCAAGCTACATCGTGCAGCGAGATTTGGAACTGTTATTTTATAACGAAGCTCATTACTGACATTCCAAACATCACAGCTGGTACCTGCTCTGTCTGTAAAAACTGTGTACCCTGGACACCAATTTTATCACAAAACAGATTTTTCTACGGAGATTATTCTCATATTTCATAGACACTAGTCGAGTGCGGTTTGGCTTCATACCTGACATTGTCAGTATTTTGACGAAATATGATTTACAATCATTCATGATTGACTTCTTGTATGATGGGACCTTCCCAGCTAAACGCGAATGGAAAAACTTAGTCAACAATGCTGTTAACTCTGTACAAAGTAAGGAATGGACCGATCGAATGAATTGTGACGTTAGTTTCAGTAGATTCCGGAACATTCATAAGTCGGTGATTATAGCTACATTCTGGAAGCAAGCTACATCGTGCAGCGAGATTTGGAACTGTTATTTTATAACGAAGCTCATTACTGACATTCCAAACATCACAGCTGGTACCTGCTCTGTCTGTAAACGTCAATATACCGATGTATTTGTACATGCATGTTGTGAGTGCAACGGAACATTATTCTTACAAAACATTTGGTGGGATTTAATCATGGAAAGTTTTCCATTGGAACTGTTCGTCGAGTTAGTCACATACAACGAGGAAATATTATATCAGGTCATGTTGGGCAGAAAAACAGTTACACAGAACTTTGATTTTCTGAGTTTTTCAGCCATGTGCCACTTACATGTTATACGAGCAATAGCCGAATACACCAGGCTGCGATATTAACATTAACTAACACCACAAGTACGTGTTGTGCTGATGCATGAAATTGATGCATCAAAAATGGTAATTAATGTTACACTATATAATTGTCTATATTTTGTGTTCCTGTTATTGTTGCCCCCCTTTTGTAACTGTTCTTGTATGCTTATTTGTAATGTTCATAGCTATTATTTATCCTTATTATTTTTGTATATTATAATATTGTAATTTATTTGTCATTTTATTATCATGTTATCTCTGTATAAAGGAAATAAAGAACTGATGATGATGATCAGAAAAATTACAATTTGTTTTGGGACACTGACATCTCCACTTACGTTTTTTTTTCCTTTGACAAATTTACAAATAAATGTCCTTGCCCTCTACGTACTAACATTTAACAAACAGTCTGAAATCCACTCAATATCAGAAACATCATCTACACTCATCGTCACACTTTTAAGTCCTACTCATGTAACCTTTTATCTGTCCTACTCTTGTTCATACATGTCCTATGAACACTCATTAAAATCTGTAGTATATTTACTCTCAAATGCAAAAAATACTTGCTCCAATAAACATTTTTCTCGCCCTTACGAAGTGCAACTCAGCACTGACTACTTTCTTTCTTTTGTCTCAAAAGATTCAACTGTTATCACTTTGAATTGCATTATATATTTTTTTATCTCTGACAGTTATTTTGTGTGCTGCTGTACAGTGACTTGCGCCCCTCTGTCAATATTTTGCTAGAGTCAATGTTTCATGTTTATTCGTATGAGGGAAGCAAGTCCATGTGGCTGCTGCTCGTATTGGCCTTTTTCAATTCTTTTATGAGAGCTCCGTCAGTAAAGGTATTGTTTTCTTAAGAATTGTTCTCGGCAAGCTGCACAATCTATTGATAGAACTCTGCTGCAATTAAGTTATTTGCAAATTAGTTCTGTTATGACCTAACAAATCTACCCAGTTTAAGCTGAGTGGGAATTGAGATATGCTATCATGCATGTCTATTATAATTTAATCCAAGAAACTTTTTTTTTTCGAAATAAGGAAATATATTGTCTTTTATGGCCAATTGTACAAGTTATAACAAATTTCATTAAAAAAGTTGTACATGTTGCAACATGTACAGCAAAAGGTGTACATGTACATGTTACAACTTTTACAATTGCATCATACATGTTGCAACTTGTACATTTTATTTGTACATGTTGCAACATGTACAATATTGTAACTTGTACACAACATATATATATAAATCAGTTATAAACAGAGAAACCACATAACGATAAGATCAATGTTTAAAAACTGTACTTGTATAAAAAGACCAAATCATTATCAAAATTGTCATGTCAAGTCTGATATTGGCATTTACATTAACCACTTTGTTTTCTGTGTTCCGCATATTCTTTAACTGAAATGAGAATTGGATATATGATATATGATAATCAATAAATGATGATATATATAGGTCATTTTCAATCATTCTGCATTGGAAAAATATCTATGGCCGAAAAAATCTATACCTTCTACCAATACCATCTTTGTCTCTGTCCCATAACATTCTATATCAACGAATATTGCCTGGTCATCTTTGGAAATACATGTAGAAAACAGACTTTTACATGTTACATTTTCCATGACATAAAATTTTAATTATACTTGTGATCACTATATCTTAAAACAACAATCGTACAACATCTTTGTAGGCGTTGTAATTGTGTTGACAAACTTTGCGATGCACTGAAATTTACGACCTTTTGAAACATATCTAAAGAATGTGGCATGCCGTAAGACCATCTTCCGACGCGTGGAATTCATAGGAAATTTTCGAACTGAGTTTGCATTGTTGATTGCTATTCAGTTGTTTTTGTATTTCGGTGTTTTACATTGTCTGTTTTTGTCCTGTTGTCGTTGGTCTTTACCGGGTCTGTTTCTGCAATTTCAAATTTTTAACATGCCGATGCCTCATTCGTACCTCTGATTCTTTCGAAAACCTGCCCCTTCGTTTCCAGTCGATATCCTGTTTTTGGCTCTCTGCTCGAAAGTTTTTGATTTTGAATATTTTTCGTTAATTATTTTTCGTTTTTTTACCTTTATTACTATTTTTTCCTCAAAACATTTAAATTTGAAATACATATTTTTTAACACTTACACGTTGTCGTTGAGCAGGCAGCTGTTGTACAAGTGCAGCCAACATAATCCACGTCAGTATAAGACATGCAATCCTTTTTCACCTTTGATTAAAATGATTTTATTTGAAAGCATCCCAAAATAAAGTAAAAAGGGTGTTTTCAGTTTTCTTAGTTAACGTCAAATTAGATGCCACTGATTACAAAAAGAACAAAATAACCCATGATTTGTTGCATGGAATAAAAATTGAATTGCTAAGATTATTTTTATTGTGCAAAATAGTATCAGGTTCATTTTATACCACATGGACAGTATTTCCATAACCATTTTAACAATTGATGATATCTTTTTAGAATTATTGTTCTGTTTTCGGTCTTTTGACTTTGGTTTATATTAACTTGTTTGTGCCGTAATGATGTCAGCAATATTGCCGACATGAAATAAAGCATATATAAAAATGAATCAATCAACCAATGAAAATAATAGTAATAATTCTAAAACTGCAATATCCACATACATTTATTTTACACAATAAATAGTTAAATTAAGGTTATAACAAAACTACCGGCCTTGATTGAACTCAAAAATCTTAATGCATCCACTTGGTTATTTTGGCACATACATTAGTGTTTTTTTTTATGAAATTATGCCAGCAGGTTTATCTTTGTTCTTAGATTTGAACACTTGAAAAAAATTCATGTGATAATATTTGGCAAAGAAAAATCAGTTGATATAAAAGAATACAATAACAAAACGATACAAAATAATACAACAACTTGTAACAAAGCATTTGCTTCGAAACTCCAGGTTTTTGTAAATTGTATAGTCAAGCCTATGTTTTAGCATTTTACTTACAAAACTAATAGCACAGCTCAAAACAATGCCACCATTTTGTTCATAAATATGACAAAATTTCTGAAAAGAGTACGATTATAATATAATATGTTATTACTATTGTTATAAAGAATGATATGTTTTGCTAAATTCCATATTATTTTAGATACTTCTAAAAACCCAAAGCCCGTGAAGCCTAGATAAGCTCAATGTCAAAGATCTTTTGACTTCGCCGTTCATCATTTCATGAATTCATATCTGATTAAGACTAGAAACAGTTAAATTAACGTTTTTAGTTTGTGCTTTGTTTGCTAATTAAATGAGAGAAACCTTATATTGAACTGAAAAAGGCTTAACAGTACATTTTGCCTTATTTTGAATTGCTTTGATAAAATTTGGAGATAATAAAGTGGGAAAAAAGTAAGCACGAAAAAACACAAATAACATGATGGAAATACGTCTGAATATTGCTTCAATGAATGATGATATTTTGCGTTGTAAAAATTATCTCAGTTTTTTTTTACTTTTCTCACCTCGTTTGGTTTACAAGTTGTAAAACCACATTTCAAGGGCTTAGTCGATACACCTGAAAAACAAACAAAACGATTTCAGAAAAAAAAACCCACAGAGTGAAATTTATTAGATTACCCCTTTAAGGTGAAATAGCCCTATTAGGTGAACAAATTAGGTCTTTCTGTCTTAAGTAATGAAAACTGCTGCAAACAGAAAAAGATATTGCTTGTTTAAATGTTCAGCTGAAAAAGCTCTACAAATGTGAGCATACAGTTCAAGTTTAACTAAGTAAATGATCCCTGATGGCCGTTAAAAAGATAAAAGACTGAATTTTGGTTACAAAATGAAAAAAAAATGCAGATAAAGAAAAACTATTGTGTTTTTAAATATTTCAGCAAATGAA
>CAXARO010000098.1:0-64550 GCA_963971305.1 Arcuatula senhousia | reverse complement strand
ATGTTTGCTGTTATAATTGAAGTTACATTTTTGCGATTTCTTCACATTAACTCTGATAAGACATGTATTTCGAAATGGCTGGAGACCCTTTTATTTTAATGGAACTGTGCTAGAAATCGTCAATTCGTACGTTTATCTGGGAGTTTTACTAAGTTCGAATGGAAATTTTTTACAAACTCAGAAACGACTCGCTCAACAAGGTGGAAGGGCTATGTCATCATTACTGCATTCATTCAAACAATTGTACATTACCACGGAGCAAAAGATGAACTTATTTGACAGTATTGTTGAATCGGTACTTAGTTATGGATCAGAGGCCTGGGGTATCCATAGTGCTCGAGATATAGATTTTTTATTTAACCGTTTTTGTAGTTTTAAACTGGGTAAAAACGCACCTATATCATTTTTATATGGCGAACTTGGTCATTATCCTATGTAAGTTCATAGATATATTAAGATTATTATGTATTGGTATCGCATTTTAACCTTAAAACCTCCACTTGTATATGATGTGTATAAACTGTTACTGAATGATGTTAATAATGGTAAAAAGAATTGGGTTTCTAATGTGAAAGACTTGATCTGTAACTTAGGTTTTTATAATCTGTGAATTTTACAAGACACTGAACTTTTTTCTTTAGAAATTGGTAGATACCATAATGTTGAAAGGGTTAACAGCATTTATGTGTCCAATGTATAGATACTTAAGAAATCTGTATTTGCCAAAGTATTATTGTTCTTGGCCAAATCTACAAAAACTTTATCAGTTGTTAAAATGCTCGATCAAAATATTAACAAACCAGTTATGTATGTTTTTTAAAGTCAGCTTGGAAAGTTAGATCCGAGAATATTATATAGACAATAATGTTTATGATGATATGTATTTGTTCTCTGTATTCGCTATTGTCACTAAATGTATATATATTTTGGTGCTATAGCATGTATATGCTCTCTGCAAATAAAGCTATTCATTCATTCATTCATTATCCTTGTAAATTTCAAAATTATTGAAACTCTATTACAAATACCACAACGCGGGTATAAACGGTTAATTTGGATATGCTATATATCGATTTTTCAAGGAGTAACCTCTCATCAGTAGCATTTGAATCAAAATATTGGAAAGTCAAATTCCAAATCTGTTGAAAACGAAAAGTACTAGTACTCAAAACCTAAACGTTCAAACAAGGAAGCCAAATCCAGCACCGAGGATATCGACTATGTGCATTACAAGGAAAGAAACCTGGTGTTGGACAATTTTGAATTTAAAAATTGGAACTTTATAAGTTCTTTCTACCATGGTCAATTTATAGGTTGATTTTCGTCAAAATGTTTCCATGCTCTTCATATTGCTATAGTGTGGTATTTCTATATCTTTTTAGATAAAACACCTCCTCTGATGAGTCTTGATTAGACGAAGTGTTCGTATGGTGCGAAAATTATTATCTGGAACTTTTTTGTTGTTTTTTTTTTTAAATCTATATTCTTATAATACTCATAATAAGTTGTAATACTTAAAATAATCGATCTTTGGCAACGTGACGAGTGTGCTTTAGCAAGCAGGAACTGCTTACTCTTTTAGAGCACCCAAGTTCACGTTGCTGGATGCGATTTTGTTGTTATGTGTGTGCTCTTTAATGTAGTTTGTTTCGTTCTGGTGTTTTTTTTTTTGTCTACTGATTTTGTCTTTGTGTTTTCGATATAATGATATTTGATTACTCCTTTGGTAAAACTTTGCTTCTTTGTTTTATGTTATTTGTTTGTTTAAAAAAAGTATACTGTGAATAATTTATCAAAGGATATGGAGTAAATGAACATGAGACCACAACACTTGTGTTAACTCCAACTGCAATTATTTTTTTAGCTGTATGGCCATTTCAGAAAATCATTCCTCATCATCAGCACTAAAACCCAGACAAAGGAAGTCCACAATTCAAAAGATGTTCAAAATGCATAAAACCAAACGAAATCCAAATATATATATAGCTAAGGGCAAAACTACGATGGAGGGAGTTAAAACTTATGTTTAACAATTTGCATAAATTTAGATAGTGGTTAAAACAAAAAGTATAAATGAGAAGTGATCTCATGTACAGGTACACCATATCTAACAAATATTAAAGAGCATACATCTTAAACAAGGGGAATTGTTCTACTAACCGTCCACACGGCATAAAAGACAAACTCCTGTAAAAATAATTTTTGAAAGGATATGGAGTAAATGAACATGAAACATTTTAAATCATGTCCTAACAAAACTGTCCTTCTTTCAGTCACCTCTGTTGAGTTTGTTTTTCATTATTAACCTAACTGAACCGCTGTCTTTTTTTCATGTTCGTTTTTGGAGATCTTAACACACCCTTTCCTTTGCTGTTATCACTGTATGGAAAGAGCGAAAGGGAAAAACGGTTGATTTCTGTGCCCCGGTGTAGTTTACTCCTGTGTCATTGTTGTATTGTGGGTAAAACAGACGATTGTAAACATCAGGAAGACGAAAATATGTCATTTAGGTTGAAAAATAGATATACTAGTGTTGTTAAGGTTCATTTGTAGTTTCTTACTTGTCACTCTATTGTTTTTTAACAAGTTTTAAATCAATAGATAAATAATGTAAGATATATCGCAATGAAAAAACAAAAAGTTAAAATGCTGAAAATCGCATAATTCTTTGGTACATCTGTAAGCAATTAGTAAGTGTAAATATTCTTTATAATATTTTAGAACATATTCTACTGTCGAAGATTAGAAATTGTCCTCTCAAATGATTTTACAGTTGTGTTTAACTTATGAGGCGAATGTTTATTGTGTGCCCTGCTGCTGTTAAGTTCTGTGCACGCTGTAGTTTATTTGAGAGCAGTTTTTAAAGTAGCGAAAGTTTATTTATGTGTTCTGATAAAATTTATCAGAATAGAAAAAGCCTTTAATTTATAGAAAAACTCATTTCTAAGTAGCAGTTTGCGTTTTTAATCTTAATTTGATGGAATATCTTATGAAAGGTTAACAAAAAACCTACAATAAGTAACTGATTCGTTGTTTTGTAAACACTCAATAAAAAGGGTTGAAGAAATGCTGTCGTTTATTTCCGAGTTCACGAATGTGGATTTCTGTGTAGCAAAAATTGTTGTAGTTTATTTCTGTGCTATTTATTTTTATTATAATTAATTTTTATTGTTTGATGTTATAACATGAATGTGCTTTAAATACAAGCTAGAGGCACTAATGGAAATATTTTTTTTTTCAATTTCAGAAATATAATATGGATAAAATAAAATGCGAATATTGTGATTTTTTTCTGGCATATTCAACGACACAATTTTGCATTTTGTCCATAACCATCCCAAGGAAAAAGTAAATATCAAAATTAGAGTGGATGAGAAAAAGAACAAGTTTAAACATTTAAAATTTGATTTGAGACCAGAAGATGAAATTTTAAATGGAAAAAACATTGTACTAGATGAATAAAAAAACTTACAATAACCGTTGTTGACTTTGATGATGTTTTGGAACCCCCATTGTCTTTTGAAATTGGGTATAAAACTGTTAGTTTTATTGTTCGGAAATGTTATTTTGAAATGTAATCATAAACAAACCGAATACTGTATAGCAGGAAATTATCGAGACAGTTTTATTTTGCGATTTTCGCACTGACATTGCTGCACCTAAATTGAAAAAAACACACGGCGCGATATGTGTCCTCCATTTTAGTCTAAATGGACAATACGATTACTGTGTAAATTTAAGACTGTGTTAACTAAAACTCAGTAGTCCTTCCAGGAAAAGCAAAGACGATGCGAAAAAAAATCCCAGGTTTACAGCCTACAAAAATAACTCAATAAATACTATTCTATTCTATTCTGTATAAATATAGATTTTATCACCAATTAATTTTGTCGTGCTTTGTTTAAAAGAGCTTTATATATTATTTTTGTAATTTATAGAATAAGTAAAACATTAGATGGTTTAGACAGGAATCGTAAATGAACACTTGTTTTAAAATTATCCTGGGGCCGTGTTAACGAAGGTGTCCTAGGAGTAAGACATGTCTAAGGATGGCCTTTGGACATGTCTCGGTTCTAAGTCGTGTTATTGAAAGCATCCTAAAAATGGCACGTCCTAAATTTGGTCTGTAATTCACTGGGGTAAATGTGATATCCGTAACTGCAGTTACGGACATCCATGGACATTCGAAAATGGCGGACGCTGAATCGGGAAAGAATTATGTTTATCGATTTCGCAATGGTTATCCATCATTTTCCCGTAATTCATGTTTCGTTTGATGTGGTTTTTTATTTGGAGCTGAAATTCTTTAACAACTATTCAGTGATAAATCGCTGCATTGAGAAATCAGCTGTACAAAAAAACAGCGGTGATATGGGTAACTGACAAAAATAAAATTTTGAAGATGTCCGTAACTGGACATTGTGGATATCCGTAACTGGTATGACTAACACTATTGGAATGAACCTAGATATTCTGAAAAGTCATTAAAAATTATTCAATAAGCTGTTGCATGTTTTCTGTCAATAACACTTCATTTGGTAGATGGATTCTTTCAATATATATCCTCCAGAATTAGAGATTAAAGAGACCACAGAATCAATTTGCTTCACGTCTTTCTTGGATTTGCACCTCGAATTTTACCCAGGTGGTCATCTCAGTACAAAAAATTACGATAAAAGAGACGATTTTAATTTTCAAATTATTAATTTTCCTAATCTACAGAGCAATATACCTACTTCCACTGCATACGGTGTTTATATTTCACAGATTTTTTTATCAGACACCGATTTCTTCGTGACCGACTTTTGAAGCAGGGCTATAAGAAAATACGTCTCATACGATCCATAAAAAAATCGTTCTTCGTTATCAGCCACTTGTAGAAAAGTTCAAAGCGGACCCCCTCTTAGGCCAGTCAGTGGGCCCCCTCTTTTCAGAATCTCTGGATCCGCCTCTGATTATTCTTTGACTGGTCTGCTGTACTGGGATGATCAACTCAATATCCCTATTGTGTCTCACAACTATGTTGTGTTCTATGGTCATTACCGGATCCTAAGATCGCAATGGAAGAGGGAGGTTAAAAAAAATAAAAGCTGGTTTAACCCACCATTTCGTTTGAAATGCCTGTACAAAGTCAGAACCATTGCGATCCACCAATTTTCCGGTATGACTGATTCGTTTTTGTCATTTTCTCTGGACTGTGAGATTGATCATTCAAGTTCGGTAGTTTTTTTTTGTTGCCTTTATTTATTGACATTCAAAGTCGATGACAAACGGCTTCCGTATGACATTCCTAGCTATAGTCTTTGTTGATTTTTTGTTGAAATCTTATATAGACTATACTACTTTAAATAAAGATAATGATTTTTATTAGCAAAATAACAGCAGTAGCCATAGAAAATGGAATTCATGTGTACACTTATTCCAAATTCCATTATTTTCTATTATATATATTAGTTATAGAAATTCCAAAATTTAACTAAGATATTAACACATTCTGGAGACTCTTTCTGTCCAGAACTAATAAACTGTCGCACATGTTCTTAACAGGTGATAAACACAAAGCGCGGGACCTATTAAAATAATAATAAAAAAGCTGATCAAAACTGTTACCAAGATAGCATAGTTATATATATAAAAAGATCCCGGCATAAAATAGACAATTTTATGGGCGGAGCGGCATGTACAGTGAGAGGTGCGCCCTTTTTGGATAACTTAGCTTGATCCCGAATTCCCGTAATATAGAAAAGACTTTTCCACAATTCCAGTTGAATTAATCATTTAATTCCCGAAAATCGAAAATAGCCAAATCCCGACGGGTATTTGGCGAATTCCCGGCCTTCAAAATGGCTAATCCTAGATCCGGAAAAGGTCTTCTCCACCCTCAAAATTGTATTAAAAGCACCGCATAACACATGCAAAGTTCTTTTTAAAAGAGTTCTTTCCACTTTTAGCAAAGAGGCTGTGACCTTAAAATAACATATAAAAATCCTTATGTACGTTTTGTTCATTCATTCATTCATATCCTCTCTGGGCCCTTTTGGACTCATGAGGCCGGACAATATCTTGCGCCATCCCTGACTTTTGCTTTCCACGACTTCAGCCCTTTGCCATGTCTCCCATCGAAGTTCTTTTCTCTCCTTCTCTACTGTTCTTCGCCAGGTGTTTCTAGGCATACCAGATTTCTTTTTCCCTTAGGTGTCCATGTCAGTGCTATTTTGATGCTGCTGTTATTATCTTTGCGCAGGACATGGCCAATCCATCTCCATCTGCGCACTTTGATGGTTGTAGACAGTGGTGTGGTTTCAGTGCGCGTGTAGAGGTCAGTGTTAGAGATTTTTTCAGGCCAATGGATCTTTAGTATTCTGAGCAGGCACTTATACGATGGAAAGTGTCTAGTAATGGCCCAACCACCTATGTTGAGTCGGCCATTTAGTTTTACCCTTGTCCGTCCGCCCGTCCGTACGTACATCCGTCCGTAACACTTTGGTTAAGTTCTTGGTTAAGGTCCATAACTTGGATACTAGATGGAGGGGGTCAATGATATTTCACTACTAGATGTGTGTTAGGTAAGGTGACACCACCCACTAGAAACGAGGTCACTGTGACCTATATTTTACGCATGAATGACTTTGGTTAAGTTCTTGGTTAAGGTCCATATCTCAGATACTACATTTTGATGGTCGATGGTATTTCACCACTAGATGTGTCTTGGGTAACATGACACCACCCAATAAAAATTAGGTCACTGTGATCTATATTTTATGCATGAACGACTTCGGTTAAGTTCTTGGTAAAGGTCCATTACTTAGATATCACATGTTGGGGGTCAATGATATTTCACCACTAGATGTGTCTTGGGTGAGGTGACAACATCCACTAGAAATGAGGTCAAAGTGATCTATATTTTACGCATGAATGACTTTGGTTAAGTTCTTGGTTAAGGTCCATATCTTGAATACTACATGTTAGGGGTCAATAATACATGTATTTCCCTACTCGATGAGTCTTGGTAACATGGCACCACCCACCAGAAATGAGGTCACAGCGACCTATATTTTACACATGAACACTTTTGATCAATTTCTTGGTAAAGGTCCATATCCCAGGTAATACACATTGAGAGTCAATGATATTTCAAGAACGGGAGGTCCACCCTGTGGCTCATAGACACTTTTTCTAGTTATTTTATTTTTGGTTATTGTGGATCAGTGTAGGTAGGATATTAACATATAAGAAAAAGTGCTTTGGTCATGTTGGTGAAATATTATCATGATATTCAATTTTTGGGTTTTGTTTTTTAATTAAACTACAATATAAAAGTACATGGATTCGTATGAGAAATATGAGAAGTATGAGAAGTGCCGGCCATAATTTTAAAATAAGTCGTATAATTACTTGAGTCTTTTCTGATAATGACCGGATTGCAACCGTTATACAAAAAGGTCATAATAATATTTATTTGAGACTTAACTTCATATGCTGAGATAATTTTAGACATAGATCGTCAATTGCAAACAGCTTCTAGAAAAAAAACATCATTTACATCGATTCCGCCATAGTTCTGAAAGTAGAAAATATTTAAGACTACTGAAAATCACTGAGAACTTGTTCAAATAAAATGCCAGAATGTCGGAAAATATGCATAGAATCGGAGAGTTTTTTTAATCATTTCACAATTCGCCAGTTACGGATATCACTGAAAAGACATCTATATCAGTTACGGATATCAATGCCAACCAGTTACCCATGTCACCGCTGTTTTTTGTACTGCTGATTTCTTAATGTAGCCATGTAGCACTAAATAGTAGTTGAAGAATTTCAGTTCCAAATAAAAAAACACTTCAAACCAAACATAAATTACGGGAGAATGATGGATAATCTTGCAAAATCGATAAAAAGTAATTCAGCGTCCGCCATTTTGGAATTTCCATGGATGTCCGTAACTGCAGTTACGGATATCACATTTAACCCAGTGTAATTAAGGTTGCAAAAATTGTTGTCCTAGGACCATCCTTGTGACTTTAAATTTTTGAAAAAGTGTCTGAAATAGGTTTTATCCCCTTGAATTAGGGTTGTATGTGGCCCAACTCTCATTTTTGATATTTTACTTTCTACATTTAGCAAACTAAGATATTTTTGCCATTGATTAAATTTTCCTAATAGTTACCCATATAATGGCGTTTTACCAGTTACTTTTGACGATATTCTAATATATGTAGTACTAGACTTTTGAAATTAACATTTACTTTAACAGTTCATGTGGATATTTGCTTCCCAAACCTAGGGATTTACTTTTGGTATTAGTGATAAGTGCAACGCGCAGAACAAAAATGAATGAAGAAATGCAATGATATTGGAATACATTATTTTTATTCTCTAAAAAAAAACAAAGGCAATGCAATAAAAATGCTTAAATCTATTTTGCATCTGAAAATGTAAAACAAAAAAACTTCAAGTTTTTTTCAAACGCCTTCACATCGGCGTTAATGCATGACATATGGCTATTCAGGATTATCTTAAATTCGTATAAGGATGGTCCTATTTAAGGCTATCCTAATATGGTTCCGTTTAACATCCTTGGGCGCGTCTAAGGATGATCTTTTCTACATCCCATTTTAAGTCATAAGACATTGTTTAGGATACAGCTTAGGACAGCTTCATTAACCTGTCACCTGGCTTAGAGTTAGAACTAAAGTTATATTTCCATTATTTGATCTGATTTTCTATGGCCAAGTATTTATAACTCAGAACGAAACGTTCGCAACCACACAAATAAACTTCCGCGGGCTCTGAAATATACATTCGCATGTAGAAAATCAGCACAGAAATATACATTCGCGGTGCAAATTTTAACACCTACTCTTATTTCATCGATCTGTCTTGAACCTTTGCATAATTAAACTTTATTTATCAACAATAGAGTTCTATATATACTTAAATGAGGGGGGTCAAGGGGGGGTCCAAGAACACCTTAACAGGGAATTGATTTTCCCAATAACAGATAACAGAGAATTGATATTTTTGGACTGACCATTTTAATTTAGCTAACATACTATTTCTAATAACAGATAACATAAAATTATATTATTCAATAACAGGTAACAGTAAACTGAATTTCTTCAATAACAGTTAACACAGAACTGGTCAATAACAGTTAACATTAAATCTGATATCTGCAATAACAGCTAACAGAGAACCAATTTAAGCCAATAACACAGGAACAGCTAACCCCCTTGCCCCCCCCTCTTAAATACACGATGAACAGTTTTTGTTCACTTTAATTTCATCTGCAAGTGTTTTATTTATGTAATTTTTCCAAAAAAGCGTGTTTTATTTATAAATTGATGACTTTTTGTGATCAAAATAGCTAATGACATAAAAATGCAAGTAAAACTTGAATAAACTAAATCGTTACTATCTAATGTTGAAATCACCGACAATGCAGGATATGTAATTATTCAATAATTAAGTAAAAAGGCAGAAAAAACAGACGACTTCATTTTGAGCACAGCAATAAACTACATCGGGGCACAGAAATCAACCGTTTTTCCCTTTCGCTCTTTCCATACAGTGGTTATGCTCTATGCATTTTTTCACTTTAAAATTACGGTTGACTATAAAACTTTTTGAATTTTTAAGTTTTCAAATTTGAAGACTTGGTAATTTTGGTAAATTCTTTTTAATGGTGTTTGTTGCTAATATTTGTTTAAAAGTGTGTGTATTTTTAAAGGGCTAAGTTCACTAAGTAGGTTATATGGCCCTGTGGTTTACGAAAAAATAAATTAATGAATATAGATGTTTTTGTTATTTATATCGCCCAATGAATACCCCTTCTTAATATATCCGTGGTTTTCCAATTCCAAAAATAGCGTACTGTGATGTAATAATAGCGAAAAACAAAGGCGGATAACGATAAATCGACTATTTCCGGTCAAAATGAGATAGTGTTGTATGATTTAAATACCCGCGCACACACTCGCCAGAAACCTATTCGATTGAAATAAGTTCAATTTGACATGAACTTTTTATTTCATAAATAATTTTGTCTGGCGAGAAAGTGCGCGTGGGCTAAAAATGAAAAATAACCTTACAAAAGATCGACTCGGTATCCGGAAAAAACCCGTTTTCGGTGTCAGATTAGTGAAGTATTACCTTGACCTAGCTATCAACAAAAACAGATATTAAACATGATAAACGGTAAGGTTTTACAATAAGCAAAGCGAAGGTTTAAAAAGACCGACGAGGATGCCAAATGCATTCAAATAAATTCTTTACTCACTAACAACCACAGTCCACATTGTTTTCTTGAAAAAAAGGGAAAAAAAGCTTGCAAGTTTATTGTGTCGTCTGTTGTCAAACATGCATACAGTACACCGTACATAATATTTTATCTGGAAAAGTTGTGTGGATCATCGTTATTTGTAAGTCACATAAACAAATAAATAAGTTTGTCTTGTGTAAACTGATCGATGCTGTTTAGCTTGCTGCGACTCTAGGGTATGTATGATCCAATAAAATTATTTAATATGCAGCTTCTGTAGAGGTTAGCCAGAATTTGCATTCATCTCATATGATAAATATATTATTTAGACTAACCTCACTCCTGTTTTGTTCAGTTAGACTATACAAACATGCATGAAGATTATTTTATATGGCAGAAATCCTTCTTCAGAATATTTTTTTTCTTACCCTCTGCTGCCAAAATAATTTTTTCGTCAAAAATAATTTTCAGAATATTTGTTTCGGAAAAAACTAAGGCCCCCCACTTCAAGTTAATTGGTCGGTCCCTAAATGATCAGCTTTTTCTCTAATTGACCATGTACCCCATTCAACCGACTGACCAAGGGGCTGGGATTTTATCTTGAGCCAAGACTTTTTGTACCCACTTTGTGTGTCAAATGATTTTTTTCACATACTGTACATGTACATACAAATGGACACTGTATCACACAATGCACAATAAAATTTGGGCAGCAACTACTTATTACAGCCTTCTTATATTAGGTATGCAGTATCAATGAGGTCCCATACCATGGAATTCGATTTCAAGTCTGTCCCTTATTTACCTCCTGTGAACTGACATACATGTAGTTAATTTTTTACTTAAATTATCAATTATAGAAAATTTTCATAACAGTCCTTTTCTCAGCAGCTTTAATTTTAAAACATGTTTGTTTTATAAAATTCCTGGTTCAATGTTATGAAGCAGTGCAGTAGGGCATATTTAAAAAAAATATTCTTGACCAATATCAATTGTAAAAGAAAACATGTATCCTAATTATAAAATTACTTTCTATAAAAAAATGTTCCCTCAAAAAGGCTATACATGAACATTAAATGCATGGTTTTTTTTTATTGATGTGTAAAAGTGTGGATCCAAACTTATTTTCAATAAAGTGGTAGAACTTCATACATGTATAAATAACAGTGGGCAGAGGTCAGGGAGTTCAACAAGTTTGTTTTCACCACTTTGCCTTCATGCTATTGATAATATCCTATGGATGATATTTAATAAAAAGCACAAACATAAAAATTGCTGTAAAATTTAAATTGATAATAGTTTTAAAAAGTTTTAATTCAAAACAGGAAAGAACCTGATACAAAATAACTACCCATGTATACATGTATATGCATGCCAATCGTATAATAATTATATAGTAAAGAACTGACCATTGATGTTAATCAGCATGATGAGCAACACACCTACATGAAAAATAAAATATGTTTTGGCCTAATATGTAGCTAACTGTATTCTTTGTTAGGTTTATCTGACCAAATAGTTACATATTCTATTTTTGGGTATTTCAGATATATGGAAGTTAATTATATAGATTTTATAAACCAGTAAGCACATGAAGCAGTACCAGTATGATAATTTCACAATATATAAAGTACATGTACCGGTAAGTACAAAAATATCAATGGAAAAGTGAAGGAATAAATATGCATGACATGAAATCCAATAAAAATCATGGAGATAGTACATTGCTGATAGAGAAACGGTTGGGTTTCACCATGTTTACTTTGAAGGGTTTAAAGTTCAAAAGGTATACAAACAATTAATTCCGACCATATATGGGAGTCATTCAAGTCCACAAACAGGAAGAAGATGAGCAACAGACCTAAAAGAAAATATATTATTGGGCTATTTGGTAGCTTACTGTGTTCTTGACCTAATAGATATATGTTCTTTCTATTTTGGGTATTTCAGATATATGGAATAATTTTGTGGTGGTTAGTTTTGGTGCATATACATGTATGATGACCCTGCAGATTCTTTTATGTAAGTACATAAATGTGAACTTGAGTTAAAAGTTAATGAATAAATATGCATGACACCAAATCCCATCACAAAATGTAGTTTAAACAGAAATTACAACAAAGTTCCAGACAATAATTGTGCTATGCCTAACATGCGTTTCATCTATTCAAGACTCATCAGAGGTACTGTACACAAAATATTGAAAAATCCAAAGAAAAAGAAACAATCGGGCTTTACTTGAGATTATAGTTAAAAAAGTATCAATACAATTTTTACCATTTATGCAAATCGTTCATTTACCTAAAATTAAAACAATGTGTTAAGCTTTATTAACTAGATACTGTATGTAAATGCAGTATTCAAACAAATTAGATGACAATTTACATGGGAGTAAGGTTTTGCAGATAATATTTTGTTCAGTTTTTTTTTTCAGATTTTGAAGATTAAAAGACAGAGAAGAGGTACATCAATAAAAAAAGTTTAGTTTGGAAGCACTGCATGGATTATTATGATTTTTGATATTTTCAATTCATCTTTATAAATGAATGTTCTTGAACATGTGGACTTTGCATGCATATATTGATTCCTTGCATTGTGTTGAAATTCTTATAAAGTGAAACAATGGACAAGAACTGTTAATCAGACGAATCAGTTGAATCAATGTTGACTTTATCAAAATACTTATTATGATCACTATTTATTTGTGTACACCATTCAAATTAAACAAACAGTTATGAAAGGATGTTATATGAAGTTCTATTAAACTTAAAAATGTAATAGCAGATTGAAAAAAGATGAAGGAATTCATGACATAAAAAACTGGAAAAATCTCTTAGATCGCCATTAAAAATAACTGGAAAGATATGGAGTTACCATTGCTCATACTTCGTGAAACTTGGTTTTGTGTTTATTCCTGTTTTTCATCTAAGTTGAAACACACATGGAGCAAATATGATATGCATGTGAAAAGTTTAAAATGTGTTTTTTAGATTCGAAATAAAGTAGTTCATAACAAATTGTCTGAGATGTTTGCAAAAAAAAACATACATACATGTATGCATGCTATTTGAAATGTTATAATTTTATTTTTATTAGCCTATATCTGCTTAATTAAACCCTACCATGGTTTATAAAATGCATTAAAATACTTTTATTCAAACCCAATTCATTAAAGAGAATCATTTTGGTCTTGCCTGCAATGAATAGTCGCTGAAGGGGAAACAATATCTATAAAACTTAAAAATGTAATAGCAGATTGAAGAAGACAATTATTCCTTTCTGGCGGCAACAACAGTCTAATAATTTTGTGAAAATAATTTAAGTTTAAAAAAGAATAATAGCTAGACATTTTATATCACTATTTATCATCTACATGTAAATGTATGTAACTGGCCCCATACTGTGTAATCCTGACATCATGTTAATGGTCTAGAGACTCTTGTGGACTTAGATGATTTTTAAGGCCAAAACACTTTCTTTGTAAAACTTGTGTGGAAAAGGATTAATTAATAAAGTATGATATCTGTGCATCTGGTATTTGGTATACTGTACATACATTTTTAGAACCTCATGGAAGTGAGGGGGGGCTTATGTGATACCCCCAGCGTCAGTGTCAGTGCCCACACCCACTTACAGAAGAATGGTTAAGATCCATACACGTTTACTAACAAGTGCCACATCAATCATATTAGTATGGTAGGTGCACCTAATGATGCTAAGCACAATGCATGCTTTGGATGCTGGCTGTGACCTATAGTTTCCACATGAAAGACCACTTATAGAAGAATGGTTCAAGTACATTCCCGCTTACTGACAAGTGCAAAATCAATCATATTGGCATGGTAGGTGCACATGCTAGTGATGCTTAGCACAATGCATGCCTCTGATGCTGGCTCTGTCCTCCTTTTCTGCATGGATGACCACTTCAAAAAATGGTCGAAGTCCATTCCCACTCATTAACAAGTACCATAAAGAGGTGAGCTTCGTAATCGATAGATTACCAATGTTTGTTTACCACCTGGACCCCATTTTCATGGTTTAATGACCTCTTGTTGTTTTTTTCTGGTATCTGTTACATCTTCAGCTGTTCCATATTCATATCAGTCTGTCATTTGTCCACCATAATCCTTATTTCAAGAAATTGAGGCCCAGGTAGGCTTCTAATTTGTGTTCTACAATGGTTCCAACAGGCAAGACATGTTAAACATTCAGCTCATTAGATGTACATTGTAACTTGTGTTTAATATTTTTTCAAGGTAAAGCAGCAAAGTAAAAAAAATGACATGTGTCAGAAGAAAAGAGCACAAAAAGTGTATAGATTAGTTACCGAATTGCCGATTATATACATACTCTGAAAAATTCCTTCGTCCCTCTACCACTTGCTGTTGAAGATATATGAACTATATAAAACAGGTCAAGATATACTGAGTTAAGAACATTGCCTTGACAATACCTAATACCCATATACTGATAGTACATGTAGTATAATGTGCTCACAGCATAATTTTACCAGGCAATGGTATATTACAAGAATTGAACATGAGTCTCAAATGCCAATGAGAAAAGACAAAACAATACAAACATACTGGATAAATTGAGGATAGCAATGATCCTGACTTAGTTCTTGCATATCAGAACAAATGATGGGTTAAACCAGGTTTTAGGGCACCAAACCTTCCTTTTCCAATTTGAAAGAAGCAATTCGGCATACTAGTTTAACCCCGCCACATTTTATATGTGCCTGTCCTAAGCCAGGAAACTTTGCCAAAGCCTTTGTTTGTCCTTGTCATTCTGTGTTAAGAATTGGGTCTTTCGTTGATGATTTAGGGATTGGTTTTGAAACTTTTGTATTGTATTATAAGTCTTGTGCCAATGCAAGACGGTAAGCAGTGACCTATGGTCATGTTGAGGACTGCATGCTTGCTGTTTTCCGTTGTGATTTTTTGAATTGCTGTTTGTTTATGTTTGTTGTGTCGCGTACACTTATTCCACATCTCAATATCGTCTATCTGAATATGAAAAGTCCGAAACTATTGAAACCAAAAATTAGTAAACACTGACGTCAAATAAACACCAAACAAATACCACATGAACACAATCAGCAACATTTCAGGATCTGTCTTTACAAAAACAAGGCTCCCAGGACATAAGCCTTAGATATTTGGTATGTAGTTAGGTCACGACAATACCAACATGGTTGACCTTTGACCTCAAGATCATTTATGATGATATTTAGGACTATAGTCGTGTGCGGGTCATAACTTTTTTGTCCTTTGATATAGACCATAGATATTTGGTACATGTATGTGGGTAGGTCACTACAAGAAGCTGTGTTGCGTACCAACATGGTTGACCATTGACCTCAAGGTCATTTTTGAATTTGGGACCATATTCTTTTCCGAGCCATAACTTTTTTGTCTTATGACATAGGCCTTAGATATTTAGTATGCAGGAAGGTCACTACAAGACAATGTGTCCACAGTAAATGGTTGACCTTGACCTTTGACCTCATACCTTTGGTTATTACATAAAAAAACACAAAACGAAGGAAGGACATAAGTTTTAGATACCTAAAACAATTCTAGTTTTATATTACATCTTTTGGCATCTGAAATACTACAATAGTCTAGAGTGACTACACAACCACATCAAATCCCTTATTAAAATATTGAAAACGTAGAAAGCGAATCATTGCAGGGATGGGTGTGAATTTATTAACATATCATATTGTGAAAATAAAAGGGTTTTTTTCATTAAGAACCGACCATGGTTAGGTTTATGTAGCATAAGGCTTTTCTCTTAAATTATGTATTATACGTGGTTTCTGACTCATAAAACCTTATTTCATTTTAGATGCCCCCGAAAACAAATTATTTTAAGTGCGTTCTGTGCAGTAAAAATACAAAGCCAAAAGAAAGAGCCACAGTAAATAAAGCAATACGAAAGTATCTACGAAAAAAGTTTTTAACAGAGGCTAATGAAGGCGACGTTATATGTAATAAATGTAGACATATATACAAAAAGGATAAAAACACTTTAGTCTTACCGGTTGTAAAAACGGCTGAACCAAAACAATCTTCATCTACATATACCCGAAGCCCACCTTCAATTCAATTGCAGTTCAAATCAACACCCAAGACACATGCGTACTGTTGCATATGCAAAAGATCGGGTCCTAAACTTGTTGTCGTGAGTCTTGAAGCACGAACAAATGCTTTTGTAGAAAACAACATTCTGATACCAGCAGGGAATCGGTGCTGTCCAAATCATCTAAATAATGGGAAGTTAAATTCAGAGGCTATGAGTAACATGCCTACAATAAATGAGGCCTTTGTTAATAGAACATATGTTTCAGACATTCTAAAACATATGAGATCAAAACTAAAAGACAACCAAAACAAACGACTGAATTTCGATGATTCAGATAGTATGAATGACATAGATTATAAGACTATTACTGGCTTCACTAAGGATCAATTTCAGGATATATTAACATATATTTCGAAATACTTGAAAAACACACCAGTAAGGTCAATTATCACAACTGTTGCCATATTCTTGTGCAAATTGAAATCGGGCATGTCGAATCGATTCCTTGCAACATTGTTTTCTATAAGCAAATCAAGTGTGCGACGTGCTTTTCATGCAGTTCGAAAAGCTTTCATGGTCGAGTTTGTGCCACAAAACCTTGGTTTTAACAGCGTGTCACGAGAAGATGTAATAAACAAGCATACTAGACCAATAGCCCAAACACTTTTCGGAACTATAGACAATAATAATGCAATCATAGTACTAGATGGTACATATATATATGTAGAAAAAAGCAACCACTTCCATTTTCAAAGAAGATCCTATAGCCTTCATAAAGGAAGACCTTTGGTTAAGCCAATGATAGTAGTTGCAACGTCAGGCCATTTCATATCTGCCCTAGGGCCATATTTGGCCGATTCTAAAAATAATGATGCGTCAATTCTTACTCATATGATGAAAACTAATGTTGAAGAGATTCGCAAATGGGTCAAAGAAGATGACATATTTGTTCTCGATCGAGGCTTCAGAGATGCCCTGCCATTGTTACAGGATCTTGGCATCCAGGCAGAAATGCCACGATTTCTTAAAAAGGGGGAGAAGCAAATGTCCACAGAAGATGCCAACATGTCACGACTAGTAACAAAGGTGGGTTGTTTTGTTACCCACAGTATAAAAATATTGTTAACTAGAAAAAAAAGGCTGATTAATTGATAGTTGTTTGCTTAATATTCCATCGATAATCGGGATCAAATAAAAGTCAATGACCGTGTAAGAAACAAAAAAGTTCAAACTTTTGACTGTATTAATCAATTACAACAGAATCCCAGTTGCCTGAATCGCTCACCTGGTCTTAATGTCAACCCTTTGAAGACTTTTGTAGAGCTAAATGAGCTGAATGTTTAAACAAGCAACAGCTTTTCTCTAACTGCAAACGTTTTCCTTCTATAAGCCCAAAACACTATTTTCCACCTTTAAGTGGTCGTACATCTGACAACGTTGACCCTATGAATACTTTTGTAGAGCTAAATAAGCTGAACATATAAGCACGCTTTTCTCTATTTGCAAAGTGTTAATTCTGTAGTCCAAGACATAAAAAAAACGTTATTTAAGGGGCCTTAACCCCTACAAGGAGTCATCTGACAATGGAGTTTAAGATGGAAGGTTGCATCATATTTCCTTTATCTTCTATACTTGTTTTTATCTACGAACATAAATAAATTAGAGAGGACCAATAGTTTTCGAGGGGATGATGATAACCAACAGCATTTAAGCAAAAATATCTTTGACTAGCTTTGAATCATATTAGACGTATTAAAATGAGAATGTCTTTATTTTAGGTTCGTTGGGTGGTAGAATCTTCAAATGCAAGAATTAAGTCGTGGAAATATCTTTCACATACGCTGCCAACAAATCAAATACCTTATATAGGCGACTATGTAAAAATAGTGTGTGCTCTCAGCAATAAATACTTACCGCCATTGAGTAAATGCAGCGATAGTGATGCCGATCAAGCCCAAGGAGCTAAAATGTTAAATCTTGCTAAAAATTCCAACAACTTACAACAATATATTGAATCGGAAAATCTTGCAAGAAAGCAATCCCCGTGGAAAAAGGCTTTGGAAATGGATTTGCATGACTTCCCTAAATTAGAAGATGAGGAGTTGCGGAACATTACATGTGCACAGGCGTTTGGGTTCAGGATTATTCTTTTATTAATAACGTGTATATAAAAATTTTCATACTCGTCTATATACTATTTCCACAAGGCAAGAATGTTTGACAGTTCTAAAAATAGAACAAAATTTACTCGTGGAAAACCCCCTATTTTCTCATAGAATTAAAGGTTTTGTGTAAAATATTGGTGATTTTTCTTAATCCTTTCAGTTTTATCTCGCAATAAATCACATATATATCGTGTAACAATGCACAATGACTTTAAATCTAACCTTTTTTCATTCGAAGTGAGCGACAAAACCACCAGGGACGGAAGTAGATAAGGGAGACAATATTCCGCCCCTTGTACCAATTTTATCATTGAATTTGAATAACCACATATATTTTATCCTGTAACGTCTTTTTGTAAAACTATGGTACACATAACAGGTCCTAATGTAAAAAATGTGCGTTTTTGCTACTATCCCCGTAGTCAAAAATAATTCAAATAAGATCGTGACCATATTTTTCTGCCAAAAGATTTTGTTCGAACTCACCTAGATTTTACCTTACTGTAGTGTCATTCGGAATTCCTTTTATTTGGCGGAATATTGTTTCCCTATCTACTTCCGTCCCTGGTGATATTTTTGGTCCGGTTCGGAGGAAAAAAGACTAGATTTGACGTTATTACACATTGATGCACTATAATTTTGAGCCCATAAGAGAGAGAAAACTAAAAAGAATGAGACAATTGCCAGTTTCATTTCGATGGAAAACTACTTATATAAGAAATTCGTAGATTTCCCAAGGTTCTATTTTTAGAACTGTCAAACATTCTTGCCTTGTGGAAATAGTATATAGACGAGTATGAAATTTTTTATATACACGTTATTAATAAAAGAATAATCCTGAACCCAAACGCCTGTGTACATGTGGCGTTTACCAAATGAAATTAGCTTCAAGCTATATACAAGAATACAGAGACGAAGAAAATGATATATTTTTTCACAAGGAAACACCAAATCTATTACGAGTAAAGATTCAGTCTCGACACACTTCTTCTAAAAAGCATCAACTATGGATTAAGTTTAATGACGCTTGCATTGAATCCTGGTATTGCCAATGCAGGGCAGGAGCTAGAGTGGTTGGTGCTTGTTCCCATGTGTCAGCAGTACTTTGGTACTTAGGGAAAGAACTTTACAAGGATGGGTCAAGTACATATGGCGTCAAAAACTGGGGTGATTATGTAACTGATGCCAGTGATTTACCACCTGATATTATTGATGGATCCGACAGTGATAACAGTGATACTGAAAGCACCGACGGAGTAGTTGAAGAATAACGATTGAGTATTGGTCTTTTTTGATAATTTTGTCACATAGATTTAAATTATAAAGTTAAGTACGAAACCAGAAAACTATTGCTAAAATTTTCAGAAGCAGACTGGATAAACGTGATGCCATTTTTCCACTGTTAAGCTATTGTGTTCGGGGGTATTCTCCTAATGCTATTGATACATGTATAATTGTTGTAGATATTGATTATTGTATTAACAAAAATTACCACTCAAATATGTGTCGCCTGCCGGCTGGATAAACATGATGCCATTTCTTCACTGCTTCCCTTTATTTTACTTAACCATCGGAAACAAAAATCCCTAAGAAACTCCCATTACATTTTCATATATATAGCGGTATATCAATACTTCTAGTTTCTGAGATCAAAAAGTGTTCATCAAAGTCACTCAATCGGAAAATCAAGGTCAAGGTAAAAAATGGGTGTGCAACTGTGCTAAGCTACTACTTAGGCATGTGCATACCAAGTTTCATTAAAATAAGATATGGAGGTGATCATACATTTTAAAACCTTTACATTACTTTTATCTACATTAAAAATTGTCAAAGTCACTTAAGGTTCATGGTTACACTTCGAATAAAATGGTAGATATTTGACCTATTTTTCTAGTCTATGTACGACTTAAACGACACATAGAAACAGAAAATAAAGTGTAGCAGCGCCTAGATATAAAAATCGCCGATCATTTTCCTTTCCAGTTTACAAGATTACTTTTGTTGTTTTCTCTATTCATTTTCTTTCCGTTCAAATTGTCCTTTAAATAAAGCATGAATTACCCCTAAGTAACCTTCCATAAAACCGATTGTGAGTAGATTTAATAACACCAATAATGAAATTACCTTACCATAGGATACCATAGGATCATTAATGGACGCTGGCTGCTTCTGCTGCCACTATATCCATATCTTCATTATTCTCTACTTGAATATTTGACTTCACGTGACTTCTGGTGTGGATGTTGTCAATGTCCAGTGTGAAGTCAAATTTGCATTCTTGTGTTTCCCAATACTTGTCTAGGGCTTTTTCAAAGTCAAGGACTTTTTTACAGTTTACAACTTTTTCAGGAAGGCTATTCCAAGTGTCCACTACTCTCTGGGTAAAGCTGAACTTTCTTGTGTTCAGTTTGGATCTCTCCTTTAATATCTTCTTATTGTGGCCTCTTGTAGTGGTTTCTGGCATAGATGGAAAGAACCCTTCTGTGACCTCCATATCATATATACCAGACATGATCTTGAATGTCTCTATCATGTCCCCCCTGATCCTTCTATATTTTAATGTTGGCATTTTAAGCTTTTGAAGCCTTTCTTTGTATGGGAGGTCTTTTAGCGAAGGTATTTGTTTTGTTGCCCTTCTTTGTACATTTTCGACTTTTTCTATGTCGGCAACTTTAAAGGGTGACCAGACCGATTCAGCATATTCAAGGTGTGGTCTCACAAGTGCTTGAAATAGGTATCTGAAGCTGCACTGATCAAGATGGGTGTATGTTCTTCTTATAAGGCCCATTATGCTGTTGGCTTTATTTACCTGATTTTGTATATGTGATGTAAAGGACAGATGTTCATCTACTGTTACGCCAATGTCCTTCTCCCCCTCTGATTTTTCCAGGTAAACTTTATCTCTTTTGTCACTGTATAAATGATAGCTTTTTTTCCTGCAATTTGGTTTATTCTTACTTGATATGGTGACTAGCTTGCATTTATTTGGGTGAAATTTTAAGAGCCATTTATCCGACCAATCTTGTAGTCTGTCAAGGTCTGTCTGGAGTTTGATTTCGTCATCTTCGTTTCTGATTTCTTTGTAAATTTTTGTGTCATCAGCAAAGAGGTATGTTGTGGAATCTACACATTCTGGCATGTCGTTAATGTAGATCACAAAGAGAATTGGACCCAGAACGCTGCCTTGGGGGATGCCACTTGTTACTCTATGCCTTTTTGACTCTACTCCGTTGACCGACACCCTTTGGGTCCTCCCTTCTAGGAAGTCCTCCACCCATCTGATCAGGGAGCTGTTAAGTTTATATCTCTTCATTTTTGAAATGAGTCTTCTATGTGGGACCTTATCAAAAGCCTTCATGAAGTCCATGTATATGGCGTCAATTGTGCCACCCTCGTCCAGCATCTTTGTCCATTCATCAATAACTTTTAGAAGTTGCAGAGTTGTCGATCTACCAGATATGAACCCGAATTGTTTCTTGCTGAACAAGTTGTTGCTCTTCATATGGTCTACTATTTGTTCTCTGACTAATTTTTCCATGAGTTTGCATACCACGCTAGTTAGGCTTACTGGTCGATAGTTTCCAGGGTCAGATTTTTCCCCCTTTTTGAAGAGTGCTGATATTTTCCCTTGCTTCCACTCATCAGGGATCTTGCCTTCAGCTAGTGATTGATTGAAGATGATAGTTAAGGGAAGAGCAATTACTTCTCTTAGTTCTTTCAGAGCTTTGGGATGGATTTCATCTGGTCCAGGTGATTTCGTGGGGTTTATATCTTTTAATAGTTTCTGTACCTCCTCTACTTTAATTTCTTTGAGTAAGCTGTCTTTCTTTATTTCAGGATTTATATAATCTGCTTTAGGTAGTTCACCTTCTGGTTCTTCCGTAAACACACTACTAAAGAAGTTTGCCAGTAGCTCTGCTTTATCTTTGTCGGACTTCATGATTATAGGCCTTCCACTATTATCACATGTCTTTAGCTCAGCTATACCAGTTTTTGCTTTTCTTTTGGAGTTTGCATACTGCCAAAACTTTTTGGGGTTTGACTTGACATTCTTAGCTATATCCTTTTCCATCTTTAATTTTGCTTTCCTGATAAGCCCTTTGACTTGATTTCTGAGTTTTGAAAATTCTTTGTATTTTTCTGGGTCATTTGTTTCCCTGTATCTCTGCCAACATCTATGTTTTTTCTTAATTTTACTTATCGTCTTCTCGTCGAGGGGAAGATAGTTATGTTTCCTGGCCTTGGCGTTTGCTTTACTGTTGCTATGGGGTATACATTGCTTCTTGGCTTCTTCAAATTTTTCTCTGAATATCAGGAATTGTTCTTCTGATGTCTTATCTTTGAGAATTTCTGCCCAGTTTAGGTTTAGTAGTTGGCTCATTTGTTGGTAGTCCCCCTTAAAGAAGTTCCATCTTTCCCTTTTTGTGTTCTGTGTTTCATAGCAACATTTAAAGTCAAATTCTAGTCCACAATGGTCACTACTTCCAAGAGGGTCAACATACTTTAAGTTTCTTATCATGTCTTCCTCATTTGTGAAGATCAGATCTAAAATACTGGGTTCAGAGTTCTCCCTGTACCTTGTGTTCTCACTGACATGTTGATACAAGTAACTGTCCCTTATACACTCTATAAATTTTTCTCCATCTTTATCGCCATTACTTGTCCAATTCTGCCAGTTTATTCTTGGATAATTGAAATCCCCCATAATCAGTAGGTGTGTGAATTGTTTGTCACCTGAGGCTATGTTCAACAACTTGTAAAGCTCCTCTAGATTTTGCTCCCTGCTATTAGGACTTTTGTAGATGCATCCCAAAAGCAATACGTCATTGCTCTTGAGATTTATCTTAACCCATATTGATTCCTTAAAGCTTGTGTCAAACTTTACCTCCACAGCTTTTAGTTCTTGTTTTATATAGACAGCAATGCCCCTACTTCCTTGCTTTGAGTGCTCACTCATGAATAGATCATAACCTTCCATGTTAATTTCTGGTGTTGTTAATACATATCTACAGTTTTTGGGGAAAACCTCTGTGATTCCAATTATATCAATATTTGTCTCTGAGTCCTGCACTATAGTTTTCAGTTCGTTGAATTTATTAGGTAAGCTATCGGCATTTGTGTAAAAACAGTGTAAATCTTTAAAAACTTGATGCTTATTCACAATTTTAAAAACACTTTTACAGTTATCTACAGTTCTATTTGGCTTGTTTATTGTTTTTTCTTGACCTTTACTATTCTTCTTTGCCAAGGAGGGCCTTTTACTACGAAGATGTAGTTTTCCGATTCATTTTCTTCATTTTTTCCCTTGGCCTCAAGGTATTTTTGTTTGCTCATTTCTCTTTCCTTCTTGGTCATGTCGTGTGTTATGCTGAGGTTTTTCATTTTGTCCTCTGCTGATGCTAAGTTTTTCAAGTTTGACATCATGGCTCCCTTAGCTTTCTCGTCCTCGAATGTTACTTTTAGTGGTCTAGGTTTATTGCCATCAGGTTCCATTTTCCCAAGTCTAGTGACATTCTTGACACTTGCAGTGCTAGCTTTAGTGATGTCGCAGAGCTCATGGACAAGACTTGTGTCTGCTTGTTTTCTGGCTTCAGACTCTTTTTCTTCTGATTCATCAGCATTGTATATAATAATGTTAGCCCTTCTGGCTTGGCTATCTTTATACTCTTCTAGTTCATCTAGGGCTTCTTTATTATTAATGGTGCTGCCTCCACTTGCTTCACCCAATTTGTTTGACTCATCTAGTAGGGCTTTTACCTCTTCAAGGCTGGCCTTAGTGTCTATTTTGTTTTCTAGATTTTCTAGTCTTTTCTCAAATTGCATGAAGTACGACTTGCATCGATCCTCAATTTCTTTTTCAATTTTCAAATTCTTCATTGCCTTTTCTTCACACGGTGGACAGTACCAATGTAGATCAGACCTTTTGCTCAGTAGCTTGTATTCTGGTGAACTCAGTTTTAAACATGCTCGACAAAAATGCTTGCAGCAGTATTCACATTCTAAAACCTCAGATTTTTCATCATTGAATTTTGAGTTGCAGAGCTGACATACCCAGCCATCGTTTTCGTCGGACTTCTTGGTAGAGTCTCTCCTTGTTGGCATATTGTGTGTTTTTCTTTACTGTTGTTTAGACACCAGGTAATGTAGGCAATGTTTCTTGCCTTGGTCTGTTTATGGGTCTGATATTATATAATTTTGCAAAATGTCTTTGCACTAGTTTAAATGCAAAGGCAAAGCTTCTTGCCTTTATCTATGTAAATAGTTGCTGTGTTATATATATTTGTGCAAGTCGTACTTGCACTGGCTACAATGTAAGTATGTAAAGGCAACGCTTCTTGCCTTAATTTCTGCTTGCTATTTATGCAATTGTACAAAATAAAAATGTATTTGCAGTGGCTAAATATGTATAAGCAATGCTTCTTGCTTTTTATGATATAAATATGTAACTTTGAGGTGCAAATCTTATTTGCACTGTCCCAATTTAAGTTAGTTATAGGGGCAATGCTTCTTGCCTGTGTTACTTGTCAACTTAAACAGATACCTATTTCTATATACTGTTTTTATAATGGCAATGCTTCTTGCCTTTAACTATTGTCTAAATGGTCTGTTATACACTAAATTATAGGCAATGCTTCTTGCCTGACTAAATGTGTAAGGGCAATGCTTCTTGCCTTTCTGTGATATAAATATGTAGTTTGAAGTGTTATCTTTTAAAGTTAAAAAGCTTTTTTGTGGGTTTAAAATTGTTTAATACTGATTATAATAAGTTGTTGTTAAAAAATTATACTGTGAAACCAAATCCTAAATCATCTTAAATCATGTCCAAGTCAAACTGTCTTTCTTTGAGTCCCTTTTGTTAATTTTGTTTTCATTTCAAACATATCTGAACAACTATTTCAAATGTTATACCCTATTTCATGACTTAAAGCTGAAATCGTGCAACTTGGATGTAAAGCAATAACTTACTAAATATATATGAACACATTTACCACTTCTAGAGAAGATTTGATATTTAGGGGTTTCACTGAAAGAATATAAAATTGATAAATATATAACTACATATATGATTTTTATTTCTCCCAAAAATAAAAAATATATATTATTAATATGAATGGATAAATAAATAATTGATGAAAATGTTAAAGCAAATGTCAAACAACACTTCTATTTCAAATATTCATGAATCAAAAAAATATGCCTCAGAAACCGTTTCTTTGAAAGTGTTATAACATACAATTGGATATAAATTTTTGAGGTTTTGGTGGATGCAAGATCCACTTAATTCAGATTCTAATATGAAAAGCTCTAGTGTTTGACAAAAAAAAACTGAAGCTCCAAGAAAATGAAGAATCCAAAAAACGAGTACTTTTTCATGAATCCATGAAAATTGGTTTTCACATACTGTTACAGAATTTTATTAATTAAGGCAATCTTTAAATTCATGAATATTATCCTAAGATTTAGCATTTCTACATTGTAAACAGTTAACCACACATAATTTTGATTTGATCAAATACACAATAAATTTAAACAAGATTGCTACGCGTAGCCATGTGTCCCCCGCCGCTGCATAAAAGTTGTGTGGTATGTCAATTCAAGCAATACATTCTCTGAGAAACGATAGAAATAGGTTGTCAAAATATGGGATGATCACCTATTAACAGTACCCTATCAGTGTGTAAAGTTTCAGCAACATCCATTCAGTAGTATCCAAGGAGTTGCACCCTCAAAAACGTTTGACAAAGTCCCATTTTTCGGACTGAAAAATCACAAATTCGTAAATAACTCGAAAACCGTAAATATCGCTTCAAAATTTTTTTCGTATTATTATAGAGTACCTTTTGCTCTATCAGCCTACAAAATTTCAGAACCCTGTGCACCTAGGTAACCGAGATATTGAATGTCCTATATTTTGACCTTTCTTCCGTTTCCATGGAAACGGCGGCCATTTTGAAAATTTCAAATATGGGATGATCATCTACTAATTGTACCCTATCAGTGTGTAAAGTTTCAGCAACATCCGTTCAGTAGTGTCCGAGGAGTTGCACCCACAAAAAACGTGACGGACGGACGGACGGACGGACTTACTCATGGACACAAATTAGGTACTTAGTCCAAATTTTTATTGGGTTCTATTATTGGGTATTTCCTTGTTTTGTTGGGTACTAAAAAGTGATCTCACATTTGTACACTTTTTGGGTTTGTGTCTTTATATATTAGGTACTTAACAATGTTCTTCATTTGAAAATTCTACATGTTCAATAGAACTATGGGAAGCAAGAAATTCAAATTTCTGAAAAAAAAAGCCATATATATGATTAAACAGAAAAGTAAAATTAATAAACCCACAGTTATAAGGACAAAGTACCCAACCCTTGTCCATCCATAGACTTGATATTAATGTATAGCTATGTAAACCCACAGTTACAAGGACAAAGTACCAAACACTTGTCTGTCCATAGACTTGATATTAATGTATAGCTATGTAAACCTACATTTACAAGGACAAAGTACCCAACACTTGTCTGTCCATAGACTTGATACTAATGTATAGCTATGTAAACCTACATTTACAAGGACAAAGTACCCAACACTTGTCTGTCCATAGACTTGATACTAATGTAAAGCTATGTAAACCATCAGCTATAAGGACAAAGTACCCAACACTTGTCAGTCCATAGACTTGATACTTATGTAAAGCCTTGTAAACCCACAGTTACATGGACAAAGTACCCAACACTTGTCTGTCCATAGACTTGATACTAATGTATAGCTATGTAAACCTACATTTACAAGGACAAAGTACCCAACACTTGTCTGTCCATAGACTTGATACTAATGTAAAGCTATGTAAACCATCAGCTATAAGGACAAAGTACCCAACACTTGTCAGTCCATAGACTTGATACTAATGTAAAGCCTTGTAAACCCACAGCTATAAGGACAAAATACCCAACACTTGTCTGTCCATAGACTTGATACTAATGTAAAGCTATGTAAACCAACAGCTTTAAGGACAAAGTACCCAACACTTGTCAGTCCATAGACTTGATACTAATGTAAAGCCTTGTAAACCCACAGTTACATGGACAAAGTACCCAACCCTTGTCCATCAATAGATTTGATACTAATGTATAGCAATGTAAACCCACAGTTACATGGACAAAGTACCAAACACTTGTCTGTCCATAGACTTGATGCTAATGTAAAGCTATGTAAACCAACAGCTTTAAGGACAAAGTACCCAACACTTGTCAGTCCATAGATTTGATACTAATGTATAGCAATGTAAACCCACAGTTACATGGACAAAGTACCCAACACTTGTCAGTCCATAGACTTGATGCTAATGTATAGCTATGTAAACCCACAGTTACATGGACAAAGCACCCAACACTTGTCTGTCCATAGACTGGATACTAATGTATAGCTATGTAAACCCACAGTTACAAGGACAAAGTACCCAACACTTGTCTGTCCATAGACTTGATGCTAATGTAAAGCTATGTAAACCCACAGTTACATGGACAAAGTACCCAACACTTGTCTGTCCATAGACTTGATGCTAATGTAAAGCTATGTAAACCCACAGTTACATGGACAAAGTACCCAACACTTGTCAGTCCATAGACTTGATACTAATGTATAGCTATGTAAACCCACAGTTACATGGACAAAGTACCCAACACTTGTCAGTCCATAGACTTGATGCTAATGTAAAGCTATGTAAACCCACAGTTACATGGACAAAGTACCCAACACTTGTCAGTCCATAGACTTGATACTAATGTATAGCTATGTAAACCCACAGTTACATGGACAAAGTACCAAACACTTGTCAGTCCATAGACTTGATGCTAATGTATAGCTATGTAAACCCACAGTTACATGGACAAAGTACCCAACACTTGTCTGTCCATAGACTTGATGCTAATGTAAAGACTTGTAAACCCACAGTTACAGGGACAAAGTACCCAACACTTGTCAGTCCATAGACTAGCTATGTAAACCCACAGTTACAAGGACAAAGTACCCAACACTTGTCTGTCCATAGACTTGATACTAATGTAAAGCTATGTAAACCCACAGTTACAGGGACAAAGTACCCAACACTTGTCTGTCCATAGACTTGATGCTAATGTAAAGCCTTGTAAACCAACAGTTACATGGACAAAGTACCCAACCCTTGTCTGTCCATAGACTTGATACTAATGTAAAGCTATGTAAACCCACAGCTTTAAGGACAAAGTACCCAACACTTGTCTGTCCATAGACTTGATACTAATGTAAAGCTATGTAAACCCACAGTTACATGGACAAAGTACCCAACACTTGTCTGTCCATAGACTTGATACTAATGTAAAGCTATGTAAACCCACAGTTACAAGGACAAAGTACCCAACACTTGTCTGTCCATAGACTTGATACTAATGTAAAGCTATGTAAACCCACAGTTACATGGACAAAGCACCCAACACTTGTCTGTCCATAGACTGGATACTAATGTATAGCTATGTAAACCTACAGTTACATGGACAAAGTACCCGACACTTGTCTGTCCAGACTTGATACTAATGTAAAGCTATGTAAACCAACAGCTATAAGGACAAAGTACCCAACACTTGTCAGTCCATAGACTTGATACTTATGTAAAGCCTTGTAAACCCACAGTTACATGGACAAAGTACCCAACACTTGTCAGTCCATAGACTTGATACTAATGTAAAGCCTTGTAAACCCACAGCTATAAGGACAAAGTACCCAACACTTGTCTGTCCATAGACTTGATACTAATGTAAAGCTATGTAAACCCACAGTTACAGGGACAAAGTACCCAACACTTGTCTGTCCATAGACTTGATGCTAATGTAAAGCCTTGTTAACCCACAGTTGACAAAGTACCTAACACTTGTCTGTCCATAGACTTGATACTAATGTAAAGCTATGTAAACCAACAGCTATAAGGACAAAGTACCCAACACTTGTCAGTCCATAGACTTGATACTAATGTAAAGCTATGTAAACCAACAGCTATAAGGACAAAGTACCCAACACTTGTCAGTCCATAGACTTGATACTTATGTAAAGCCTTGTAAACCCACAGTTACAAGGACAAAGTACCCAACACTTGTCTGTCCATAGACTTGATACTAATGTAAAGCTATGTAAACCCACAGTTACAGGGACAAAGTACCCAACACTTGTATGTCCATAGACTTGATACTAATGTAAAGCTATGTAAACCAACAGCTATAAGGACAAAGTACCCAACACTTGTCAGTCCATAGACTTGATACTAATGTATAGCTATGTAAACCCACCTTTACATGGACAAAGTACCCAACACTTGTCAGTCCATAGACTTGATGCTAATGTATAGCTATGTAAACCCACAGTTACATGGACAAAGTACCAAACACTTGTCTGTCCATAGACTTGATGCTAATGTAAAGCCTTGTAAACCCACAGTTACAGGGACAAAGTACCCAACACTTGTCGGTCCATAGACTTGATACTAATGTAAAGCTATGTAAACCAACAGCTATAATGACAAAGTACCCAACACTTGTCAGTCCATAGACTTGATACTAATGTATAGCTATGTAAACCCACCTTTACATGGACAAAGTACCCAACACTTATCAGTCTAATGTATAGCTATGTAAACCCACAGTTACATGGACAAAGTACCAAACACTTGTCTGTCCATAGACTTGATGCTAATGTATAGCTATGTAAACCCACAGTTACATGGACAAAGTACCCAACACTTGTCTGTCCATAGACTTGATACTAATGTAAAGCCTTGTAAACCCACAGTTACATGGACAAAGTACCCAACACTTGTTTGTCCATAGACTTGATTCTAATGTAAAGCTATGTAAACCCACAGTTACAGGGACAAAGTACCCAACACTTGTCAGTCCATAGACTTGATGCTAATGTATAGCTATGTTAACCCACAGTTACATGGACAAAGCACCCAACACTTGTCTGTCCATAGACTGGATACTAATGTATAGCTATGTAAACCCACAGTTACATGGACAAAGTACCCAACACTTGTTAGTCCATAGACTTGATACTAATGTAAAGCCTTGTAAACCCACAGCTATAAGGACAAAGTACCCAACACTTGTCTGTCCATAGACTTGATACTAATGTAAAGCTATGTAAACCAACAGCTTTAAGGACAAAGTACCCAACACTTGTCAGTCCATAGACTTGATACTAATGTAAAGCCTTGTAAACCCACAGTTACATGGACAAAGTACCCAACCCTTGTCCATCAATAGATTTGATACTAATGTATAGCTATGTAAACCCACAGTTACATGGACAAAGTACCCAACACTTGTCAGTCCATAGACTTGATACTAATGTATAGCTATGTAAACCCACAGTTACATGGACAAAGTACCAAACACTTGTCTGTCCATAGATTTGATACTAATGTATAGCTATGTAAACCCACAGTTACATGGACAAAGTACCCAACCCTTGTCCATCAATAGATTTGATACTAATGTATAGCTATGTAAACCCACAGTTACATGGACAAAGTACCCAACCCTTGTCCATCAATAGATTTGATACTAATGTATAGCTATGTAAACCCACAGTTACAAGGACAAAGTACCCAACACTTGTCTGTCCATAGACTTGATACTAATGTAAAGCTATGTAAACCAACAGCTTTAAGGACAAAGTACCCAACACTTGTCAGTCCATAGACTTGATGCTAATGTATAGCTATGTAAACCCACAGTTACATGGACAAAGCACCCAACACTTGTCTGTCCATAGACTGGATACTAATGTATAGCTATGTAAACCCACAGTTACAAGGACAAAGTACCCAACACTTGTCTGTCCATAGACTAGCTATGTAAACCCACAGTTACAAGGACAAAGTACCCAACACTTGTCTGTCCATAGACTTGATACTAATGTATAGCTATGTAAACCCACAGTTACAAGGACAAAGTACCCAACCCTTGTCTGTCCATAGACTAGCTATGTAAACCCACAGATACAAGGACAAAGTACCCAACACTTGTCTGTCCATCGACTTGATACTAATGTATTGCTATGTAAACCCACAGCTATAAGGACAAAGTACCCAACACTTGTGTGTCCATAGACTTGATACTAATGCATAGCTATGTAAACCAACCTTTAAAAGGACAAAGTACCCAACACTTAGCCTTTTCCGCTAAGAATGTAAAGACAAGTTACATTTGAAAAGTAAAAATATGTTGTCATCTCCTTCAATAATAATAATACCAGTTTTAATACCAATAAAGTAATACCAATTTGAAAAAAAAGGAAAAGTAACAAAATTTGCAAGGTTTATATTTTCAAAACCAAACAGGAAGTTGTGATTTCAGACCTATGAAATTTTCTACTGCACAGCCTTTATGGTTGATGTTAACACTAATTAGTATCTCATCTTAAATTATACTAATAATGCAAGATATTTTTCCATTTGAAAAGTTTGTAGTATGCCCTATTTCAAAGTTATTTCAATTTTAAAATAGTTAAGGGAGATAACAAAAATTTCATCAATATACTGTTAGCGGAAAAGGCTAAGCAGACTTGAAACTAATGTAAAGCTATAAGACCAGTCAGTAATTGTAAAACATTTTTTTTTATTTTTTATAGTAAACAAAAATCTTACAATAGAACTACATTTACATTTTGAACATGAACCTGAAGTGAAGTGTCAACAGGTAAATAATATGCAACTCATGAATAAGTTGACCAATGTATAGTCTGAACTTTTAAAACATATACATGTATACATGTAGATCAACAAAAACATTCTTCAATGTATGGATAAAAATTATTTTTGATTTTTCATATATAAAAGTAGGTAAAGCATTAGGGTGTATTAAATTTTGTATTTTTTGGGGGGGAGGGGACCCGTTACGAAAATTCTCTACAAATGTTTATTAATGTCGAAAGTCGGTAAACAGGAAATAGGTGAGTGACAGACCTGAAAATGAATCCCACGGTATGGGACCACCTATTAATGCTGTATACCAAATATCAAGAGGCTATGATAAGTGGTTTCCATGCAAGAAAACTGTTATGAAAATTTTCTACAAATGACCATTAATGTTGAAAATTTAATGAAGGTGGCAAACAGGAAGTAAGTAAGCGACAAACCTGAAAACGAATCCCAGTTTGTGACCACCTGTTAATGATGTATACCAAATATCAAAAAGCTGTGATAAGTGGTTTCCATGCAAGAAAACTTACGAAAATTTTCTACAAATGACTATTAATGTTGAAAATTTAACGAAGTCGGCAAACAGGAAGTAGGTGAGTGACAGACCTGAAAACGAATCCCACGGTATGGGACCACCTGTTAATGCTGTATACCAATGAAAGAACCTTGGTGAGCACGCTCACATACCCCACGCGTCCACATTATGGACAGAGATTATCTATTTCAAGTTAGGAATAAAAAAGTCAGTTGTTGTCTTTCCAAGTCAGCTTGTTTAACAGAAAGTAGTTGATTGACAGACCTGAAAACGTATCCCACCATATGCGACCCCTACCTGAAGGTACATATCAAATATCAAAAGTCTACGACTAATAGTTGCTGAGAAATCTGTGACGAAAATTTAGTGAAAAAAGTCTAAGTCACCTTGTTAAACAGGAAGTAGATGATCAACAAACCTGAAAATGTATCCCACCATATGGGACCCCCACCTGAAGCTACATACCAAATATCAAAAGCCTCCAATTAATAGTTGCTGAGAAATCTGTTACAAAAATTTTCAACCCTGAAAATTTAGTGAAAAAGTCTAAGTCGGCTCGTTAAACAGGAAGTAGATGATTGACAGACCTGAAAATGTATCCCACCATATGGGACCCCCACCTGAAGCTACATACCAAATATCAAGCAAACACGACACATCATCTTGTGCTGACCTACCGACATACCAAATACATGTATCTAAGGCCTAGGTCAAGACAAAAAAGTTATGGTTTGAACAAGGCTATGGTCTATGGTCTAAAATAACATTCAATTAACCTTCAGGTCGAAGGTCAAGGACAACTTAATACCAAATATCAAAGGCCTAGGTCAAAAGACCAAAAAAGTTATGGCCCGGTCAAGCTTTGCTGAGAAGAAGAGGAATAAGAAGTACTACTAAAACAATAGGTCTCTATTCTACGAAGGTGAGACACCATTCCTGTTCCTTGTCATATTAATCACCAATGCTTTTTGATTTAGTAATTAAGAAAGTGCAAACTATTTACATGTATGTTAAATGTACGTAATAAGCAGTCTTCCCAGACTTTGTATGAACACACAAACATTATAAACAAATTAAATGACTTGAAATGTTAAGTTTCTCTTTCAAATTTTCTCAAAAAATTAATCTTTTTTCTTCTGTATTAAATTCCACACTTTTTTTTTAATGGTTTCCCAATTCCGATGGTGAATTAGTCCTTGGTTTTTTTTGCTGTTTTTCTGGGCACGCATAACCTGGTCTCTCCCTGGGGTCACCTTGCTTGCCAAGTTTTCTTTGAAGTACAGGTTTACCTCTTCCAATTCTTTGGGGGTCCATTTTATTCTTGTATGACCTGTAAAAATAACAGAAACTAGATGTAAAATAGGACGTCAGATGGATACTTGGTTTTTCTTTTTAATAAAAATTCATAATTTTCGTAGTAGGTAACAATTATAGCAAAAATTAAATCCGAAAGAAAATGAACATATTTATAGAAATCTGTAATTTCAATACATCTTAACATTCCTTTAGCAATATCCTAATGTTTTTACAGGTTTAGCACTCCTGCAAAAAACAAACGAGTCCTGCACTGCAGGAGGAACAATTATGTCCTTCCTGATTAATTGTTTTGTTCACAAAATATTAAATGCGTGTTATGTTCAATGTTTTTGCACTATCACTTGTTTGATTTAATAAAATGATGCATTATAAGACATCAGTGGTCCTCAAAAACAATAATATTTTTATTTTGCATTTGTAAAAAAAAAAATTTCATTATGGAAATATCAAGTAAAACTACATTGACATCACATTTTATTTCCCACTCTTTCTTGAATCGGTTCCCATACAAATAAAGTTTGTGCTGTTTCGTAGTCAACCAATCCCATCGAACAGTATCAATATTTTCATACCTTTACTACGTGATTTCTTCTTGCTCTTGCAATCTTCATTGTTGTCATCCTCCTCTTCAAATTCAAACTCATCATGTGTGTCATCTAGAATTCAAACAAACAAAACAATGCTATTCCAACTCTGACATGTGTTTATGTATAAGTGCTGAAGGTCAAATTGGCCGACAAACTGACAAATAAGAGAAGTAGGTTGGTAGTTAAAGACAATTATTTTTTTATAGATTCTAAGGGTATCTTAAATGGATTCAGTTGTGTTTTCCCCTAAATACTATATAAAAATTAACCAATTCACAATTTTTATCTATGCATGTTTTCCATTTTCATATTATATTCTGAATCTACCACTTTATATCATCCTGTGATGCAACTCCACAATGTTCATTGTTATAAAATTCTATATAAATTATTTGGTCTGGTTTTTGTTATGAATCTGAAAGAGATATCTTGGATTTTTTTTATATTAGCTAAATACTATAACATTAGCATGACAGTCAATTACAACTACATTAAAACATACTTGCTAGCATATTTGGTTGATAGTCATCCCCATCATTTTCATTCACGACAGCATCATTCAAAACAGCAAACTCATTTTCTGTATAAATTGAAATGAAATATTCATATTAACTTTCAATAGGTCATGTAGGTACTGATTTTCTGTTATTTAAGAGTGAGCTGGGCTGTCAATTTTACATCTTACACAATTACTTTCAATAAAAAACCATAAAGCATCTCAGGATATACATCTGCAGCAAATGAGACAAATACTTCAGGAAAGGAAAAGAAACCTAATTCCACAATAACCATGTTGGCTATCATGGCTACAGTGAGCAGTGCTGAAACAGTATATTAATGCATATACATACAGTGTCCTAGCTAGACCAACACAGAGGGGCGCTGCCCCTGCCCCCTTCAAAAGTTGACTCTGCCCTCTATGAGCTCTCCCGTGTCCCTTTTTCTTCCCTTTGAATGTTCCTTGGGTTATTTAATTATAGCTGTTTGACCCAAGCCAATTAGTAAGTGTGATTGTATATGGCTTCATTATCTACCAAACGCACTGTCTAATTAATAGCCCCAGAAAGAACTATAGGTAATTAACTGTGATTAGTACCAAGCCATAACAGTCAATTGATCTTTTTTTTAAACTCCCTGGGGGCCATTCCAGAATTGCAGAAGGGGGACAGAAAGCACTTTTTTTTAACCCCGACCATTCACAAATTCAAAATATATTGTTTCTTGCATTTGAGAAATTTGCCAGGCCATCCTTGGGTTCTCATTAAGTGCCACGCTGACGATTTTGCTGTCTACTTTCCTGTGTCGCCGGCAGAAATTTAAACATTTTTTTTGTTTAACACAACATACAATGTAGATTCGCCACTTACTTTTGACAAAAGAGACCTCATTTGAAATCTTAATGAGAACCCTGCCGGGCATCCCAGGTGAAATCAAGGTGACCGTTTTAAACCTCTTTGTTCATACATTGTTTATTTACTAGTTTCAGTTACAGTTCAGTTCTGAAAATCTTACCATTTTCCGTCTCAATCTCTTCTTGATCTTCTTGATCATAACCAGATATCACCTCTGCAATTCAAAATAAAAATTTGCCCCAAATTAGACTAATCCCTGGAAATAAAAAAGTTTTGAATTCAGCCCCTTATCACAAAACAGGGGACAAAATTTTCAAAAAAGTTTCAGCCCCTTTTGGCCCCTAACAGCATAATGGGAAAAAAAAGTCACGTAAATTGAATTCTCAAATATTGAGTTACTACTTGACAAGAATAAACTTACAAAAATTTTTAAAATCGGACCAGAAATAATTTCCATTTCCATTGATTTCAGCCCCTTTTGGCCCATAATTACATAACAGGGAAAAAAGGGGGGATCACAAAATTTAATCAGGTCCATTCTTTTACAATTAGGAACACCCATGACAAATTTTATATCAATTGGCTGACTAGGACCACAGTTATTAAAGGAACTAATAAAATATTCCATTTTTTTTTTTGCCCCTTTCGAGCCCCTAATTTCTAAACGAAAAAAGAGGAGGCCCCAAAAATCAATCCCATTCATCCTTTTGTTTAGGTAACATGTGGGGGAGGGGGGGGGGGGGGTCGGGAGGCAATTCTATTTCATATATGGTGGGTGATGGGTGTTTAAGAAATATTTTGTAAGGAAACTATAGTAAAAAATCTATTTTTATTTCATGAGTTGTGGGGTAAAAAAAGTTGCCTCCCGACCCCCCATTCAAAACATTTAATTCTGGACAGCCCTTAGAAACATCATTGCCAAATTTGAAAGCAGTCGGGTAACTAGAACTAAACTTATCCTGGCAACAATAAAAGTTAACAGACGCCATTGACGACGACGACAAGAGGGACAGCATCATTCCATAATGTGTCCACAAGTTTTTTGCTGTCATATAAAAATCTTGAAACTTATTTCATGTACATACCTGGTAGTTGAATGTCTTCCAATTTTTTTCCTGCATATTTGGATGTTATATTCAATTCTTGCATGAGCATTAATTTAGCCATATCAACTCTCTCAATTAAGCCAGAAGTTTGTCTATAATGAATCCGATGAATGTCTATGGAATGTCCTAAATGGTTTGATAACCATTGTTGTTGTTGTCCATTTAAATCAAACACCTAAAATACAACACTTTAAATTAGTATTGGATCTATACCTGATGTCTTCTATATTTATTTTTAACAATTTCCTATCAGACTATAAATAATTCATGGTGGCCATATGTAAAAATCGTTTTACCACAGGTAGGTACATATTGTCAGAATAAGTCTGAAAGAAGATACCAACCAGCCAACTTAATTAGTATCGGATCAACAAACATTGACGATGTAACATAAACAAAATAATATACAAGTCTAGAAGATTATGAAACGATACAATAATGATGTAGTTGTACTTATATACTCTAATAATTTAATTTGATTTGCAAAATGTAATCTGATTGGCTAATTCAAATTGAGCAACTCAGGTTATCTTGTATAACTAATGATGGTCACATCACATATAAGTACGCCGTTAAAAAAAAATATTTCCAGATTTAGAACATACTTTATTGTATTGTTATTTTGGGTGCTTTTTGACGATTTCATAAACAAAATTTTACTTTTGGAAAATTAAAAATATTTACCAACCTACCTACCCATACCTACAAATTCCCAGTCAGGGAGGGGAAACAAAGATTTCTATGTTGGAAAATGTAGTTCACTGTACATGCTTCAGCGACAGTATATGAAGCTTGTTAATAGAAACGTAGCGACTATGGTGACGCGACATCATAAAGTACAGCAGCTCTACTTTTATTTTGGTTTAAATTAATGAGGGTTTATATTTAGCATTTAGAATTCCTCACCATCTCTTTGATAGGGTTTGGGTTCATAAAGAACAAAAAGAAAAGACCTGTCTGTCCATAACACTCCTACTCCTTGCAGTGAACATTTTGATAGATGCGGAAAAGGTAGCTTTCGAATTTTTCCTTTTTTCAACATCTTCCAGGACAGCAAGGCACTGTGTTTAGCATAAGAAGCACATTGTCTTAAACCATAAGGCCATCCTTAAAAAAATATTTGTTTGCTTTTTACCTACTCACATTTTTTAATGTGAGTAGGTAGGTAGGTGAATTATTTTTTTTCTGAAAAAAGCTAAAAAGTGCCTTATTTTTAAAGAAAGTAGGCTAAAAATAGAATAATAAAAAAATTATTCCCAGAGAGGGTGATAAAATTTTTTGAGTCGGTAGGTTTCACAGTGAGTTGGTCGAAAACAGCAAACCAACAATTTTTTAAAAACGGCCAAACAAATCTTAAATATTTACCTGGGATATTGTTGCTGTATACTTTCTAAGGTTGACTGACGTTATTTTCTCTGGTTTTCTCAATTCAATTTCTCCACAAATCTTTTTTAAACTCTCGTAGCTTCTTATAACACCAAGGCCTAAAGATTACAGAAGGCAAATTATAAATCTGATTGAAAAACGCAGGCAGGGATTTTTACAATGATTCCAAAGAAGATTTTGAAAATCAGACCAAAAATAAATAAGTTGATTTTTTGATGTGGCTCCACTTTGATAAACTCATGGCAATGATCAAAATCTGGTGATAAATAAACATTTTACAGAAGCTTGTGTAAATACAACCATATTAGCCCTTTTTTCTGAAACGGTAGGGCCACAACACCAAAATGCAATACCAATCTTTCTTTAGTGATCAGACACATCATAATACAAAATCGACTGCAAAATTTTTTGTGGTTGTATTATAGTAAAAAGTGTACAATTGAGCATTGTGGAATGCAGAAGCCTACATCTAAAAAAAAACGACATTAGGTTCCCCCATTTGTTTTGTGCAAGTATTCCACAAGGACATTGTATTTATATGCCTGTTCTAAGTTATAAAAGAGAATTGTTAATTGATCCATATATATTTTCATAGGTTTTAAAAGCGTTTACTGAACATTTTTTTGACCAAAAAAATATTTCAGGTTTTCAGCAGTTATTAATGCTTTTGTTTTAAAAAAAAATTTTTTTTGGGGGGGTGATTTAATTATTTGGATTCTTGGGTTCATACTACATGTACTACATTTAGAGAATTAAAGTTAGAATAAGCATATAAAACTAGAATTATACTATTCATGCTAATAAAGGCACAACTTACTTGTATTTGGAAATAAGTAAGTGTTCTTGCTCAATATGCCACACTTTTCTCTTATTTCTGAATTGACTAGATATGCTAGCAATTTCTTCAAGTCTGAAGGCACAATTACTGGAACACCTCTTCCAAACTGCAAAATAAATGATTTACATGAAAAATAAATCCTGTACAGCTAATTTAGTATAACACTCGTTTGGTCCCTCATGGGTCCCCTGGTCGAGGAACAACCCCAAAAATGGAACTGCGGCTTCCTTTTGTAATGAATAACACTGTGTATAAAACTTATCAGTAAAACAAAAACCCAAATTTTAACAGACGATGTCGGACAATGACAGACCCATACCATTATACGACCACACTTGTTTGCATTCGTATAAAATATTGTTATTGCCATTCCACTGGGTAAACGATGTTTCCAATTTAAACCAAATTTTCTTTCTGATCAACTTCAAAAATTAGCTGAAAAGTACTAACATCTTTCTTCATCACCATTCCACTTGCCATACCATGATTTTCCAGCATAAACAAATTAATTTAAATGTAAAGGATTTGAAATCATTGTCTCAGAAAAAAAATTGGGCATTGCCATTGAACTCCACATACAATGTTTCCAGCCAAAACAGTTTCCTTTAAATGAAAGAAACTTTAAAATTTGGCAGCCATCTTAAAAACAGCTGCACAGAATTTTTTTTTAGACTGGCACATAAATTTTACTTCATGTACTTGTAAAACAACTCTTTATTCACTTCTAAGTAAATCATAGTTAATGGAAAATATAGTGCATTTTGACTCCTATGTTCTATTTTAGCCTTCTAGGTAGCACTTCTGTCCTACATAATAGTAAGATGACCTTGTAAAATTGCTTTCTGCCCTAGATTTTGACCACCCAAATTGTACAGGGTGTCGTTTCATAAAGCGATCGCTACTTAACGTGCTCGTTATCCCATGCAAATGAAATGGGCGTACGTGCACGTAAGGCTAACGATCTCTTTATGAAACGGCCCCCTGGTGTCCAAATTCCAAGTATTTTGAAAATCACAATAACTCACCTTTCCTCGAACTTCCATCAAATCCTGACATTCCAGCAATTTGATTTCTAATGGGGACATCTTTTCCCTCATCACACGGTCGATTTCACTTGTCCCGGTGGTTCTTCTCATATAGTCTTTGACACTAAAATAAATGTTAGACTTTTGCATGGTTTTATCAATCAAGTAGTTGTCATCAGAAAAAAAAAAGAAATTAATTTGGGCTGTTAGCTATTTTTTTATTTGTCAAAAAGACATCATAAAATTTCTTAATTTTAGGACATAACAAATAAAGTTGTTACAGTGTAACACGAACATTACCTCATAAAAGAAAATCCATGTTTTTTTACATTGAAACTGCACCGAATGAAATTACAATGATTTTGTTGGAATTTTCAAAACTGCCCCTGCCTTTTTTTTATTGAGAAAATATGTGTCATTTAATGAGAATTGGGAAACTTGGAAATAAGGCTTTCTTTATATAAAGCTTTGACTTTTAGGTAAAGTTTTCTAATCTTATATATATATGAAGTACATGGGAGGAAAATGATCGAAGAACAAACTATAGATACCAATCATTAAGCAAGCTAAAATATATCATATACCATGTTTCTGCTTCAAATTTTATCTTTTAGGAAATTCTAAGCCTTATTTGGGAAAAATTTTAGCCATTTTTTGGACATTTTGGGAAACTTTCTCTAAGGGAAAAAGCCATATTTCGGAGGTTAATATAGGCAAACAAAATCACTGAATTATATAAGGATTGATACTACTTAGACATAAATGTGTGCATTCCTAGCACATATATGTGTAGTAATGGAGATAACAAGGTCCTCATTAAACTAACATTGCTTATCATATGCACTGAAGCTTGTCAGTCCCTCCATTATCAAGCTTTATCAACCAAGGACTATATAGGATACACAACTTTAATTTCGGTAAGCTAAGTACCCTCCCAAACACTCCTACTTCACAAACCTTTTGCCTATGCTAGTAAAAAGTTATAATACATGTAGCTTACCTAATTACTTCTACCTCTCCAGATCGTCGCTTGTTGTACAATAGTAGTCTTGTTTGGCCCAAGATCGATGCTCTTCTAAATGTTTCAAAATTAGATTTTGTCAAGTCGAGGCATTGAATTTCTTGTTTGACATGTGTCTGTATCCTGAACAAATCATCTGGTTCCGGAAGTGGTTTCTCTTTGTTAAATCTTCTCATTTGTAACGTTATTGCAGCAGCTTTTGACACCTTTATACTCCATTCAAATTTCATGAGTTTTAATAGATCTTTGCAGGTGGATGAAACTTTGACATCACCATTTCTCAAAGCCATACCCCACTTAGCACCGATCAATCTTTTAATGTCATAACCCAGTTTTAAAGCTGTTGAAGGAGATTTAAGGTCTTCTTCATCATCCATATCGGGGGAAGCTGTTAACAATGTAGCTTGTACTATGGTGTCAAAGTATTTTGGGTGAAGAAAATCTTCAAAGCTACCATTAATGCTAGTTAATTTTCTGATATTCAACAACAGTCTTGCTGCACCACGCATTCTAGATGAAGTATAATACTTGCGCTTTAATCGATTTCCAGCGTTTTTCAAGAGCCACAAATTTCCTAGGCTAACAATGTGTGGTTCATTTTGAGCCAAATCTGAAATTTCATCTTTAGTCATAATTGGATATACTTCTTGCAAAAGCTTTTTGCTAGCTGATGAAGATATTCTTTGAGCCAAAGTTAAAGACTGAATCTGTAGGACACGAAGCCCAAGCTTCTCTTTTGAGTTTTTCAATACAAGTGCAGGGCATATTTCCTGGTGCCTGTATAAAGTCTTGTCAGTTTTAATCCAAACATAACAATGCGGACATGGTCCGTACTTTGATACGTCAAAAATGCCTGGTTCTCGTCTGCCTAAAACAATTTCGCCTTTCCCCTTTTTCAGAATCTTCATATTATGGATGTGATCTCCTTCGTTTCTTAATATATCCCACATTGCTCGAACTGTTTGGTGTTTTGGTCCTAATTTTTTGGCCTCTGTACATGTGTTGATAGCTTTTACTTGATCCTCATTACCATGAACTTTCCTCATATGTTTAGAGAAATTAGTTACGGTTTTCTTACAGTAAAAGCAGGCATGGACTTGATTCCAAACTCTTTCAGCCTTCTTAATTTTCCCATTTGGTGTAAACTTGCTTGTTCTGAGTCTTCTCACATATATTTTGGAATTGTTTTTATCTGTAGTCCTGAATTTTTTGTTCAGTTTTGTCTGCAACCTTTTAGTCTTTATAAGCTCCTCATCAGAAGAACTTGAGTGACTAATCTGAACTGGTGTCCCTTTTTTAATTACATCTTCACTTTCATCTTTGGAACAGTTTCTTTCTATTTCTTCACTTATATCAGAATTCGAACTGGCATCAGATGACACCCTTCTAATTCTCTTCTTTTTTTTGGTAGCTTTAACTTGGTTCAAAGTTGATCCCGCGTTCGAGCCCTCACAGCAATTTTCTTTGATAATATCTGAACTTGGTGTGGTGCAAGGTGTAACATCACTGTGTATTTCTTGTTGGTCAGGATTTTCAGATTCTGTATCACAGTCGACAGATTCAGAATCTGGAACAAGTGTTATAATTCTTTTCTTAACAACTTTGGAACAGTTTCTTTCTATTTCTTCACTTATATCAGAATTCGAACTGGCATCAGATGACACCCTTCTAATTCTCTTCTTTTTTTTGGTAGCTTTAACTTGGTTCAAAGTTGATCCCGCGTTCGAGCCCTCACAGCAATTTTCTTTGATTATATCTGAACTTGGTGTGGTGCAAGGTGTAACATCACTGTGTATTTCTTGTTGGTCAGGATTTTCAGATTCTGTATCACAGTCGACAGATTCAGAATCTGGAACAAGTGTTATAATTCTTTTCTTAACAACTTTGGAACAGTTTCTTTCTATTTCTTCACTTATATCAGAATTCGAACTGGCATCAGATGACACCCTTCTAATTCTCTTCTTTTTTTTGGTAGCTTTAACTTGGTTCAAAGTTGATCCCGCGTTCGAGCCCTCACAGCAATTTTCTTTGATTATATCTGAACTTGGTGTGGTGCAAGGTGTAACATCACTGTGTATTTCTTGTTGGTCAGGATTTTCAGATTCTGTATCACAGTCGACAGATTCAGAATCTGGAACAAGTGTTATAATTCTTTTCTTAACAACTTTGGAACAGTTTCTTTCTATTTCTTCACTTATATCAGAATTCGAACTAGCATCAGATGAAACCCTTCTAATTCTCTTCTTTTTTTTGGTAGCCTTAATTTGGTTCAAAGTTGATCCCACTTTCGAGCCCTCACAGCAATTTTCTTTGATAATATCTGAACTCGGTGTGGTGCAAGGTGTAACATCACTGTGTATTTCTTGTTGGTCAGGATTTTCAGATTCTGTATCACAGTCGACAGATTCAGAATCTGGAACAAATGTTATAATTCTTTTCTTAACAACTTTGGAACAGTTTCTTTCTATTTCGTCACTTATATCAGAATTCGAACTGGCATCAGATGAAACCCTTCTAATTCTCTTCTTTTTTTTGGTAGCCTTAATTTGGTTCAAAGTTGATCCCACTTTCGAGCCCTCACAGCAATTTTCTTTGATAATATCTGAACTCGGTGTGGTGCAAGGTGTAACATCACTGTGTATTTCTTGTTGGTCAGGATTTTCAGATTCTGTATCACAGTCGACAGATTCAGAATCTGGAACAAATGTTATAATTCTTTTCTTAACAACTTTGGAACAGTTTCTTTCTATTTCTTCACTTATATCAGAATTCGAACTGGCATCAGATGAAACCCTTCTAATTCTTTTCTTTTGTTTGGTAGCTTTAACTTGGTTCAAAGTTGATCCCGCGTCCGAGCCCTCACAGCAATTTTCTTTGATAATATCTGAACTTGGTGTGGTGCAAGGTGTAACATCACTGTGTATTTCTTGTTGGTCAGAATTTTCAGATTCTGTATCATTTGTAGCTTTAACTTTGTTCAAAGTTGATCCCGCTTTCGAGCCCTCACAACTATTTTCTTTGATAATATCTGAACTTGGTGTGGTGCAAGGTGTAACATCACTTTGTATTTCTTGTTGGTCAGAATTTTCAGATTCTGTATCATTTGTAGCTTTAACTTTGTTCAAAGTTGATCCCGCTTTCGAGCCCTCACAACTATTTTCTTTGATAATATCTGAACTTGGTGTGGTGCAAGGTGTAACATCACTGAGTATTTCTTGTTGGTCAGGATTTTCAGATTCTGTATCATTTGTAGCTTTAACTTGGTTCAAAGTTGGTCCCGCTTTCGAGTCCTCACAGCTATTTTCTTTGATAATTTCAGATTCTTTATCAAAGTCAACAGTTTCAGAATCAGAGTCTTTAACAGGGTGTTCATCCAAAGCAGCAATATCTATTCCGGAAAAAGAGAAGAAACCATATAAATATAAAAACACTTCAAAGCACATGTTAAATTTTTTGGTCTTAAAATATTATACAATGTAATTGTGTTCTTTAAATTATAAAGCATAACAAGAGTTAGCACTAAAGTTTGTCTCGCCTGCCTGCACTATCAGAACTATAACAGCATGCCCACCACTTTTTTTTTTCAATTGGGGGTACATGTACCCTTTGGCCTAACAATTTAGCTAGGGAACAGTGAAAATTTTGGGGGTACATATTTTTATGTGATATATTTTTCAATAAAAAGCTACACCGAGCGCAGCATGATACGACCCCAACATGTTGAACCCTGTACGTTTTTTATAGAAAGTCAATTGCTTTTTGACACATGCAGCCCATGGTGGACTGACAAAGGTTTTTGACACATACATCCTATGGTGGACTTTTACCAACATTTTTAAAGGAAATTAAATGATTAACTTGCAAAAAAAAAATTTCAAATTCGGACCAGAAATGAAAAAGATTTATTTGACAAGAATACACCTGCAAAAAAACATTTCAAAGTGGTACCAGAAATAAAAAAATTTCAATTTTGACCCCTAATTACATTACAGGGGGAAAATAAGGAGGTCACAAAATCCTTAATTGTGTTTCAGGTATTTGACAAGAATAAACCTGCAATTTGTTTTTTTTTTAAATTGGACCAGAAATACCGTATAAGTGTTTTTTTTCGCGGGTGGAAAACTTCGCGATTTTGTTGAAAAAGGGGATGATTTTATTTACGCGTACTATATATTTCGCGGTTTAGAATATATTATAACACTTTAAAAAGGCAATTAATATTTCGCGAGTTTTAATTTTAGCGTCCCGTTGTTGGTCGCGAATAAAGCGAAAATTAAATCGCCGCGAAAATAACCACTTATACGGTAATAAAGATTAAATTTTGGCCCCTAATTACATTACAAACAAGGGGGGGTGGGGTCACAAAAATTAATCAAGTCCATCTTTTAATGGTAAGGAACATCCTTGTCAAATTCTATAGCTATTGGCAAACTAAAACCAAAGTTTTTGTGGGAGAAATAAAATATTTAAATTTTTTGCCCCTTTTGGCCCCATAATTTTTAAACGAAAAAAGGAGGGATCCCCAAAATCAATCCCATCCATCCATTTATGGTAAGAAACATTTTTGCCAAATTTCAAAGCAATCTGTTAACTAGAACTAAAGATATCGTGGCAACATACTTAAAAGTATCATTTTTGGCCCCTTTTGGCCCCATAATTTTTAAACGAAACTAGAGGCTCCCAGGAGCCTGAATCGCTCACCTTGTATTCGATGATACTTATATGCTGGATATTTTAACAAAGGACTGCTACTCTGTGGAATTATCAATTTTAATGTTCTAAGGGAAACAACTCCTATCAAGAAAGGTCTTACAACTTTGACCCCATTACATAATTTTTAGATCTTTATGTGCTTAACCATATGCAATTTAAATTTTTCAATTATCTTGTATTGTTTTCAAGAAATAAGTCTTAAAAGAGCAAAATTTGAAAAAAAACAAGAAAAAGGGCATTAACTCCTACAACCATTGTAAGATCTTCTTCAAAACTTCAGGGCAGGTAGATCTTTATGTGCTGATCATTATTATCCAAATAGAATTTTAATATCTGTTACCATTTTTGAGTAATTTGCAAAAAACTGCAACTTACCCTTATGTTCTATTTTTAGCCATGGCGGCCATGTTTTTTGTCGAATCGAAATTTCGAACGATAATTTTGTAGACCACATACTACTGAACAACCCTACCAAGTTTCATTTCATTTGACTCAGCAGTTTCAGAGAAGAAGATTTTTGAAAAGTTGAACAAAAAACTGTGAAAATGGTCAATTTTTACAATCCAAGGGGTATAACTCCTAAAGGAACGATCCTACAACTTTGACTCTGTTACGACTTTTGTAGATCTTGATGTGCTTAGTCATATGCAATTTAAATTTTTGAAATATCTTGTATAGTTTTCAAGATATAGGGCTAAATAAGTAAATTTTTTGAAAAAAATCCAGAAAAAGGGCAATAACTCCTACATGGGTTGTTGGATCTTCTTGAAAATTTCTGGGCAGGTAGATCTTGAGGTGCTGATCACTTTTACCCTATGCTAGAATTTTGATATCTGTTACGGTTTTTGAGTAATTTGCAAAAAACTGCAATTTACCCCTATGTTCTATTTTTAGCCATGGCGGCCATGTTTTTTGTCGAATCAAAATTTCGAACGATAGTTTTGTAGAGGACATACTACAGAACAACCCTACTAAGTTTCATTACATTTGGCCGATCGGTTTCAGAGAAGAAGATTTTTGAAAAGTTGGACGACGGACGACGGACGCCAAGTGATTGCAAAAGCTCACATTGCCTTCGGCAAGGTGAGCTAAAAAAGGGGGGATCCCCAAAATCAATCCCATCCGTCCTTTCATGGTAAAGAACTAGTTACCAAATTTCAAAGCAATCGATTAACTAGAACTAAAGTTATCGTGGGAACAAGCAACAGACAACAACGACGACAATGACAACAGCATCATACCATAATACGTCTGCACATTTTTTGCGGTTGTTTAAAAATTCGTTTAGGAATGAATGACAACAGAATCTGAATGAGCTTAGTTTACAGACTTTGGTAATGTGTATTGAATTAATGACATGTAATCATGATATGTGCTATCTGTTATCTAAAATGACAAAGTTAGTACTTTTTGAAGCCCTCCCTTAGCAAAAACCAATGCTGATTTTTGATTGAAAATTGATTGGTTTTGTATTGATATTGTAGTAAAGCATTGGAAAGTGAGTGATTCTTGATTGAACCTAAGAGATATAGACAAGAATGATTGTTTTAGTTGCCATTGGAATTTGGTTTCCAAAAAGTCACTACATCTGCAAAATATTTTAAACTTATTGTCGAAGTCTGATTTCCTCACCAGGGACACGTTATAAAATGGACCTTTAAATTAAATTTTTACGTATCAGAGTAATCAAAGTGCAACAAAATCATGTGTCCCTACCAAGAAATAATGTGAACTTTTGATTAGACTGACACCAAAAATATTTTGACGATTCGATTTTCCGTAACATCGGCAGACAGAAATCTGCACTTTTGTCTTTTCTTTAAAATGACCCAGGTAATAATGAAGTAAAAGTCCTAAATGTCAGTAATTAACTTTACCTCCAAGCCATTTTACATCTTCAATGAAGGCTTTCAGAGTTGCAGGTTTTTTGGTCAACATATCTAGAAAAAAAAGATATTACAAGATGTTTATCTTTTAATGCCATTGCTTTTATTTTTCACTATGAATATAAATTTTGTAGAGTATGGAATATGCAAACTTAATGAAAGAGAAAGTCTGAACACTTCATTTCTATTGACATTAATTAAAGAAAACCAATAAAAATTAAATAAACATATACATTTTTTATTGAACATTTAGAGATAGGTCAATCAACAGATAAACTTGATGTGGCCTATAATAAAATCACAAATTATCTGCATGCAAAATCATAAACATGAATAAAACTTCAACATAAACATAACACAATAAAGGAAACTTATGGTTAGATTGTAACAATTTCCCTTGGAAAAAGGGAGGGGGAACACCATTTATTTTTGGACCTTCAAGGATCTCCTCTAATACATGTATCTGAGGCCTACATGTATGTGGAAAAAAAAGACAACAGGGAGATGGCAGCCATCTCCAAGGGTTCCGCTGGTTGGGCCATATATACATGTACCTCTTGGATCAATGAAGGCATGGTAAATAAAAAGCTTCGCCGAGCGCAGCATGATACGACCGCAACATGTTGAACCCTGTACCTTTTAGGCCCAATATGGATAGTCAATTGCTTTGGACACATGCAACCCATGGTGGACTTACAAAGCTTTTTGACACATAATAATAATAATAATTTGAGGTTCTTATATACAGCTTTTCACAACATTTGAGTCGTCTGAAAGCGGTTCACAAATTATTATCCGTGGTTATTGGGCCGTGCGAACTATAATCATTCTCAGCTCCTAGTGGATTATACAACCATGGAGTCCACATATGCATCCTGTGGTGGACTTTAAAATGCATATTTGACACATATATATTTACATTAACATATAATAGAAAAAATCTTATTTCTAATTAATTGACATTATTAGCCCGTTTTAGCCCTTTTTTTTCTAATATGGTAAAAGCCACAAATCCCAAATGTGATAAGAAGCTTTCTTTAGTGGATATAATCATCTAAATTGTCCTATAAGGGGTCATCAGACAACTCCTATCCTATGAAGACTTTTGTAGAGCTAAATGAACTGAACATTTAAGCAAGCAACAGTTTCTCTCTATCTGCAATAGTTTTCATCCTATATTAGCCAAAAACACTATTTTTCACCTTTAAGGGGCTGTAACCCCTATAAGGGGTCATCAGACAACTCCTATCCTATGAAGACTTTTGTAGAGCTAAATGAACTGAACATTTAAGCAAGCAACAGTTTCTCTCTATCTGCAATAGTTTTCATCCTATAAGCAAAAAACACTATTTTTAACCTTTAAGGGGATGTTACCCCTATAAGGGGTCATCAGACAACTCCTATCCTATGAAGACTTTTGTAGAGCTAAATGAACTGAACATTTAAGCAAGCAACAGCTTTTCTCTATCTGCTATAGTTTTCATTCTATAGGCCAAAAACATAAAAAACGTCATTTTAGGGGCCGTAACCCCTATAAGGGGTCATCTGACAACTTCGACCCTTGAAGACTTTAGTAGAGCTAAATGAACTGAACATTTAAGCAAGCAACAGCTTCTCTCTATCTGCTACAGTTTTTATTCCATAAGCCAAAAACATGAAAAAGCCTTATTTTAGGGGCTGTAACCCCTATAAGGGGTCATCTGACAACTTCGACCCTATGGAGACTTTTGTAGAGCTAAATATGCTGAACATTTAAGCAAGCAACGGCTTTTCTCTATCTGCAATAGTTTTCATACTATAGGGCAAAAACATGAAAAAATGCTATTTTTCACCTTAAAGGGGCCGTAACCCCTATAAGGGGTCATCTGACAACTTGGACCAAATGGAGACTTTTGTAGAGCTTTTGATGCTGAAGCAGTGGGGTGGCATCAGATTTCATCTATCTCTTATACTTTTTGATTTACAAGCCAAAAACAGTAGTCTGACCCCCCCTGGTCTATTTTTAGCAACAGCGGTCATGTTTTATGACGAATCAAAAAACGAAACAAAAGTTTGGTGCGGGACATCCTAAGGATCAATCATACCAAGTTTCATTAAATTCTGTTCAGTGGTTGCAGAGGAGAAGATTTTTGAAAAATTGTTAACGGACGACAGACGACGACGGACGCCAAGTGATGGCAATAGCTCACATGGACCTTCGGTCCAGGTGAGCTAATAAAAGGACATTTTATAATTACACAACACAATTCTTTCGCCTATTTTCATTTTATTTTTTTTCACTTGTCCGATCGGACAACTTAAACAAGCTTTTAACTTGTCCCAGACAATCAGACTACTGCTAATGTCGATCCCTGTACTGTACATGTATAGCTTGTATTATTTGGTGTTCCTCCTCATTGTGGAAAATTTAATTTTTTTAAACTTCAACATTAACATACAGTGTTCCAGCCAGGATTTGAAAAGAGCAGGGAGCTATTTACGAAAAGGGCACTTTAACTTGTAAAACAGCTTTAAAAATGGGCACATTAGAGCTATCCGGTTCCTACAAACATTTCCAATAAAATAAAATTTTCTGTTTATAAAAATTATGAATGTACAACTCCTATCCAATCCAATAATCTTGTGTAAAATAATTAGGAGACATCAATCTGTTCATTTCGCATATTTCCCCCAAGCTAAATATATCTTTTTTTGATTTAAGATATTTTAACCAACCAATTAAATGTCATCATTCTCGAAATTTGCAGATTGCCATCTGTTTAGCTCTAACTCGATCTAAAGTAGACTACAGGTCTCCAGAGGTAGTCTACTTTAGTTCGAACTAAATTAGATCGATCTTAGCTTCAATGTGAACGCAACTGATTCGATTGCAATCGATCTAAAATATTAAATCCACTATGAGCATTGAATTATTGATTTAATAATAGTCAAAATATGTACACAAAGCACTGAAACGATCGATTCATATATTAGTATAAACAGAGCGGCTCATTTTAATTCGATTGCAATCGATTTAGGTAAAATCATAAAAACCATTCGGCCTTAAGGAAAAGATTCTTTTCATTTTACTTTGATTCAATTATTACAAGTGTCAACACGACCTAAGTTTTGTATGGTCCCTGATGAGTTGAACAAAAATATTTTTTTCTTTAATGGGGCGTCACAAGAAAAAGAGTGGACCTGCGCCTGATGAAAATGGCCTAGCTGGAACACTGACATATTTCATTAACAAGAAAAAATTAATACAATGTATATACCAATTCCAATCTGATAAAATTTTTCATTGGGGAAATCTGACAACTGACTATACTTGACTTTAAAGCTGAAATAATAATAAAATGAATGAGGCCAAAATAAAAAATTGGTTTGTTGGGCGTTAGCTGACCGACCCTCTAAAATGCCTACCCAAAAAATTTCATTATGTCAAGACCAGAGAATTGTTTTTTTATTTGCTTGATTTGTCTGAAATCTTTAAAAAAATAACAATTTTAAAGCACATTAAATAAAAAAAATAAAATGCCTACCTACCTACCCAGCTGCCAAAGAGTGGGGTAGGCAAACGCCCAACAAACAATTTATAAACAGTGGCCTGAACTAATCAACAATAGCACAGTACCTCCAAAAAAAGATTGTCTTCTAAATAATTTATGATTCTTACAAGATTTTTGTCAATATTCATTTCAAAGATAAATAATTTTTCATCAATATTAAAGAACTATACGATACTTGTGAGTGGTATTTGTCCAAAAATACTACTTAAGAGGCTGGTTTAAATTTCACGAGCCATATGGCGAGTGAAATTATCAGCCTTGAAAGTAGTATTTTTGGCAAATACCACTCATAAGTATCGTATAGTTCTTTAATTCCACCGAATATCATTTCTATCAAACAAATACATAATAATAAATGTTTCTAAATAAATGCCTATACATGATGTATGATGTAGTAGAGCAACATGTGTGACATTACAATTATTACTTATAGTAATCTATTTTTAGAATAGGGGCTTTCCGCGGTTACCCAGGGCACTTGAAATGGCGGGAAAAAAAATTACCACGCCAATTTAGGGAAATATAATCCAACGACAGCTAAAATTAATTCCAGATATATTGAATATGTGGAAAAATACGTTTGTTGACCAATCAAAACACAGCATTATTATGAGGTGGAATTAACAAATTAATAAATAATTTACTGTATAGCGGGTTATTTTCGCGGGGGTAAATATTCGCGGTTTTTGTGTGATTAGGTATGTCAAAAATTTTTGCGGGTTTTATTTTCGCGGTTTGTGAATGTGTTTGTATATGATTTGCGTTAGATAGATACTTTCGCGGTTTCCGTCGACCCGCGAAAATAAGCGAAAATTAAAACACAGCGAAAACAACCCGCTATAGGGTACATCAAAACTAGATGGAGCCTTCCCCGGAAAGCATATGTCGCCTGCATGACTAAGTTTTCGGTAAACAGGAAGTAGATTTTTCTATGGGGCAGTTTTACAGGAAACTACATGCCCCAGTCTCTTGATATTTTGCATGTAGATTTATCATATAGCAGTATATGGTGTATAGCGATTTTGTGCCCATAATTTTTACTTGCAACTAAAACTATATGGCTGCATTACATTACATTACCTATAACACATTACCATTACCCCAGGCCTGTCCCCCGCCCCTAGACAGCCATATCTATGTCTCCTTTAGCTTCCATAGCAAAACACAAGTTTATCATCCTTACCTATCCTTTATGTCATCTGTATCATTCCATATGATAGTATACGAGAGTTGATGCATATCACAATAGGATTTGATGGAGTCCATTGCTTTATAACTCTTTACTCGGAAGCCAAATTTTTCACAAAACTCATTGACTAAACTTAACTCACACAGAATGTTATTGAACAGAATAAAGGACATCGTAAAACGAAAATCAAATGATGTAGGGAAATAAATTTTTGCATCCATTATCTTTTTCACAACTGGCTGATTATGATCCAATTTTCCGATTAATAGGAACATCATTAATTGTACCTTAATATGCCCATAGGCAGTAGTAATCCATATCAGATAATTCACAGAAAAAAATGCAGCTCCACATCTCTGCCTCAGACAAGAAAACTAACACAGGTAGTCCAAAATCAAATAAAATCTCATGAACATCTAAGTCAAAATCATAACAAAAAGATGATGCCTCTGAAAAATGGTAGTCATTAAAAAAGATAATAGCACCGACAGGATAACCAAAAATGTTTTGATGTACAAGTGGCATTCTGCTATCTGGCTGTCCTTACAGAATTTTAAATTTGGCTCCTTCTTCCAAAATGAACATCAAATGTAACTGACAATACTTCACAAAAAGATAACCAAGCAAACACAAACATGAATAGCTATTAGCAACCTAATAGGACTATTTTGATAGACAACCAAACATGACATGTGGAATGTCCTCCATTTTTTCTATCAATTGAAAATGAGGCTAATTGATCACATGACTAGTAAATGTGGTACCCAACAAGTTGGACAGTTTCCTTTTCTCAACTATTTATGCCTGTACAAATTAATTTACAGTGCCAAAGTGATCCCTGTATGTCGCTTTACAACATGTTGCAGGCCACATAATGAGTAATGACCATTGCTACAAACACATTTGAAACATCAGTATCTGCTACTCTAGCGACTTTGACAGCTACTTTATAATATAACCGGGGTTCCCACTATTTTTTGGACACAAAATTCAAGGGTTTTTCCAGGACTTTTCAAGGGTATTGAGGTCATTTTCAAGGATTAAAATAGTCCGCAAAAATTTTAAAATCCAGTATTTTTCGGCCTTTTTTTATCAAACTGTCAACAATTCTGCATATTACAAAATTCCAGGGTTTTTCAAGGATATTTGATAAAATTCAAGGATTTTTCCAGCTTTTTGAGCATTCAAATGAAATTTAAGGACTTTTCAAGGTTTCCTTGAATTCAAGGATGGCGTGGGAACCCTGTATAATGGTTATTTCTTACATAAGCAATACAAACTGTCATTACTACTTGGGACGATTACTTTCAGAAATTTAAAAAAAAAACATGCACGTCCTGGTACAGACAAATAGCATCTCGGTCCGGACAGGCTATAAGGGCCTGGGGTGAACACTGATAGCAAAACTACTGATCTTAATCATACTTACAAGGCTTCATCACTCTTACAGTATACTGTTACAAATTCGTCAGGCTCTTGACACGTCAATTTAACTGGCCATTTACATTTTCTCGGCAGACCTGGCAGATGAGAGTAATAGGCCATTCTAGAAAAAAGAAAGCAATATAAAGTTATGTACTCTTACATATATATATGTTTTAAATCCTTTAATGAAATAAAGCTGTTACCAAATAAAAATAGGACATATACAAGACGTATTTTGCTTCAATCATTTCATTGTATAACTACTATTACGCAACACACTGATGGAGTGGTGAGGACCATATAAAATCGGAAAAATAACCAACTTGCTGATGGACAGAGGCAAATACAAAGTACAGTGTACCTTTTTACCAATAAGAAAGAGAGAAAACTGAACAACAACAAATTAAAACCTTGTGACATCAAAATACATGTACATGACCTATCGTTATTCCCTCTTTTCATATATAGTGAGTTATCTCCCATTTGCAGAGTTATCTTCTCTTTTCAGAAGGTATTTTATACTAGTTACTGTGGGGAAATATAAGTTTTTTTCTGCATTTCTTTTTTGTTTTGTCAAAAAAATTCTCAAAGTTTAATAAAAGGTATTTAACATGTTTTCCTGGCCTAACTGGGTCTACTTAGCCCTTTGAATAATTTAGAAAAAATAAAAACCTTATTTTCCCCATTCATTGTAATGTAATACAGGGATTGTCCTACCCTTTATTGAGGGCCAAATTTTGGCCCCATTCCCAATGTAAAAAAAGTCTCTAAAATTCCCAATTGACCAGGCAAAAATTCCCAATTCCAGGGTCATTTTGACATGCAACAAGTAGGGGTTTATGTTAAAGAATAAAATCAGCAAAATGAGGATATAGAAATAACAGGATACATAACCTAACAGAAATCATTTTTACTCACTTGGAGTAAACTAGCAGGGAAAAACAATTTATTCATTTTTAAATAAGGGGAGCATTTTTACTGGGGAATGAAACACTCCTCCTTCTTTAAGATGATTCGACTAATAACCAGGATAGTAAAACTAAACAACAAAGCACTGATTTTGTTTAAAAAGTAATGACATGTACTCAGGTACATGACAAAGATGTTAAATGGGGTATCAATTCATCTATTTATGACTTGCTGATTTGATGTACAAGCTCTTATGGCGTGTGCTGTAAAATTTATAAGTTGAAGACTATACCTATACATTTAATTGGCTTCTTCTACTGTGCCTAAAAAGAACATCCAAAGGGCTATATCTGTCCACATTTCTAATAAAGATCAAAAGGAAAGCACATATATGAAGAGTGATCAGTGTCACAACACATAACAAGCCTACAATAATGTACAAAACAATGTGAGTTTCCTCCATTTTTTTTTCAATTCAAAATGAGGCTAACAGATCACATGACCTGTATCAAACTGTGATACCAAACTGTTATGGACATAAACCATACCCTCTTGTGTATATACATTTTTTGTACCTCAGTCTGTTGAACAGATTTTCTGATTTATTTCAAAGAATATTAAATGGACAAATACAAAACATGCCGATCTAGTTTATATATGTATATTTTCCTTAATAAGGAACTAACTACCCAACATAATAATAGACAAATAACCAACATACTGATGGACAGATACACAGGTACAGAAATTAAGAAAGTGAGGCTGGTAGCCCAGACGTAATATTTCCCATTTGATTTCTATATCTTCAAATGAAATTTTTCTTAAATCTTACATGTAGTAGCCCAGTTCAAAATCCAGGGCCTGTGGGCCCCTGTTAACACCCGGGTTAACCTGAGATCGTGAAGTCGGTGGTTATCGTGAACTCGGTTAGGCAAAATGTAAACAAACGAAAATTAACCAATGGGAAAAGAGAAATTTCGACTAAAATGTAGTCGTTAACGCGGTTAATGTTATCGTTCAACCCGGTTTGTTCCTTTTTACTGTTATCGTGAACCGCGAATTTTTATAATGTAATATGTACCAAAAGCTTCTTTCTGTTATCAAATAGTGTTATTTCAGATGTTTGAAACCTATGTAAGTGTAACAAATTAACTTTTTGGTCTTTGAAATTAAGAGTATCTCATTAACAGATTAAGCTAGGAAAGAAATCAAAAAGGGTAAATATAGGTAAAATTACCGAACTATAATAATATACATGTATAATACTGTAGTAAGGTTGTCAACCATACGCAATTTACGACTCTCTGATTAATTACAGCCGGTGTTTGGGAAACTTGGGGTATATACATGCGTCCGATTATTTATTTCTGACCCTGTTAAAGTACTTTATAAAGATTTATCTTACTTTTTTTAATTTAGTTTTCCATAACAACTTAGTTTAATTGTTTTGGTCGTGGTCCAAAATCTTGGAACTATATATAAACGGTATTGCAAATTGCAACTTCGAATTCGGATTAAATTTAAAAGCAAAAAAGGTTAACAAAATCCTTAAACGGACAGACACACGGACACGAATAAGTATCATTAACACAATAAACCAACAGCTTATTCAATATTGGCACTATATATATGTGTAGTACAAATGTACAACCAATTAACTTTGTTTATAAAAAAAAATACACCATGTCAAGACATAGTGACGGCCTTTTTGTTATACAGGAAGTAGATCGAGAGCGACATACCTAAAATCAATTCCAATGCTATGGGACTGCATACTTATGCTACATACCAAATACCAAAAGGCTGCGATAAGTAGTTGTTGAGTTAATTATTTTTTTACTTCGTTGAATCCAACAAATAGAGGGACATTTGCGACCCTTAATCATATCATTGACCTTTATAATATTGGCACTATATACATGTGTAGTACAAATGTACAACCAATTAACTTTGTTTATAAAAAAAATACACCATGTCAAGACATAGTGACGGCCTTTTTGTTATACAGGAAGTAGATCGAGAGCGACAGACCTAAAATCAATTCCAATGCTATGGGACTGCATACTTATGCTACATACCAAATACCAAAAGGCTGCGATAAGTAGTTGTTGAGTTAATTATTTTTTTACTTCGTTGAATCCAACAAATAGGGGGACATTTGCGACCCTTAATCATATTGTAACGGATCAGAGTTCCATACCTCTTTTGCCAGTCCTGCCCCCTCCCCCTTTTCATTAATGTTATGATGTCCGACCTCCGGCTAGGAATTATTTATTTTTTATACATTGTATAACTGTTATTTTTATTGTTATATTTATTGTAAAAGGGGTTGTACTGATCAGATTTTGATAAGCTCACACGTTGAGTCTTCCCGTGAAATTGAGTCCCCTTCCCCCTTTTACTTTCATGTAATTAGAGTGTGCAGTGTTACGATACCTACCTACGTATTGTTGTTTGTAATAATTATGATGTATTTCATTGTTTATTGTTCTTAAATTTCAGCAGTTGGGCTAACCTGGTCAAGAATCAAGAGACTCAGTTTTACGTTCCAGTTCCGCCATTACTGTAGAGTCGTTTACCGTAAACCGGTATAAGCGACGTGTCGTAATGAGCGGCTGTTACGTCAAATTAGAGTCTTTTAAGTCGCTTTTGACGTCAGTTCGAAGTCTTTTGAGTCCCTCTTCGTATATAAGCGCGATTTTCCTTGGGTTCTGGTTAGTCGTGACTGGACTCCAAGGCAAAAGGTTCTAAACCATAAGCCAATATTTAAACTATTGTTATAGCAATATTCCGGTTCAATAATATTACACTTAAGTCATTCCTGGAGATTTCCGAAGAACCAGAATTATTTTGATTTCAAGGTTAATAGAAATTTATGAAAAGAATTTCTTTATTATCTGAATTTGAATTGTAAAGAGGCACACAAATTCTGCTGACGTCGAATATTTTATAATTCTAGTTTTAAGAAGTATACCAAAACCGGATAACTCAATATAAATTTATTAAATTAACGCTAAGGTCATAATTCTTAGCTCTTTTGAATATTACGATAATTATTTATCGCTTTGGAGAATAAGATTATACAGTCTATAATTCGCAAATATTAAAAAACTTGAGCACTTGACCAGGGTTACCCATTGCTTGCATTATTCATGTTATTGTGATCGTATGACTGATTGCTGGATATATGTAACTTATTGAATGTGTTCTATGCAAAACTATTTATGTGTACATGTAGTATGAATGGCAAATAAATCATTAACTTGCATACGAGTAAATTATTGAAACCAGAGCTGACTCGAAAACTGAAGATCGCTTGGTTGTGCTTAATCCTTCGGGGCTGCGTATTTTCAAGGGAGTACTTGACATTTGAATCCACCCTATCTGTTATTATCAGACGAACCCGTTACAATATCATTGACCTTTATAATTAATTCTCAATATAATGGCAGTCGTTATGTACAGAATATTTAACATGAAAAAGGGATTCACTTGATTCCGAATCCGTGCGGTGCACGGGAGGCGAATAGGTCCACAAAGGCGCTAACCTTGTCGAAAGTAGTCCACTAAAGAGCGCTCAGAAACAACTGACATTGGATCCGTTCGCTTAGCCCATATAACGACTGGGATATGTGCCTAATATGGTTGAATGGGGCAGCCCTGTCATAATGAACACGGGAGTCATCATGTTATAATTCGGAAAACCTGACCGCAAACCATAGATGGTCAAGGTGAGTGGATAGGGCCTGTGGTTGAATTAGAAATTGTGAAAGGGGAGGGCGCGCAATTAAAAAAAGTCTTTGGGACTTCTTATTTAATACAATTTCTAACCAAATTTTCCTGTCAAACGGGAGGGCGCGCGCCCGACACGCCGGTCCTTAACACAGCTTTGATTAGCCATGCTTAATGCACATAAAATATCACTTTAAGGATCGCCAAGTGGTTCATCACATACAGGATCAATTTTCCGCCCCTAACCACCTCTCCCTTTATCCTGTGGTCTTCAAAATTAACAGTTCTTTTGTTTTCCACCCAAACCCTTTTTTCTCGCTCAGTGTGTGTCGGTTCAACAAGGATTTAGTATTGTATTTTCGACAGATATGTGAACCTGGTTAAGGGTTGGCTATATCCCACTCTGTTAAGTGTTCAAACTAGTATATGACCTCATTTCTGGACGGGTGCATGTAAGGGTTCTTATTTGTCAGTCGCCATAGGTTAAAGATTCACATTATGCGAATTTTTTGGGGGGAAGAGTTTCGTTATTTTCTGGGTACATTGGCCTATGGTGCAGTGGGGGTACATTAGCCTGTCTTATGAGTTGGTACATTTCCTTCTCGTTTATGGTCGTACATTAGCCCTTTTGCAAATGGCATACATGGCAGAGTTGGAAATAACAGCCTGCCCGCCAGCCCGAGACTGGTAACTTTTGGGCAGGGCTGGCTAAAATTCATGAAAATTTGACTGGCTATATAGGAAAAACAGGTAGAATTTCAATTCAGGGCTGGTTACTATTTCAGCGAATTTCCTACCCTGATACATGGGGCTGTGCTATGGATGCTTTGTCTTGAGTCACAATTCAATTCGTTGTTTTTTGTTAGTTTTTGTCCTGATTATGATTGAAATAATGTTGACTGAAGATAAAACAAATAACAAACAAACAATCCTTGGCTCCGTGCGAAACAAAAAAAAACATTTGTGCAAAAGTATGCTGTTATAATCGTATACAAATACTTTCAGTGTGTAGGTCTATGATAATGATGTACTGGCAACGCAATAATGATAAACTATAAGTATTTCGTTAAAACTGGTTTTAGTTTGTCATCAAATTAATGCTCGTTTGATTCAGTCCAGAAAAGCAAGAGTTATAGGTTGTACACGTTTTTTTGTGATTTTATTTTTTTTTTATTTTGTTACAATTTGTTTATTGTATGAATCTGCACGTTCCGTTTATTATTTTATGGGGTGTTAACAACTATTAAGGAAATACCTTTTATGTATTTTTTAATGATCACAGAGAAAATGCTTCATAAATCGTTAGTGTGCAAATCCGGGAATTCCGTTCCAAAACGTTCATTGTAAACCTTTTGTTATAGTTATCTCAACAGATGGGGTCATTAAAACATATGCAGTACGTTTTAAAATTAGAATTTACCGTTGAAGGCATATGCAACCATGTTATGTTGACGATAACTTAAACCGAGTTAAACGATAACAGCTTTGATTTTTAACCGCGTTAACGACTACAATTTAGTCAAAATTTCTCTTTTCCCATTGGTCAATTCTCGTTTGTTTACATTTTGCCTAACCGAGTTCACGATAACCACCGACTTCACGATCTCAGGTTAACCCGGGTGGTTAAGTTCTGTCCCTGATACAAATTGTATTTTTCTTAAAAATCATTTTATTGTATAACTACAATGTAACTACATGTACCCAACACATCGATGGACAACATGGTACCCAATAAAAAATGGACAAATACCCAACATACTAATGAACAACAAAAAGTACATACATGTACCCAATAAAAAATGGACAAATAACCAAACATACTGATGGACAGATACAAATTGTATTTTTCTTAAAATCATTTCATTGTACAACTAACTACCCAACACACCGATGGACATCAAGGTACCCAATAAAAAATGGACAAATACCCAACATACTAATGGACAACAAAAAGTAATTACATGTACCCAATAAAAAATGGACAAATAACCAAACATACTGATGGACAGATACAAATTGTATTTTTCTTAAAATCATTTCATTGTACAACTAACTACCCAACACACCGATGGACATCAAGGTACCCAATAAAAAATGGACAAATACCCAACATACTAATGGACAACAAAAAGTACATACATGTACCCAATAAACAAGTGTGGCCACTAAAAGTATGTCTCGCCTGCCGGCACCATCGCTAAAATCAACTACCTAAGCTTTCATTTCTTGATATAAACACAAAAAGTGTCAGTATACCTAATAACAGATGCCTAGTTATTATACTATTCAAGCAATCCATTGTCCACACAAGTATTACAAAAAGTTTTCTGTCTGAAAAAAGACCTAAGTTCACAGAGTCACTGGAGCGTAAAAATGGGGTCATGGTCACATGGCATGGTGACAGTTGCGTTGTCCATAACCGCAACTGTCTGTTTACCCAATATCAGATGCCTAGCTATTATAACTTTCCAGCAATTCATCTTCCATAAAAGTCTTACAAAATTTTTTTTTTTGGCCTGAAAAAGACCTAAGTTCACAGAGTCACTGGAGCGTGAAAATGGGGTCAGGGTCACACGGCATGGTGACAGTTGCATAGACCATAACCTGAACTGTTTGTATACTAAATATCAGATGCCTAGCTATTATACTTTTCAAGCAATTCATCGTCCACAAAAGTCTTACAAAAAATTTTACGGCCTGAAAAAAGACCTAAGTTCACAGAGTCACTGGAGCGTGAAAATGGGGTCAGGGTCAAACGGCATGGGGACAGTCGCGTAGACCATAACCTGAACTGTCTGTATAAGAAATATCAGATGCCTAGCTATTATACTTTTCAAGCAATTCATCGTCCACAAAAGTCTTACAAAAAAGTTTACGGCCTGAAAAAAGACCTAAGTTCACAGAGTCACTGGAGCGTGAAAATGGGGTCAGGGTCAAACGGCATGGTGACAGTTGCGTAGACCATAACCTGAACTGTCTGTATACCAAATATCAGATGCCTAGCTATTATACTTTTCAAGCAATTCATCGTCCACAAAAGTCTTACAAAAAAGTTTACGGCCTGAAAAAAGACCTAAGTTCACAGAGTCACTGGAGCGTGAAAATGGGGTCAGGGTCAAACGGCATGGTGACAGTTGCGTAGACCATAACCTGAACTGTCTGTATACCAAATATCAGATGCCTAGCTATTATACTTTTCAAGCAATTCATCGTCCATAAAAGTCTTACAAAAAAGTTTACGCCGCCGCCGGAAAGTAATACCTATGTCTCGCCTTCCGCGACTATTCGTCGCAGGCGAGACAAAAATGGACAAATAACCAAACATACTGATGGACAGATACAAATTGTATTTTTCTTAAAATCATTTCATTGTACAACTAACTACCCAACACACCGATGGACATCAAGGTACCCAATAAAAAATGGACAAATACCCAACATACTAATGGACAACAAAAAGTAATTACATGTACCCAATAAAAAATGGACAAATAACCAAACATACTGATGGACAGATACAAATTGTATTTTTCTTAAAATCATTTCATTGTACAACTAACTACCCAACACACCGATGGACATCAAGGTACCCAATAAAAAATGGACAAATACCCAACATACTAATGGACAACAAAAAGTACATACATGTACCCAATAAAAAATGGACAAATAACCAACAGGACCTATTTACAGCTTTATTTAACCGCTACTGATTAAAATTGCAGGTCATAAGGTCCAGCGTTTATTTCAAAAAATGTTGGACCTCTAAATTTTTTACAGGTCACAACAGTCTGTGCCAAAAACTTTTTCACCAACTAGCCCGAAAAGGGAGATTTTATCGACATACTGCATAAAAATATAAACCCAAGGATGGAGACCATTACTAGGTGCGGTGCCTGTGGGGGACAACAAATTGCATCAACGTTATGACATTCTGCATAAAACATATAAAATAATTGCAGTTTTATTTCAGTTTGTTTAATACATAATCTAAATTTATTCACTTTTAAAAATATATTGTTATTTAAAACATTATCAATTTTATCCGGTTCAAGGTTTACAGTCTACATGTACATGAATTTAGTTTGTTCATTTGTTTGAATCTGATATTGATTACTTTTGCAAAATGATTGGTAGCTAATTTTTTAATCAGTGGATATGAAAAGAAAGCTTTTAAAAAAATCCTATTTAATGAATCAAGGTAAATTATAAAAACATAAAATACAAAAAAAAATATTTTTTATCACAATCTTTTCAAAATTATTTTACTGATTAAGCTTAAATATATTATCAGGATAATTTATAACAAAAAGAACAAATATTCTTGTGGAAAAATTTCAGATTTCAATGAAACATTCAATTTTAAGGGAACATAACTCCACACACCATAATTTGCATTGTTAAAGAAATTTATTTTTTGGGCCAATCTGTCCCTGGGGTGTATAATTAAGGTATTAACCCTTATTTATTAAATAAATAACACTGACAGCTGGGGAACAGGTAATTAAATACCAAGCTGAAGGAAAATTTACGATTTCATGACCCATCGTCAAATTTATTTTGGGATTGAAAATCTGTTTACCAGGAGATTTTAGGCATAAATCAGGAGGCAGGAGATGAAGTCTTAAACCGGGAGACTCTTGGTGAAACATTTCTGTCACCAAATCATTTCAATGATTCACTGAATGGACTGAAGTAAAATGTATCGAAAATCGTGAAAATTTCTTTTAAAAAGTCCGTTACGACAACATAAGGTTTTCCGGACGACATTCATGGTGAAATTTCAACATAATTAATCATATTTACAATATTTTAATCAAGGAAAGCCAAAATAACTGACGAGTACAAGATTACATGTAATTTTGAAATCAGGAATCAACTACCGGTAAAAATTCTACATTTTCTTGTTTGCGGTGGATAAAACCAGGTACTTAAATTTGGGGCCGTTATTTCATAATTCAATTGGGTACAAAAAAGTCCAAAACTTAAAAAACTTACCTGGAAGCAGAAAAAGCGTCCATCCCATCTGGTTTCTCAATTCCCGCCAATCGTGGAGAATCGTGTATGTAGATATCCGAGAGTTTCCGAACGCGATCGTTTTCAGTCAGACGCTTTATCCTGATGACTTGTTCTTATCAAACGTTTAGTTGAATTAGACATTGATAAAAATTAATGGTCTTTTGGACAGATCGGACTTTTTTATTGGACAATTGAGTCCAAAACGCTATTGGGTACCAAAATCACATGTCATTAAAAACCCAAGAAATATCATTTTGAGGGGAAAAAATGGACATCTTTATTGGGTTTACCCAACAGTAGAAAAAGTACCCAACAATAAAAAAAATACCCAACAAGTATAATTTTAACTTGCCAAGTATCCAATATTGACACTCTCGTAAACACGGACAGACGGACGGATGGAGACCATTACTAAGTCCCTACGCCGCGTTGCGGCGGGGGACAAAAATGGTAAAAAAACACTGTCATGTAAATCATTATTAATTTTCCAATTCATTTTTAAAATCTGAAAGGAAAAGGTATGGTAAGGCATAATTCCCTTGCCTAACTCTTTTCTTGTTTCTTTTACATTCTATTATCTTTGTTCCCTTAAAAGTTGATTGAACTCTTTTGATTTTATACACAACAATAATATATAATAATAATAGAATACTTATATAAATATAATGAAATGCACTAAAACATTATAATTATTCATTAATAAATGAT
>CAXARO010000097.1:0-48128 GCA_963971305.1 Arcuatula senhousia | reverse complement strand
CTGCCAACCACGTATATTAATCTTATAAGATCCTTAGGGTTCACACCTTGTTTAATTTGTATGCTTAACACTGATCCGCTGTAAGAATATAAAGGCCTAAAATGATAACAACTTAGTGACTCGTTATAATTTTGATAACGAGTTAGCCGTTATCAAGAAAAAGCTAAATGGAAAACACAATTTTGCTTAGTCGGTATCACGTGCCAGCTTTGTTGCGAAAAACGATATCGGTGTAAAAATAATTGGGTGAGTCGTTCTCTAGACTTCATAGCCATAGGTAACAATTACTTACCGAACAGGGGGTTTAGAGATTAATTTATTAATTTAATCAACAATATAGATCTACCTTAAACAATAAAAATACACGATTAATGTGTTCTGCAATGGATCCTATGGTAGGAATATTGCCTGACCGATTTACCTTGTCTAGACAATAAAAAACACAAAAAAACAGATAGATATATGACTTCATAAGGCTCTGTCTAAAAATGAAAGATCAATAGAAAGCGAAAGGAAAACAATCTAAAGCGTGTAATTCACAAAATATGGTATAATAACAATTATTTAACTTAAACTAAAAAAAAATTAGTAAAGAAGTACATACCCTCATAAGAAGAACTGACGTTTATGACAAATAAACAGCCTATTTCTGCAACAAGTAGAATGATTCTATATCTTTCCATGGCGTTTACAAGTTACTGTTTAAAATCTATTTCCAGATTCTCTGTAAAATAAAATCATTATGTTAACGCCACCAAAGGTCTGGTATTGATATTTCATACCAAAGTACCATTTCAATTTTCTAAATCTACTTAATTTGACCCTCCTATTTTATATGATCAATAAGACTACTAAACCAAAGTTTCCGAAAAAAAAATGTACAAGAGGAACGAAGACTTAATAAAGATTTCTATTCAGATTAAACCTACTCTGTATCCCAAAACCTGTTACAAAACGACAAAAAGTGGTTACTTTTAAACTGATTTAGTATCTTTTAACAGGGTATATTTCGGATTGTGGCTTAATAGCCATCTTTCTGGGTTTTTTAATGAAGTACATAATTTGTTTTTGAAAATGGAAGACGCCTAGCTCTCCTCCTTAGAATTAACCCTTATAGTTTTGGCTTGAATTTGAAATGATTTTTACTATATAAAACACTGATTTTAGCGTCACATTTGGTGTATTTTAAAAACGTGTCAGATGATCAATCTTTATCATTTTTTTTCTTTATTTTTTATTTACAGCCAATCATTGCATGCATTGTCGTATTATTGAATATTTATGGTGTGTTTGCATCTGGGAAATGCTTTTGTTAAGTCTTATTAAAGAATACATAAAATAGTTACTTACGCCAAAAATCCTGTAATATTTAAATCATTACTCTTGAAAATCAACCAACATTTTAAACCAAAAACTTCCTTAGTACCCAATTGAATGTAAATAGTTCTTATTGGTAACATTAGAGGAAATCAGTGCTTGGCTATGTTCGATGTTCAAGAGACGGCAATTAGAATTAAACAGTTTCAATTGACACTAACCTTTTTAAATTTACTTGATTTTTTTATTTTTAAAATTTTGTATTTATTATGAAATGCCCAGTAAAACTTCCTTTTTAGCTCACCTGGCCAAAGGCAATGTGAGCTTATGCCATCACTATGCGTCCGTCGTCGTCGTCTGTTAACAATTTCAAAAATATTCTCCTCCGAAACCATTGCAGGAATGATAAATGATATGTTGGTAACAAACGATCCTCATTTTTAAATGATTCAATAAAAACATGGCTGACGTTGATCAAAATAGAACAGAGGGTAAAACAGCAGATTTTTGCAAATAACTCAAAAACAATAACAGACATCTAAATTCTGGCTGGGTTTAAGGGATCAGCAGGTCAAGATCTACCTGCCCTGAATTTTTTTTAAGAAATTCCAACAAACCATGTGGGAGTTATTGCCCTTTTCTTGATTTTTTTTTCAACTTATTTTCTCTTATATCTCAAGAACTATATACGATATTGAAGTTATTTCAAATGGGCATTATCTAGCTAGGTAAGCTCTACAAAATTGTCTATTTGGTAGAAATTTTCAAATGACTTACTTAAAGGGGCTATGGCCCTCTTAAACGCCAAAAAAGTGGTTTTAGCCTTATAAATTGTAAACGATAGAAGGAAGGGAAAAGGTTTTGTCTGCTTACATGTTCAGCTGATTGTGCTCTACAAAATTGCACATTAGGTCAGATTGTCAGATGACCCCATTATAGGAGTTATGACCCCTTGAAAGCCAAAAATTGTGTTTTTCTGTTGAATAGATTGTGAAAGATAGTAGATCGAGAAAATGTTTTGCTTGCTTAAATGTTCAGGTTATTGAGATCTACAAAATTGTCCATTAGGTCGAAAAGATGACCCCTTATATATGTATATGTAGGTAATATGGCCCCTTTAACGCCAAAAAAAGTGGTTTCAGCTTTATAAATTGTAAACGACAGAAGATAAATGCATTCATTTTACCATAAAACAAACTCAATGCAGTTTTTACACAGAAAATGTTTTGCATAAATGTTTAGCTAATTGAGATCTTCATAAATATCCATTAGGTTGAAATATTCAGATAATAAGGGGTTTACGGCCCATTAAACGCCAAAAATAGTGGTAATAGCTTTATAGTATGTGAACGATTTGAGATAGGGAAAAATGTTTTTGCTTACTTAAATGTTCAGCTAATTAAGCTCTACAAAATTGTCCATTTGATTGAAATTGTCAATTCCTCTCTTAAAGGGGTTATGGCCCCTTAAAACCCCCAAATAGAAGTTTTGGCCATGTAGATTGTGAACCATAAAAGATAGGAAAAATGTTTTGCTTGATTAAATGTTCAGCTTATTGAACTCTACAAAATTGTCCATTAGGCTAAAATTGTCAGATGACCATTACAAGGGTTACGGTCCCTTCAATGCAAAAAATAGTGGATTGTACGTGACAGATTGTGTAACATAGAAGATTCTACCACACATAAAATGCTTGCTTAAATGCTATGCTTTATAAAGCTTTCAAATGATATCATGTCATGACGTGCGGTTAGCATTGTTGAATATTGTTACATTAAGACATTAAAGCCAGGTGAGCGATTCAGGCTCCTGGGAGCCTCTTGTTTTAAACGCCAACCAAATTTTACAACATGTTTAACACTCGTTATTTTTTCTAACATGCATATCATACGTTTAAAACCAAACGTCCCTTATTATGTTTAAAAATATAAAGTACTACGTTTATGATGAGTGGTATTGACCAACCATCTTGTTTACATTATATGCCGTAAAACTATATCATTTCCCGATGAGAAAATTGAAAGATACAAGGTTTTGACCCCTACCCCAATTTTGTTTATCATTTATAACAAAATATCCATTTTGCATGTCTCAAATTGTTTAAGGTTAGTAAGGACACATGACCCCAAAACTAATGCCGAATTTAAAATGTCCTATTTTTAAAAATAAAAGTCTTAGGTATATACTTTATCTTGTGTAAAAATATTGGACCCTCTTTCCAGACTTGTTTTCCCAAAATTTAGGCTAAACGTTTTCCCAAATTACTATAGATTATATGGGAAAGGCCAAATAATGAGCATAAAATCCTGTCGCAGGAAAAATCCACAAATTAAAATTTTATTTTTATTTGATAAAAATCAATGAAATACAATATATTTTGAAATAAAACAATAAAAACTGGGGGTCACCAGCTTACTTTTCCATCTACAATACAAATCTTTGTATTTTTTTGTCATTTTTCAAGTGGATTACACAGGGAAATTTTGTTCACGTGAAATTCATATGAAATTAACGTGAAATTCACGTGAAAAACTTAACGTGAATTTCACGTTAAACGAGCAATTTAACGTGAAGTTCACATGAAAAAAATCACGTGATTTCACGTGAAAAAATGTTCTCTACATTTTTAATGTTCTATAACTTTTATGCAATTCTACACATTTTTAGGATAAAATTTTCATTTTTCAAAATTTTCATGTGAAATTCACGTGAAAAAGTTAACGTGAAATTAACGTGAGTTTCACATGATTTTCACGTGAATCTCACGTGAAATTCACGTTAAATATATTTCACGTGAAATTCACGTTAAAATGCTCATTTAACGTGAAATTCACGTTAACCCTGATTTCACGTGAATTTCACCTGAACATAATTTCCCTGTGTATCTCCCTTGTTTTATTTGACAATTTTATTTATGAAGCAATGGTTGTTTTATTTGTGTTAAAATTAATTTATTTTGACATTTTTAAGTTTTATTAAATGAAACTATTTAACACAAGTTTCAAGGTATTTGTGACATTTGCACATGGTTTTTTTTTGCATTTTTATCTGTTTTTGGTCACATGACAGGTGTCCTCACTAACCTTAAATCAAATTTGATAAAATTGGCCCTGACAAAAATTTATACGGAGAGCCTAATTGTGCTAGCTTCGTGTGATTTCACGCTTGAATAACTATAATTACATTGATTTCATACTTTGTACAGTTTGTAATGATAAAGCATCTTTGCAGAACATAAATTGTTCTACAGTAACCATGTTAATCTCTAATCTCGGTTGTAATTCATGGCGTTTCTAAAAAGGCGGATTTTTCTTTTCTCCGCATATATCACATCGACTCACATAATCCTTTACAGTCTTTTATTTATCTTTCTAAAAGAACGGAGCTTTCCGTATGTCTTCTTTATTCCTTGGTGCCCTCCTAACGCGGAGTCATGGAGTGCTATAACCGTGAAATATACATGAAAGGTGTAAAACAAGAACATGAAATGATGATAAGATGAAGGATAGGAGAGACAATGCCAAACTGTACATTGTCAATAGTAAATAATAAAGAAAAGTTTATTCCAGTATTTTTTTTGGAGAAAATCAGAAGTATGATTCGCCTCAACAAAGTGCACATTCCCAGTATAGCCTACAGCACAACTCAGCTTGTGAGCTTGAGAATCTAACAAAGGCTCATTACCATGATTACTCAGTCCTTAGTGATCAAGGTGTGTATCGTGTTTGATTAATAAAGTGACCCTCGTGCACGGAGTTGTCAAGTCATAATACTGAAAGACAGGCTGACCAAAGTAGGCCAACGTTTGTGGAGAGAGCAACTCTCCATGAATTTAAAAAATAACTGTCGTACGGCGCCGCATAGTATGTACTTTCCGCTTTTTCCCTTTTGTCTCCTTTTCTAGTGGTTCAATTTTGAAAAATAAAGATCTAAGTGTAAGTAATATGATGTGTACATGTAATACATTGTATGTGTAAAGACTGATATATGAACAGATAATTAAAGCACTGACACTCATATTTTTTTTAAAGATTTATTTAAAAAGCACCAAGAAAATAACCAGCGTCAAGTTGGTTCAATATTCAACATTCAACATTCAACATTCAAATTTATTTTTGTTAGTTCAATATTCAAAATTTTTCTTACTTCAATATTGAAACAGATTTTGTTTCAACTTTCAACATTCAAAATTTTTCTTACTTCAATATTGAAACATATTTTGTTTCAACTTTCAACATTCAAAATTTTTCTTACTTCAATATTGAAACAGATTTTGTTTCAACGTTCAACATTCAAAATTTTCCTTAGTTCAATATTGAAACAGATTTTGTTTCAACGTTCAACATTCAAAATTTTTCACTTCAATATTGAAACAGATTTTGTTTCAACATTCAACATTCAAAATTTTTCTTACTTCAATATTGAAACAGATTTTGTTTCAACATTCAACATTCAAAATTTTTCTTACTTCAATATTGAAACAGATTTTGTTTCAACATTCAACATTCAAAATTTTTCTTACTTCAATATTGAAACAGATTTTGTTTCAACATTCAACATTCAAAATTTTTCTTACTTCAATATTGAAACAGATTTTGTTTCAACATTCAACATTCAAAATTTTTCTTACTTCAATATTGAAACAGATTTTGTTTCAACATTCAACATTCAAAATTTTTCTTACTTCAATATTGAAACAGATTTTGTTTCAACATTCAACATTCAAAATTTTTCTTACTTCAATATTGAAACAGATTTTGTTTCAACATTCAACATTCAAAATTTTTCTTACTTCAATATTGAAACAGATTTTGTTTCAACATTCAACATTCAAATTTTTTCTTACTTCAATATTGAAACAGATTTTGTTTCAACATTCAACATTCAAAATTTTTCTTACTTCAATATTGAAACAGATTTTGTTTCAACATTCAACATTCAAAATTTTTCTTACTTCAATATTGAAACAGATTTTGTTTCAACATTCAACATTCAAAATTTTTCTTACTTCAATATTGAAACAGATTTTGTTTCAACATTCAACATTCAAAATTTTTCTTACTTCAATATTGAAACAGATTTTGTTTCAACGTTCAACATTCAAAATTTTTCTTACTTCAATATTGAAAAAGATTTTGTTTCAACGTTCAACATTCAAAATTTTTTTACTTCAATATTGAAACAGATTTTGTTTCAACGTTCAACATTCAAAATTTTTCTTACTTCAATATTGAAACAGATTTTGTTTCAACGTTCAACATTCAAAATTTTTTTACTTCAATATTGAAACATATTTTGTTTCTACATTCAACATTCAAAATTTTTCTTACTTCAATATTGAAACAGATTTTGTTCAACATTCAACATTCAAAATTTTTCTTACTTCAATATTGAAACAGATGTTGTTTCAACATTCAACATTCAAAATTTTTTCTTACTTCAATATTGAAACAGATTTTGTTTCAACATTCAACATTCAAAATTTTTCTTACTTCAATATTGAAACAGATTTTGTTTCAACATTCAACATTCAAAATTTTTCTTACTTCAATATTGAAAAAGATTTTGTTTCAACGTTCAACATTCAAAATTTTTTTACTTCAATATTGAAACAGATTTTGTTTCAACATTCAACATTCAAAATTTTTCTTACTTCAATATTGAAACAGATTTTGTTTCAACGTTCAACATTCAAATTTTTTTTTACTTCAATATTGAAACATATTTTGTTTCTACATTCAACATTCAAAATTTTTCTTACTTCAATATTGAAACAGATTTTGTTCAACATTCAACATTCAAATTTTTTTTTACTTCAATATTGAAACAGATGTTGTTTCAACGTTCAACATTCAAAATTTTTCTTACTTCAATATTGAAACAGATTTTGTTTCAAAATTCAACATTCAAAATTTTTCTTACTTCAATATTGAAACAGATTTTGTTTCAACATTCAACATTCAAAATTTTTCTTACTTCAATATTGAAAAAGATTTTGTTTCAACGTTCAACATTCAAAATTTTTTTACTTCAATATTGAAACAGATTTTGTTTCAACATTCAACATTCAAAATTTTTCTTACTTCAATATTGAAACAGATTTTGTTTCAACGTTCAACATTCAAATTTTTTTTACTTCAATATTGAAACATATTTTGTTTCTACATTCAACATTCAAAATTTTTCTTACTTCAATATTGAAACAGATGTTGTTTCAACGTTCAACATTCAAAATTTTTCTTACTTCAATATTGAAACAGATTTTGTTTCAACATTCAACATTCAAAATTTTTCTTACTTCAAAATTGAAACAGATTTTGTTTCAACATTCAACATTCAAAATTTTTCTTACTTCAATATTGAAACAGATTTTGTTTAAACATTCAACATTCAAAATTTTTCTTACTTCAATATTGAAACAGATTTTGTTTCAACATTCAACATTCAAAATTTTTCTTACTTCAATATTGAAACAGATTTTGTTTCAACATTCAACATTCAAAATTTTTCTTACTTCAATATTGAAACAGATTTTGTTTCAACATTCAACATTCAAAATTTTTCTTACTTCAATATTGAAACAGATTTTGTTTCAACATTCAACATTCAAAATTTTTCTTACTTCAATATTGAAACAGATTTTGTTTCAACATTCAACATTCAAAATTTTTCTTACTTCAATATTGAAACAGATTTTGTTTCAACGTTCAACATTCAAAATTTTTCGCAGTTCAATATTGAAACAGATTTTGTTTCAACGTTCAACATTCAAAATTTTTTTACTTCAATATTGAAACAGATTGTGTTTCAACATTCAACATTCAAAATTTTTCTTACTTCAATATTGAAACAGATTTTGTTTCAACGTTCAACATTCAAATTTTTTTTACTTCAATATTGAAACAGATTTTGTTTCAACATTCAACATTCAAAATTTTTCTTACTTCAATATTGAAACAGATTTTGTTTCAACATTCAACATTCAAAATTTTTCTTACTTCAATATTGAAACAGATTTTGTTTCAACATTCAACATTCAAAATTTTTCTTACTTCAATATTGAAACAGATTTTGTTTCAACATTCAACATTCAAAATTTTTCTTACTTCAATATTGAAACAGATTTTGTTTCAACATTCAACATTCAAAATTTTTCTTACTTCAATATTGAAACAGATTTTGTTTCAACATTAAACATTCAAAATTTTTCTTACTTCAATATTGAAACAGATTTTGTTTCAACATTCAACATTCAAAATTTTTCTTACTTCAATATTGAAACATATTTTGTTTCAACATTCAACATTCAAAATTTTTCTTACTTCAATATTTAAACAGATTTTGTTTCAACGTTCAACATTCAAAATTTTTCGTAGTTCAATATTGAAACAGATTTTGTTTCAACGTTCAACATTCAAAATTTTTTTACTTCAATATTGAAACAGATTTTGTTTCAACATTCAACATTCAAAATTTTTCTTACTTCAATATTGAAACAGATTTTGTTTCAACGTTCAACATTCAAAATTTTTTTACTTCAATATTGAAACAGATTTTGTTTCAACATTCAACATTCAACATTTTTCTTACTTCAATATTGAAACAGATTTTGTTTCAACATTCAACATTCAAAATTTTTCTTACTTCAATATTGAAACAGATTTTGTTTCAACATTCAACATTCAAATTTTTTCTTACTTCAATATTGAAACAGATTTTGTTTCAACATTCAACATTCAAAATTTTTCTTACTTCAATATTGAAACAGATTTTGTTTCAACATTCAACATTCAAAATTTTTCTTACTTCAATATTGAAACAGATTTTGTTTCAACGTTCAACATTCAAAATTTTTCTTAGTTCAATATTGAAACAGATTTTGTTTCAACGTTCAACATTCAAAATTTTTTTACTTCAGTATTGAAACAGATTTTGTTTCAACATTCAACATTCAAAATTTTTTCTTACTTCAATATTGAAACAGATTTTGTTTCAACATTCAACATTCAAAATTTTTCTTACTTCAATATTGAAACAGATTTTGTTTCAACATTCAACATTCAAAATTTTTCTTACTTCAATATTGAAAAAGATTTTGTTTCAACGTTCAACATTCAAAATTTTTCTTACTTCAATATTGAAACAGATTTTGTTTCAACATTCAACATTCAAAATTTTTCTTACTTCAATATTGAAACAGATTTTGTTTCAACATTCAACATTCAAAATTTGTCTTACTTCAATATTGAAACAGATTTTGTTTCAACGTTCAACATTCAAAATTTTTCTTAGTTCAATATTGAAACAGATTTTGTTTCAACGTTCAACATTCAAAATTTCTTTACTTCAATATTGAAACAGATTTTGTTTCAACATTTAACATTCAAAATTTTTTCTTACTTCAATATTGAAACAGATTTTGTTTCAACATTCAACATTCAAAATTTTTCTTACTTCAATATTGAAACAGATTTTGTTTCAACATTCAACATTCAAAATTTTTCTTACTTCAATATTGAAAAAGATTTTGTTTCAACGTTCAACATTCAAAATTTTTTTACTTCAATATTGAAACAGATTTTGTTTCAACATTCAACATTCAAAATTTTTCTTACTTCAATATTGAAACAGATTTTGTTTCTACATTCAACATTCAAAATTTTTCTTACTTCAATATTGAAACAGATTTTGTTCAACATTCAACATTCAAAATTTTTCTTACTTCAATATTGAAACAGATGTTGTTTCAACATTCAACATTCAAAATTTTTTCTTACTTCAATATTGAAACAGATTTTGTTTCAACATTCAACATTCAAAATTTTTCTTACTTCAATATTGAAACAGATTTTGTTTCAACATTCAACATTCAAAATTTTTCTTACTTCAATATTGAAAAAGATTTTGTTTCAACGTTCAACATTCAAAATTTTTTTACTTCAATATTGAAACATATTTTGTTTCTACATTCAACATTCAAAATTTTTCTTACTTCAATATTGAAACAGATTTTGTTTCAACGTTCAACATTCAAAATTTTTTTACTTCAATATTGAAACAGATTGTGTTTCAACATTCAACATTCAAAATTTTTCTTACTTCAATATTGAAACAGATTTTGTTTCAACGTTCAACATTCAAAATTTTTTTACTTCAATATTGAAACAGATTTTGTTTCAACATTCAACATTCAAAATTTTTCTTACTTCAATATTGAAACAGATTTTGTTTCAACATTCAACATTCAAAATTTTTCTTACTTCAATATTGAAACAGATTTTGTTTCAACATTCAACATTCACAATTTTTCTTACTTCAATATTGAAACAGATTTTGTTTCAACATTCAACATTCAAAATTTTTCTTACTTCAATATTGAAACAGATTTTGTTTCAACATTCAACATTCAAAATTTTTCTTACTTCAATATTGAAACAGATTTTGTTTCAACATTCAACATTCAAAATTTTTCTTACTTCAATATTGAAACAGATTTTGTTTCAACATTCAACATTCAAAATTTTTCTTACTTCAATATTGAAACAGATTTTGTTTCAACATTCAACATTCAAAATTTTTCTTACTTCAATATTTAAACAGATTTTGTTTCAACGTTCAACATTCAAAATTTTTCGTAGTTCAATATTGAAACAGATTTTGTTTCAACGTTCAACATTCAAAATTTTTTTACTTCAATATTGAAACAGATTTTGTTTCAACATTCAACATTCAAAATTTTCTTACTTCAATATTGAAACAGATTTTGTTTCAACGTTCAACATTCAAAATTTTTTTACTTCAATATTGAAACAGATTTTGTTTCAACGTTCAACATTCAAATTTTTTTTACTTCAATATTGAAACATATTTTGTTTCTACATTCAACATTCAAAATTTTTCTTACTTCAATATTGAAACAGATTTTGTTCAACATTCAACATTCAAAATTTTTCTTAGTTAAATATTGAAACAGATTTCAGTTCAACGTTCAACATTCAAATTTTTTATTAGTTCAATATTGAAACAGATTTCGGTTCAACGTTCAACATTCAAAATTTTCTTACTTCAATATTGAAACAGATTTTGTTTCAACGTTCAACATTCAAAATTTTTCTTACTTTAATATTGAAACAGATTATATTTCAACGTTCAACATTCAAAATTTTCTTACTTCAATATTGAAACAGATTTTATTTCAACGTTCAACATTCAAAATTTTCTTAGTTCAATATTGAAACAGATTTTGTTTCAACGTTCAACATTCAAATTTTTTTCTTACTTCAATATTGAAACATATTTTGTTTCAACGTTCAACATTCAAAATTTTCTTAGTTCAAGATTGAAACAGATTTTGTTTCAACTTTCAACATTCAAAATTTTTCTTAGTTCAATATTGAAACAAATTTTGTTTCAACGTTCAACATTCAAAATTTTTCTTAGTTAAATATTGAAACAGATTTCAGTTCAACGTTCAACATTCAAATTTTTTATTAGTTCAATATTGAAACAGATTTCGGTTCAACGTACAACATTCAAAATTTTTTTTAGTTCAATAGTGAAACAGATTTTGGTTCAACGTTCAATATTCAAAAAACTTTTTTCGATTTTTTTTTTTCGATTTTGAATAGGAAAATGACCCATTTTCCTTTTCGTTTTTCATTTTCCTTTCCGATTTTGAATAGGAAAATGACTCATTTTCCTTTTCGTTATTCATTTTTCTTTTCGTTATTCATTATCCTTTTCGTTTTTCATTTTGCTTTTCGATTTTGAATAGGAAAATGGCCCATTTTCCTTTTCGTTATTCATTTTCCTTTTCAATTTTTTTTTCTAATTTTGTTTTGATTTTTTTTTTGTAGATTTTGAATAGGAAAATGACCCATTTCCTTTTTTGTTTTTCATTTTCCTTTTCGATTTTGAATAGGAAAATGACTCATTTTCCTTTTCGTTATTCATTTTCCTTTTCGATTGTTATTTTCCTTTTTGATTTTGAATAGGAAAATGACTCATTTTCCTCTTCATTATTCATTTTCCTTTTCGTTTTTTATTTTCCTTTTCGATTATGAATAGGAAAATGGCCCATTTTCTATTTCGTTATTCATTTTCCTTTTCAAATTTTTTTTTTCAAAAAGTTTGTTTTCGATTTTTTTTTAGATTTTGAAAAGGAAAATGACCCATTTTCCTTTTCGTTTTTTTTTTCCTTTTCGATTTTGAATAGGAAAATGACCCATTTTCCTTTTCGTTATTCATTTTCCTTATCAATTTTTTTTTCTAAATTTTTTTTTCAATTTTTTTTTTAGATTTTGAATAGAACAAGAGGCTCCCAGGAGCCTGAATCGCTCACCTGGTCTTGATGTTGACCCTATACTTTTGTAGAGCTAAATGAGCTGAACATTTAAGCAAGCAACAGCTTTTCTCTACCTGCAATAGTTTTCATTCTATAGGCCAAAAACACCATTTTTCACCTATAACCCCTATAAGGAGTCATCTGACAACTTCGACCCTATGAAGACTTTTGTAGAGCTAAATGAGCTGAACATTTAAGCAAGCAACAGCTAATCTCTATCTGCAATAGTTTTCATTCTGTAGGCCAAAAACATGAAAAATGGCTATTTTTCAGGGGCCGTAACCCCTATAAGGGGTCATCTGACAACTTCAACCCTATAAAGAATTTTGTAAAGCTAAATGAGCTGAACATTTAAGCAAGCAACAGCTAATCTCTATCTGCAATAGTTTTCATTCTGTAGGACAAAAACATGAAAAATCGCTATTTTTCAGGGGCCGTAACCCCTATAAGGAGTCATCTGACAACTTCGACCCTATGGAGAATTTTGTAGAGCTAAATGAGCTGAACATTTAAGCAAGCAACAGCTAATCTCTATCTGCAATAGTTTTCATTCTGTAGGACAAAAACATGAAAAATCGCTATTTTTCAGGGGCCGTAACCCCTATAAGGGGTCATCTGACAACTTCGACCCTATGGAGAATTTTGTAGAGCTCAATGAGCTGAACATTTAAGCAAGCAACAGCTAATCTCTATCTGCAATAGTTTTCATTCTGTAGGCCAAAAACATGAAAAATGCCATTTTTCAGGGGCCGTAACCCCTACAAGGGGTTATCTGACAACTTCGATCCTATGGAGACTTTCGTAGAGCTAAATGAGCTAAACATTTAAGCAAGCAACAGCTAATCTCTATCTGCAATAGTTTTCATTCTGTAGGCCAAAAACATGAAAAATGGCTATTTTTCACCTTTAAGGGGCTGTAACCCCTATAAGGGGTCATCTGACAACTTCGACCCTATGGAGACTTTTGTAGAGTTAAATGAGCTGAACATTTAAGCAAGCAACAGCTAATCTCTATCTGCAATAGTTTTCATTCTGTAGGCCAAAAACATGAAAAAATGCTATTTTTCACCTTTAAGGGGCCGTAACCCCTATAAGGGGTCATCTGACAACTTTGACCGAATGGAGACTTTTGTAGAGCTTTTGCTGCTGAATCAGTAACGTGGCCTCAGATTTCCTCTATCTCTTATACTTTTTGATTTATAAGCCAAAAACAGTAGTCTGACCCCCCTAGTCTATTTTTAGTAACGGCGGCCATGTTTTTTAACGGATTAAAAATCAAATCACAAGTTTGGTGCAGGACACCCTAAGGATCATTCATACCAAGTTTCATTAAATTCTGTTTGGTAGTTTCAGAGGAGAAGATTTTTGAAAAATTGTTAACAGACGACGACGACGACGACAGACGACGACGACAGACGACGACGGACGCCAAGTGATGGTAATAGCTCACATGGACATTCGGTCCAGGTGAGCTAAAAATGACCCATTTTCTTTTTTCGCTTTTCACTTTCCTTTTCGATTTTGAATAGGAAAATGACTCATTTTCCTTTTCGTTATTCATTTTCCTTTCCGTTTTTAGCTCACCTGACCCGAAGGGTCATGTGAGCTATTGTCATCGTTAAGCGTCATTCGTCCGTCGTCCGTCCTTCCGTTAACTTTTCTTCAAAGATCTTCTTCTCTGAAACCACTGAAGGGATTGCATTGAAACTTGGTATACTTGATCTTTTGGATGTCCTCTACCAAGTTTGTGAATTATATACATGTCGACAAACCAACATGGCCGCCGTTGCTAAAAATAGAACAGGGGGTCAGACCATTGTTTTTGGCTTATAACTCGAAAAGTATAAGAGATAGAGAATATCCGAAGCAACCTTTCTTGTTCAGCATCAAAAGCTCTACAAATCTCTCCATATAGTCGAAGTTGTGAAACCACTCCTTTAAGCAGTTATTTCCCTTTAATCGTCAAAATTGACAATTTTTTCAGTTTTTTGACTATATCTTGAAAACCGTTAGAGCTAGAGGAAAAATTAGCATTGCAGAATTGTTAAGCTCATTGAGATCTACGAAAATGATTTCAGGGTAAAAATTGTCAGATCAACCGTTTAAGAGTTATTCCCCTTTAACTGTTTTTTCCATTAATTTACACTGATTTTCAAAAATCTTCTTCTCTGAAACCACTGAAGGGATTGCATTGATACTTGGTATACTTGATCTTTAGGATGTCCTCTACCAAGTTTCTGAATTATATACACGTTGACCAACCAACATGGCCGCCGTTGCTAAAAATAGAACAGGGGGGTCAGACCATTGTTTTTGGCTTATAACTCGAAAAGTATAAGAGATAGAGAAAATCCGAAGCAACCTTCCTTGTTCAGCATCAAAAACTCTACAAATCTCTCCATTGAGTCAAAATTGTGAAACGACTCCTTACAGGAGTAATTGCCCTTTAATCGTCAAAATTGACCATTTTTGCAGTTTTTGGACAATATCTTGAAAACCGTAATAGCTAGAGGAAAAGTTAGCATTGCAGAATTGTTAAGCTCATTCAGATCTACAAAAATGATTTCAGGGTCAAAATTGTCAGATTAGCCATTTAAGAGTAATTCCCCTTTAACTGTTTTTTCCATTGATTTTAACTGATTTTCAAAAATCTTCTTCTGAAACCACTGAAGGGATTGCTTTGAAACTTGGAACACTTGATCTTTAGGATGTCCTCTACCAAGTTTGTGAATTATATACATGTCGACCAACCAACAAGGCCGCCATTGCTATGGTCCTTATAGGAGTTATTGCCCTTTAACTGTTTTTTTCTATTTATTTAAACTGATTTCAAAAAATCTTCTCTGAAACTACTGAAAGGATTGTTTTGCAACTTTGTATTCTTGAAAGGTTGTGTAATTAATTCAAACTTTGGCGTAAGAGATCAGGTGAGCGATTCAGGCTCCTGGGAGCCTCTAGTTTATTTTCCTTTTCGATTTTGAATAGGAAAATGGCCCATTTTCCTTTTCATTATTCATTTTCCTTTTCAAATTTTTTTTCAAATTTTTTTTTTCGATTTTTTTTTTTTTTTTTAGATTTTGAATAGGAAAATGACCCATTTTCCTTTTCGTTTTTCATTTTCCTTTTTGATTTTGAATAGGAAAATGGCCCATTTTCATTTTTGTTATTCATTTTTATTTTCATTTTTGTTTTCAATTTTTTTTTTTATTTTGAATAGGAAAATGGCCTACATTCCTTTTTTTTTTGGGGGGGCTGGTTGGCCGAGTGGTCTAAGACGCTGGTTAAATACCACACTATTGATCACTAGCCGATCACGTCTGACCTGGTGTTGGAGTCCCATTTGTATTTAACAAAAAAGGGACTTCCCCAACTGTTTGTGATTAGGTTTGTCAGTTACCTGCCCATGGTCGGTGGTTTCCTCCGGGTACTCCGGTTTCGTCCACCCTTAAACACTGACCGCCCTACATGGCCCAGGTGCGTCGATAAAGGGTGTTAAACACCAACACACGCACACACACTTTTTTGTTTTTCATTTTACTTTTCAACTTCTTAAGGTAATGAAGTAAACAAAATTCAGGTCTCCAAAGCACAACTTTACAACGCCTTGATGCAAAATCATAAACAGAAAAAAGTACACGTGGATCTAAACTATGCTCTCGTTAGATATTTGATTTATGTTTGCTACGGATGATCTTTGATTGTTCTTTCAAAAAGGACAGGACGTCAGACAAAGATTGAGAATCTTTTCTGTGTTATTTTTAAGAGATAAATACAAACTGGTATTCTTTTGGTATATTATGGAAACGATTAATCTCTTCTGTATTTTAACATTCTAATACAGTGGTATAGACTCTCATAAAAATTTATTGTCCAAGGAAAATAATTATTCCGGCTCTCCCGGATAGATGAACCACTGGCAGTTGTTGGGCCTTGGAAAAATAACTCTGTCTAAGGGCGACGTTTATTTTAAGCGACAACAGACGGTCAGATGTAGTGGTAAAATACTGAAAATAAAGAGGGACAAATTAAGGTTACAAAGTACATGTAAAAACGTTAAAGTTCATAGTAAAACTGTAAAGGGGGATCATAGATAAGTGAGATACAATGAAATTTTACATAAACGTAGCATAATTCAAGATTAAATGTCCAAATATTGTTTATAAATTTACGGGAAATTCCCTTCGTCTGGTCCAATGCTTGGTTTCACCAACTGGTTAAATTTAGAATCCATCCAAATAGAATAAAGTAACGTTTGTGAAAAAGAGAAGTTAAACGATCAATTTAAAACACTGATTGTTGATTACTCACGCTGTGGTTGCCACAAATTACAGGGCGCGTCCTGTTTGCCTTTCCTTCAGCATGGCGAGGGGAGAACTGACAAAGGGAAAGGAAGCGGTTTAACATCCTTATATTAGGGTTCTCTCGTGGATCGATAATGAAGGAGACGAAAAATCCAGAGAAGTGTTCAAAGTCCAAACAGGAGTTGGAAACGGTGTTAGTTGAAGTTATCCAATTTCACAAGTGACGAAGAAAATAACTATAAAAATATATATTTCAACTGGAACACAAAAAGTGTGACAGAACACTCCCCGTCTGATATCCAGGGGTATATCACTATTACTTTCACATTAATGTATAAACACGTAAATCCAAATATAAGGTGAGTACAATGTACAGTTTCTTCATGGAATGTCTTGATACGCGGATCGTGAGATAGCTCCAACGTTGTCTGGCTTCCAGCGTTGCCCAATGGGATTTTCCAGCGTTGCCACGCACGGCGGGGTGAGGAACGACGTGTTCCTAGAATGAAGAAGCATCCTGGTATTAACGATAACAGAAAGGAATGTCCAAAACAATGAATTGTCACAATATATTTACAAAATACGTAGTTTGCACACGGTGCAAATAACTACAAGCGTTAGCATGCTGTCTAACAAAACAAGTTCGGCGATCTGTTGTCTTCAGGCGTGATGAAATTCACGACGTCGCCTCCGTATTTTGGAGGTTTATCTAGATCAGGCGGTTTCTCGGAGATGTCTAATACAATCGAGTTCGCAACATTTTGCTTATGTGGAAAGTTATCACGATACTCGGTTACGTGAAACTGGTTCGGATATGGTTGCATAATTAAGGGTCGGCCATTCGGTAGAATGAACGTTTTCTTGACGTCAATATCGGATGGTGCATGTTGTCGGTCTAGACAAGTTTCGCCTATAATGACCCAGCCTAACGGCAACTTCTGTGCGAAAGGTTCAAAGTGAGACCCTAATCGTTGGTCGAGAGCGTGGTGTACTGCCGGGAGCGATCTCCCGATAAGGAGTAGAATCTCACGATTGTTATCGATTGTTGGGATATACTCTGCTATATCCCGCAGATGTGGATGTTGCGACGCGACTTCAGGTGTCGGTATCTCGGACCTGTTGTTCGGTATGTCGTTGCATTCGATGACCGTCGACAGATTTGTTTCGAAATCGTCTCCGACTGACTTTATCATAAGGTCGTTTGCTTTCCTTCCTGACATCAGTGTGCGTCCCGAGCAGGTCGAAAGATCGTACTTCTCAAAGGGTCCTTTGACGTCAAAGAGGTCGAAGAATTCTTTAGTAGCTAAAGAGTGACTACTTTGGTCATCAATTATTGCGTACATGCGATGTACGGTGGATCTATCGTGTTTGGAAAACACGTCAACTGGCAATATCTTTGCGCAAGATTTCCCGCTGTACTTTGAACTGAATAGTTCGGTGCATGTAACCTGTACGGTGTCTTTGGTGTTGTTTGTCTTTGGAGCCTTTTGCTCCCCGCCATCGTTTTGTGAGGATTCACGAGAAAAACTCGCTGGTCGTTGGTCTGGGTTGGAAATGTGGAGAGCTGTCGGGTGACGTGTGCTCTCGCATTCGTTGCAAACAACTCTTTCTTGACAGTTGGCTTTAAAGTGCGTGTCGGACTCGCAGCACTTAAAGCATACGTTGTGTTCCTTCAGCAATTTAATGCGCTCCTCAATTGGTTTCGCCCTGAAGCCGTTGCATTCGTTTAGCGAATGTTTGCCCTTATGTATGATGCAACGCTCCTTCAAGTTGATCGGGTTGTCGTTTTCTAGTCTCGTAGACCCGTAAGTAGAGATGTACGCGGAGCTATGCTCCGTACTCGTATCTGTAGATGTCTTGTATACGTTGACTTTTTCCTTGGTAGCTTGGGATTGGGGCTTAGATGCGAATAGACTGCTCATATCGTAATTAAAACAAGGATTGTTTTTGATTTTGGCGATTTCGTTTATAAAATCAGTCAACTCTGAGAATGGTGCAAATGGAACGTGATGTTCACTCATGTACTCTGAAGCTCTTATAGTCCACTTTTCCTGGATTCCATATGGCAACTTAGAAACTATAGGCAATTGTCCTGATGAGGTGTCGAAATACCCTAACAGGTCTCGAAAGTTCTGGTTGCGTTTCAGGCATTGGATGTGTGAAACGAGATCATACAAGTCATATAGACGATCGGTGTCTTTGTTTGTCAATTTGGGGAAGCTTTCTAACTTTTGTCTCAATGCGTGCCCTGTTAATTGCAGTGCACCATAGCGTTCGTCTAGGCGTTCCCAAAGACACTCCAAACCTCTTGTTGGATCGTCGAAGTTCGATGCCTTGATGTTTTTTGCGTACTGCGACGACTTACTCCCGAGCCATTTCTTAAGGAGAATGAGCTCTTCGGAGTTGGAAATTCCTAACTCGTCCACGACGCCTTTGAATTCGGCCTTCCAAACTGCGTAAGACTCGGCTTTGTCATCAAAGTGGGTGAGACGGGAGAGTAGCAGGTCCTTTCTCAGTAGGAACTTAGTTAATTCTTCGGATGTTGAATCCTTGGTGTCGAAACAGTGTTCCTGCGTCGACGACGACGTTGTCGGCAAGGCATGTCGATCCTGAGTGGATGGCACAAATACGGGAGCATCCCGATTGAGACCATAAGTTTTGCAAGTGGTGTCAACGTCGTCGGTTTCTCGTCGGTAGGGTGTCGATGCCATGGATGGTGGTCCTATCTTCCTAGGCTCTTCAGTTGTAGCAAGCGGTTCGAAAACCGTAACTTTCCTTGTGTTATCGGAGTGCGTCGGATATGTGTTTATTCCGACGTCGGCTTGATCTTCATTCATTACATGAGTACTGCTGTTGTGTTGACTCACATAATCTTGTACCCGTCGGATCGGGTCGGCCATAGGTAATGGTAGGTCGACGCCAATGTGTGGTTCGTCGTCGATGTTTTGACTGCCGTCGTCCTCGAATGCTCTCGCCTCGGCTTCGGCCATAGCTGCTTCCATGAGAGCTTCTAGGAGAGTTTTGTCTGCTTGCAACTCCATTTTCTTCCTAAGGGTTGTCGCCGCTTCAATTGCATCAGCTGCGATCTGTCGTTCTATTTCAACTTTCTGGCTTGCCTTTCGCTGCAACTCGTATTCCTCTAGAAGAGCCTCTTGTTTTGTGAGAGCAGCCTGCTTAGCTAGAAAGGCTATTTTGGCCTTAGCAGCATCTGCTTTAGCACGCTTGTTTCTTGAAGCACTTGACGAGCTGCTGGATTTCGAGCCACCCACGGATTTGCATCCGCTATTTGGCTTTGACCTAACTGAGTTACGTTCTTGTTTCACGGACCCATGTGGTTCTAGCATAGTGACATTCTGTTGACCTGAGGTAGGCTGCCCTTGTGGCTGATGAATTGCTGGTGACGCGGGACCAAATGCATTGGTGACGTCCCGTAGAGTTGACATCGCTGTGTCCAATGTTTGCCGTCTTATATCAGCCAGGGTAGTGAATGCTTGGAGGTCCCGATTGCTTTCTTCGGCCCTTGTGTCCTTCATAAATTTTATGAATGCGTCGACTTGACGTTCGTATCTACTAGCGGACTGGGCTATCTTTTCTTGTATAGCGAGGCAACCTCGTACATTGTCTGGAGGGGTATCGACCTCCTGCAGGAAGGCATTTAACATGCTCCATAGTAGCTCTATGTCTTGAGCGTATTTCTCACGTCTTTCGATGTAGACGTCCATGCCCTTTTCATTTAGAGTTCTAACTCTTTTCTCTGTGTTGTCAGATCGTATGTCTGAGTGTTGATCTGGCCCAGTTGGTTGTATGGTGACGTTGTCACCTATGTCGCTCATCATGTCACAATCACTTTGTAGTCACGAGAAAAATCTCGAAAGTGTGATTTGACTGTTTATTTGTTTCTCAGCTGAGTTTTATAAAATAACGTTTAAAAAACGTAACTGTGTTATCTGGCTTGATACTAGCTTTGTGTGTGATTTGGTACGTGTAAAACACGTTATATCACGGTATTCTATCTAGCTTGTACAGTTAAGGAAAAACTGAGCTGGGTTTATTATTTACCCAGACCAGGTGGTGTGAAGTGTCTTAAAAGGTTAGTGTGTGGGCGCTTCTACGGCCGCAGCACACTACAAGAACCAAGGAAATGGTGCGTCTCTCTTGCGAGAGCTCATAAAAGTTTTGTATAGAAGGATACAGTTCTTTGCTGGTCTTCTATGGACGTCTCCTGGCGTAGACTGCAGCGACACTTCTGTAACTGGCGTTGTACGGAGCTATTTTACTATTCCGGCTCTCCCGGATAGATGAACCACTGGCAGTTGTTGGGCCTTGGAAAAATAACTCTGTCTAAGGGCGACGTTTATTTTAAGCGACAACAGACGGTCAGATGTAGTGGTAAAATACTGAAAATAAAGAGGGACAAATTAAGGTTACAAAGTACATGTAAAAACGTTAAAGTTCATAGTAAAACTGTAAAGGGGGATCATAGATAAGTGAGATACAATGAAATTTTACATAAACGTAGCATAATTCAAGATTAAATGTCCAAATATTGTTTATAAATTTACGGGAAATTCCCTTCGTCTGGTCCAATGCTTGGTTTCACCAACTGGTTAAATTTAGAATCCATCCAAATAGAATAAAGTAACGTTTGTGAAAAAGAGAAGTTAAACGATCAATTTAAAACACTGATTGTTGATTACTCACGCTGTGGTTGCCACAAATTACAGGGCGCGTCCTGTTTGCCTTTCCTTCAGCATGGCGAGGGGAGAACTGACAAAGGGAAAGGAAGCGGTTTAACATCCTTATATTAGGGTTCTCTCGTGGATCGATAATGAAGGAGACGAAAAATCCAGAGAAGTGTTCAAAGTCCAAACAGGAGTTGGAAACGGTGTTAGTTGAAGTTATCCAATTTCACAAGTGACGAAGAAAATAACTATAAAAATATATATTTCAACTGGAACACAAAAAGTGTGACAGAACAATAATCATATAATCGATGATACTTAGCGATTTGTCATTTTGTTTCATTTTGATTTGTTTAAAATATTGATATTTAATGACCTGATAATTGCAATATTTTTTTGTATATTTTAAAACAAAAGTAAACTGACAAATTGGTTTATTTATACTTTTTAAGGTAAGCATTTAAGCATGCAAAACCTTTTTCAATTAACTATGGTTTTTAGGCTCAGAAGCAAAATCGACTGCTAGTATTTCTTTATGCTAAAGAAGCAGAGGTACAAATGGGGTATCCGGATTTTAAAAGTCCGAAAGGGCTGAGACAAAACAAATTATCACCAATATGAACGGGACAAAAACAGACAACATGTAAAACATGGAAACACAAAAATCACTGAATATCAATCAGCAACGCGAACTCCAATCGTAACGAGAGTGAACTCATTTGCTCCTGAAGAGTAAGCACACTGGTCGCGCTGCCAACACACAATTCAGTTTGTCAAATTCGGAAAAGGAGTCAACAAATTTTCATTTAGTAACGATTATAATTTATAAGCAATTTCTTTGCCAAAATTATGCGGGCCCTCATTTCTGAGCAACATAGCTCGTTTCATGTTAGTTGCAATAACAACACTCATTGAAAGTCTAGCTGGGCCTTCAGAAAAGTTAAGGTCAAGGTCATGTGACAGATGACAGAATTCCATTTAACCATCACAAAAATGTCTGAAGTGTGTTCTAGAAACCATAGTTATTGAGAAACAATGAAAAAGACCAACATTCACTAAGTCATTCAACCATGAAAATGGGGTCAAGGTCACATTACATGGTGACGTCAGTTGTGTATACCATACCACAGATGCCTATAGTTATGATATTATACTTTTCACTTTTCACTTAAACTGTGTAACCCTCTTGAAATAAAGAATTTACTTACTAACTTACTTACTTACTTACTTACTTATTAACTCATTTTCCACCCAAAAATCATCTAAGTTGACAAAGTCACTGAACAGTGAAAATAAGGTCAAGGTCACACATCAAAACCCCAAATGTCTGTAAATCAAATATCAGATGCCTAACTATTATACTTTAAACTAAATTTATTTTCCACAAAAGTTTTTTTTTTCCCAAAAATCATCTAAGTCCACAGAGTCACTGAACCATTAAATAGGGATCAGGGTCAAACGGCATGGTGCCAGTTGCATAAACCATAACCCCAACTGTCTGTATACCAAATATCAGATGCCTAGCTATTATACTTTTCTTGCAATTCATTTTCCACGAAAGTCTTACAAAGGAGTTTTTTGACCTGAAAAAAAAACCCATCTAAGTTCACAGAGTTGCTGAACCATTAAATTGGGGTCAGGGTCAAACGGCATGGTGCCAGTTGCGATGACCATAACCCCAACTGTCTGTATAAAATATCAGATGCCTAGCTTTTATACTTTCCCTGTAAATCATTTTCCACAAAAGTCTTGCAAAGGAGATTTTTGGTCTGAAAAAAAAAACAACATCTAAGTTCACAAAGTCGCTGAACCATGAAATTGGGGTCAGGGTCAAACGGCATGGTGCCAGTTGCGTAGACCATAAAACCAACTGTCTGTATACTAAATATCAGATGCCTAGCTTTTATACTTTTCCTGTAATCATTTTCCACAAAAGTCCTACAAAAAAGTTTACGCCGCTGCCGCCGCCGCCAGAAAGTAATACCTATGTCTCGCCTTCAGGCGAGACAAAAACGGCATTTTTACGTTATTATTGTACATATTACGGGAAATGAGTTATGCGTGTGATTGAAATCTGATAATAAGAAATCTTGCGCGCAACGTTCTTTTGAAATAGAGGATAGCAGTTTGAGTGCTGTCTTGCAAACAAACTGATTTACACAATTCTTAATGGCATGCTCCCTCGAATTGCTAATAGTTTAACAAAATTTTAGCAAACTAAAGAAAAAATGGCCCCTTTAAATTTGCAATAACTAAGTCAAAATTCTTATTGCAACAACTGATGATAGAAAGCACGACTTTTTTATGTGATGTAATTTCAATTTTTTTGTTTGTTTCTTTTTTGAGAGGGTATATTATAATTTTAACACGACAAAGAAACACCTGTTGAAATGTAGCAAAACTTTGTGAAGAGTTGGTGGGGTAGCCGATAATATATTAAAGCACAAGCAAGACTATTTTTTTTTTTAATACTGAAAACTTATTTTCAGATTATAAGCGAGATACCGGAATAACAGAAAGAAGTTGATATTAAAAAAATACTTTACGAAAGGCACACAGGTCAATGCGAACAAACTGGTCAATATGGAAAAGCGCAGTATAAAAAATCATAGACTTATTCTAATACTTTCTAATATTTCACGCATAACTATGAATAGTAAATGACAACAAAACTTTGGGATGAGAAACAACAATAGAATATAAAATAACAAAAGGAATATAAAACCGAATTAAACTTTGTCACCACCAATGAATTAGGCTATCGACAAAATACATGCATATTCATGTATAAATAGACTAAAGACGCGAAATTATCTATTCATTGTTCACCGCACATCCATAAAAGATAATGAGATGTGGAATAAGTGTACGCGATACAGCTTCCACATTGACAACGATTTAAAACATCATCAACGAACAACTGTTACAACCAGTGCTTCCTTCAATGTGACCAGCGGTCGCTGCTCACTGATTTGCAATTGGCCTTAGATTGAAAATAAACTACATATCATTCAAGCCAAATCCTAAAGTGTCGATAAAAGACCCCCTTCTTGACATAAAAACAAAAAGCATAAAAATACGACGACTTTGGTTAGGACATACTTAGGACATGAAAATATTATATGAATGTCATGTGTCATCGATGGAGATATATGTGAAAATATGCTTTTTAAAGTGATTTATAATCTTTGAACTTTTAAAGTTTAAGTAGTACATGTATTCTAATTAAAAGTCAGGTAGAGAGTAGAACATCATTTTTGTTATAAGTCTCTTTTGCTTATATTCATTTATTTGGGTGCAATACCAAATTTCAACAAGATTTCATCATATGAACACAGTATATGAAAATATAATTTCCCAGAAAGAATAATCTTTGGTTGCATGGTTAGGGAGCGATCATTTGATTGTTAAAAAAAGGGGGGGGCTATGGTGAACTTTGAAATAAAAAGGCAGGATGGCATCCAGAAATAAAACGGCAGGACAGTGCTTTGAATTAGAAAAGGCAGGATGGTATTTTTTTGCTAAAAAAATATAAAAGATTGAAAATAAAACAAAAAATGCGCGCGCTATCGCACCAAAAAAAAATAGGCTCGTTTTTTTCTGAAAATAAACAGACAGGAAGAAAATATCCATGCCCCCTCCCGCATTAAAATCAAATAGTTGCTACCTTATAAAGATAATTTTTGACTAATGACAAACTTTGGCCGACATATTTAGGTGTAGGTAATCATCGAGTTCGAGTTCGAGTCAGAGTTCGAGTTATTTTTCGAGTTCAAGTTGAAATTTAAGCTAACTAGTAAGAAATAGTGATTTTATGGCAATAATCGAGTTACTATTCGAGTTCGAGTTAGGGTTCGAGTTACAGATCGAGTTAGAGTTCGAGTTATTTTTCGAGTTCGATTTGAAATTTAAGCTAACTAGAAGTAGTGATTTTGTGGCAATAATCGAGTTACTATTCGAGTTCGAGCTAGAGTTCGAGTTACAGATCGAGTTAGAGTTCGAGTTGGATATTTACTTTAGCGCAATTACATAACACTTGTTGGTGTTTACTGGTTTTGTCTCTGCCCTTTCGGACTTTTGACATTCGGATACCCCATTGGTACCTCTGCTTCTTTTAAACTGTTTAAGGTTGTCGCCTTGCAATATACTCATTTATAAATATATGTGTAGATATGATTAAAAAGCAATAAATGTACATATTTACGTATTGCTTATCATGACTAAACGCTACTGTGTGAATGGTGAAAGGTGAAAATGTAGTCACTTCAACTGCATTTCTCTTTGCAAGAGCTAATCGACAAATTAACTTTTCATGTAATAATTCAAATTGCATGCAGGCTCTATTTCCTTCTGACAGCATTAATGTCACAAAGACTGTGGACAAGAAGCAAACATGTACCAATGTGGCAATCTCCTTCCCAATTTAAAAGAGGGGGTATGATAAAAAATGGTATATATATTCTCCGGTACTGGACCAATACGGCGGAATCCCCGTCTTTTCTCTTTGAATAACTGAATAACTGAAAATATTATACCCCCACTTGTAAGAGAGGGGCCTTTATTGCAATCACCTTGTCCGTCCGTCTGTCTGTCCGTCCGTCTGTGAGTTGTACCGTGCCCCCTTTCAGGACTGTCGCACATCTACTCTCTGTTTTCTTAGCGAACTTAGATATTTTAAGGGTGAAACTGTCGTAACAGATTTCACGGTTTCTGCTGAAGGAATTGATTTTAAATTTGGTGCACATCTTTATGATGAGTAGTAACATGCCTAAACTTTCCAGGTCTTTCAGGCAAGGCATCGAAGAAGAGGGGGTTTCCTGTTTTACCCTTTTCCACCCGACCATTCTTTCGTTCGTCCTTCCGTAATTTTCTAAGCAACTGTATGACGTAAATGTTTGGTTTTTTTTAATATAACTTATGCAATGTATATCTCCTGTTATACTTTACCGAATACTTTTTAACGCAAGGCATTATTTTGGGAGCGGGCGTATCGCTTGTGAGCAATAGCTCACATATCTACTTGTTTTTCTATCAATTTTCTTGAATGAAGACAACAACAATCGAACAGTAAGGGAACGACCATTAGATTGTTAGGTGGGTATGGATATTTTCTTCGTCCCGCCTTTTTTACTTTTGAAAAAAAACGAAGCCTAGAATTTTTGTTTATCGCACATTTTTATATTCTTATTTTTAAACATAACATAATCTTTTTCAGACAAAAACACCATCCTGCCTTTTTTTTAATTCAGAACACCGTCCAGCTTTTAATTTCCTGATTTTTGGCATCCTGCCTTTTATTTCAAATTCATCATAGCATGTATGGTTTCCGAAAAATGCTTGACAGAAATTTTCGAACGGATAAACGTGCATAAGTAAAACTGTATGCCCCCGACACGGTTATTGTCACAGGGGCAAACATAAATTAAGTAAACAGATTTACATGCATATGCATTTGAATCAGACAAACATGTTTAAAATCAAAATGTCACAAAATTGTCCCCCAAGTTTGCTAGTTGCATCTCTTTAGACGACCATTAATTAAGTAACCATTGCAACATCTGCATATGGTGAACATATGTCATTTTATGTCTTTTTACCCAACACCGTTGTCTCCTTGACCGCTTTTCAGTAGATATACGTCTGATACAGTCTTTACAATTTTTTTCCTCGATATCAGCCATAGCGGAAAAAAAGTCAGATGAAATGGATCGTGGTTGTTTTAATTAGTTTTGGTTATTTGTTTTACCTTACTATCTCTATATCTTGTGTGTCTCACAACGTTTAACCGTGTTGTGTTTTCTGTTACTACTGTACGTTCGGGTCGCAATAAGAGAAAGGCTTGGTATCATAAAGCCTGGTTAAACCAACCATTTCTCTGGAAATGCCTGTGTACTAAGTCAGGTCCATCGTGATCTGTAAGTTCTTTGATGTGTCTCTGTATTGTTTCGTCTTTTCTTCTTGCGCATTCGAGATTGAACATCACAGCTCGATAGTTATGTTATAACCTTTATTATTGGACCGATCAGAGGCTCGGACCTTTAGCCAAAAAAATTTCAGATCACACTTGATCTAAAGCTTAAACCAAACTTGATAGAGAGACTTTCTATAAGATGCTGATGATCATATTTCTTAACTCAAATCATTCAAGAATTATTATAGGAAAATCAAGATTTAAAAAAAAGAACATGTTATTTTATTTTTCGTTGTAAAAGGGGTGATACACCGGTATCATACACTTTTCCTCATGTCAAAACCTTTTTGTTTCAATAAAATCATAAATAACTTGATCACCAATTTGAAGAAACTGTAGAGTGATCAAACTGTATACAATGTACAACAAATTGCAGGCTAGAAAGAAATAAAGAGTAGTCCAGTTAAACACAACGACAAACCGAACATGATAGCAGAATAATAGCGGCAGCGAAGTATCAATGGGACTTGTTAATAGTCCCAACAGGCGAATACACAATCAGTTTAAACTAATAAAAAAACAACAGAGAATTCGAAGCAATCAGCAACGGCTTTTCGCGAACTCAAATCGCAACGAAAATAAACTCTGATGCTTCAGAAGGATAAGTACGTAGTTCCTGCTTGTTGCAACACACTCGCCGCGTTCATAACGGCAAATTAAAAATGAAAGCAAAAAAAACAAGAGGCTCCCAAGAGCCTGAATCGCTCACCTGAACTACACAGATACATATATTTGTAGATATTATTGTGCTTAACCATATGCGATTTAAATTTATGAAATGTCTTGGTTAGTTTTCAAGATATTGGGCTTAATAAGTGCAAATTTGGCAAAAAATTAGGAAAAAGAACAATAACTCCCACATCAGCAGTTAGATCTTTTCCGAAATTTCAGGACAGGTAGATCCTAATATGCTGATCACTTTTGATTCTTGCACAATTTTGATATCTGAAACCAGTTTTAAGTTATTAGCAAAAAAGTGTAATTTGACCCCTATGTTCTATTTTAAGCCATGGAGGCTATATTTTTTGACGAGTCATAAATCCGAACGATAGAATTGTAGCATTAATGCTATTAAACAACTGTGCCAAGTTTGGTTAAAGTTGGATGTATGGTGTCAGACAAGTTAATCTTTGAAATTCAGGGTAAAAGTAATGAAAAATGGTAAAATTTGACGCTTTAAGGGCCATAACTCCTAAAAGAAATGGTTCTACAGCTTTGACCTAATTATATGAAATGTAGATCTTGATGTGCTTAATCATATGCACTTTGAATTATTAAAATATCTTGTATAATTTTTAAGATATAGGGTTAAATAAGTGCAAAATTTTGAAAAAAATCAAGAAAAAGGGCAATAACTCCTACATAACCCGGTTGTTGGATCTTCTTGAAAATTACTGGGCAGGTAGATCTTGAGGTGCTGATCACTTTTACCCTATGCCAGAATTTTGATATCTGTTACCATTTTTGAGTTATTTGCAAAAAACTGCAATTTACCCCTATGTTCTATTTTTAGCCATGGCGGCCATGTTTTTCAACGAATCAAAAATCCCCACGCTAGTTTTATACTACCTATGCTAAACAACTGTGCCAAATTTAAAAGCCATTGGACTTATGGTGTTAGAGGAGTTAACGTTTGAAAAATGTTAACGACGACGGACGACGGACGCCAAGTGATGGCAATAGCTCACATGGACCTTCGGTCCAGATGAGCTAAAAACTGAATTACATATATAACATGCATTTTTTTTTTTACTCTTTGCGCTTATACATCAATCATTTTCAGTTTGCAGAATAAAAAGCAGTGTCAGAACACGAGTTCGTTGATAACCAAACGATTTTTTATTTCCAAAAGCTGAAAAGTTCATCGTAGGAAAACGTAATACTTTTTTTTTTAAAGCAAAGCACACTTATAAAAATACCCAGGATTGTAGTATGGCCTGATAAGTCACAGAACACTGATGGATAGTTTCACGATTGACTGGAAATTTTCAACCTATTAGGGCAAAATTACGTTAAAAATTAAAAGAAATAAGTCCCTTCATGCACAACTCTGGAAACTTATCAAGGACACGCATACAAAAAAATTTCTCGCCACGGCGAGTTACTATCTCGCCTAGGCGACCTATTATCTCGCATCAGCAAGTGACTATCTCGCCCCGGCTACTTTTTATCTCGCCCCGGCAAGTTACTATCTCGCATCGGCGACTTACTATCTCGCCCCGGCGACTAACTATCTCGCCTCGGTGACTTATTATCTCGCCTCGGCGAGTAAATATCTCGCCGCGGCGACTTGCTACCTCGCCTCAGTGACTTATTATCTCGCCACGGCGAGTTACTATTTCACCCCGGCGAGTTAACTCTCTCGCCCTGGCGACTTATGATCTCCCGGTGGCGAGTTAAATATTACATTATATTAAACAGGAAGTAGGACTTTTTGGGGCATAAAATCGCTTTACACCTAATTGTACAATAGTACAGCGATACATGCTAAATAACTGTAGTTCCTTTTGATCTTTTTACAATATCATGTATAAAATGTATATGGGATCGTGTCTCTCTGACATATATTCCATTTTCTTTCTTCTTAATAAAGACTTCGATGAAAATTCTCTATAAGGTCACTACATGTGAAAAAAATCAAGTTCTCGGAAAACAGGAAGTCGCCTTTTTGGGGCATAAAATCGCTTTCTACCTAATAGTACAATAGGACAAAAATGCATGACAAATATCAAGAGGTTTATTAATGCAGTTGCTGAGAAAACCAGACGGAAGTTTTTGTGTGGTGGCATGATGAAGGACGCAAAGCGACGGATTGTGCCACAGTGACTCCTATATTTCGCTTTGAAACACGTTGCAAGCGACATAAAACAGATTTCCAGGAGCCTGGATTGCTCACCTGGCTTCAAGGACTCAATGTATCAATATTTTGCATTGCCAGCATCCACCTTGAACCTTTGTAGTGCTCATTAAATGGGCTTTTAAACAAGCAACTGCTAGTCACTATTTCCTGTCGTAGCACACCGCCTATAAAGTACAATCCACTTTCTGTTTTGGAAATTAAGGGGCCATCTGACAATATCACCCAAATGGACAGTTTTGTAGAGCTCAATTACCAAAACATTTAAGTATGCAAAACCTTTTCCCTATGTTCGTTGGTTCACATTCTATAAGGCTAAAAAGTATGAAAGGATATGGAGCAAAATGAACACGAGACCATATCACAAATATTAACTGCAATTGCAATTAATTTTAATGAGCTGTTTGGTCATTGCGGTAATATATTCCTCTTTAAAAGTACTTGGACCTCAGAGATAGGAAATCCACATTATAAACATGAGGCTCCCAGCAGGCTATAACAACGTACTCAATGTATCAATATTTCTCATTGCCAACAGCCTGTAACCACTGTAAAGCTTAAATTTAAGCAATCAAAACTTTAATTTTCATTATCTTTTATCCTTTCAATGTATAAGGCTAAAAGGGGACAATAACACTTATAACGGGGTCATCTGACAACTTTAATTCTTGGACAATTTTGTAAAGCTCTATTAGGTGAACATGAAGGCAAACAAAATCTTTTCTCCATCTTTTACGGTTCCAATCTGTTCAGATAAGGATGACAACGGGGTACCAGCCTATCGCTATGAAAAACCACTTGAAATCCAAATGTGATACAAATAGCACAAGCTTCGGATTTATCGTGTATGTCTGGGATAATATACGAGAAACAAGAGGCTCCCAGGAGTCTGAATTCTCACCAGGTCCTTGAGCGATAAGGGTCTTTTCTTTAAGGAGTCATCTGACAACAGATACTCAATGGAGACTTTTGTAAAGCTTTAGTAAAGAGATGCATGTATAAGCAAGCAACATCTTTTTTCTCTAATCTATAGGACAAAAATTGAAGAAACGCTATTTTTGACCTGTAAAGGGCCATGACCCCTATAAGTGGTCATCTGACAACTTCGACCCAAAGGAGATTTTTGTTGAGCTTAATGAGCTGAACATTTAAGCAAGCATCAGCTTTTCTCTATCTGCAGTAGTTTTTATTTTGTAGGGCAAAAACATGAAAAACGCTATTCTTGAACTTAAAAGGGCCTTTACGCCTATTAGAGATTTCTCGACTTGCTACGTATCAGGCACGGTTGCTACGTATCATAACCGTAACACGTTTTCGGGAGAAATTATTGATGAACCAATGTTCATGTATGTCGATAACTCGATTATAACTTTATTAAACTTATCTATCCTGTATCATAATGGCATTTGTAACTGTAAATACTATCTTCAAATTTCAAGTTCAATAAAATTTTAAATATTTATTTTTTTTCATTAAAATTCCAAAAATGGAACATTGTAATAATGTACATGAAATAAACAAATTAGGGAATAAAATTCAAAACTATAACTACATGTGTTTAAAACCCTTTGATTTAACAGTTATTGATATTTTTATACTTGTCTTTTAGCATTATATAGTATTTAAATTCGAAACACCTTCAACTCCTCAAAAATCACCTAAAACTAGAAACCTGTGAGCACAAATGATTTCCCTGTCCCCCATCCGCCACCCATAACAAATTAAAATAGGTAGGAGTGAACATTTTCAGTTTGTCATGTTGGATTGTGTAATTTTTTTATGAAATTCTGTTAAAAAGTTTAGGAGGAGTTGTTAATATTACATGGGTACCCTGGGATTTAATGGAAGGACAGACGAACACCCCTTTCAATCGGGGATATAATAATGTGCATTAGGGTTAATTGATTGTTACATTTAATTTTTGACTTAATAAATATTTGGGGTTTTTTTAACAGCCCTGCTATAAAAACAGCCGATTAGATTTTTTCTTTAGTTACTCTTCTATGAAATTTATCATTATCATAGAAAAGTATTATTATACTCCCACTTCTAAAAAAGGGGGAAATATTCCCAATTACTTGTCCTTCGTCCATCCGTGTGTCTCTATCTGTTTGTTCAATTTTTTTGTAACTTATATCCTCTGCGTCTTGTGTTAGGATTAATTTTTAATTTGGTTAATTGCTTTAGCATAATGTCATTGAGTTATACCCACTTCATGTTTTCCGAGCCGACTAAGACTGTAAAGGGTTAAATGAAATTTTGAATACGAATTCGTTAATTTATCTATATTAGAAAGAAGAAGAGCTAAGTTCAGTAAGCTCGACATAGACATTGTTCGTCTTTGTGACCGCTTTAGTGCACAGATAAAGTGAATTCCCCAACACTATACAAAGTTGAGATGCATTTGAATCTGAGTAAAATGTATAGTTAATATTATTATAAAAAAAAAGTGCCAACCATTAAACTTGAAAAGGAGAAAGGAGGGGTTGTATTGTTTCTCATTATAAATTTTAGTTTGTAGGAAAACGTTTTTGAGAAAACCAGAAGTAAAGAAAAAGATTTAAACGGTTAGAGTGTTGAAGAAAAAATATTATAAAGAAGAATTTCTGCTAATTGAACAAGAACGGAATTTGGGTCCCCTGCCGAGTGCAAAAAAAATCTAAGTTGGCTCGGTTAACCTATGAAGGCGACAGACCTGAAAACGTACATGCATTCTACCATTATATGTATGAGATCCCTGTCTGCAAATACATGATACATTTATCTGATGCAAAAAAAAATGTTACGGACCACATGTACACACACGTCCGGACATCCAGCATTTATATTATTATTATCAATATTTTTGGCGCACTGCGCAAAAATAATTCTGACAAAAAAAAATCGTATCCCCCCTTCAAATTAGTTCTTGGTAACTTTATTTTTCAAATTTTACCTGGCCGTTAGGGGGATTAAAATTTTAAAAAAGGTAATCAGAGCTAATCCCTGAGAAAGGTTCACTTGTCACTGCGGTACGTAACACAACCGTTACTCAACGGTTACTTTTCAAAGAACGATTCGTTGGACTAACTAAAGACCAAACAAAAATTTGAGTTCATATTCTATTTAAAAACAAATTTTTGAAAAATATAAAAAGAAAAATCAATTCAAAACTAAAAATATATTTTAATTCTAGCTTTACTACGGGAAACTTGTGCACAATAAGCTTGTTTTCATCTCAATTCGACTGCATGACCAATAACCGCTCCCCTTTCGTTGTACGAAAGCAACCGTATGAAGTTGAGAAATCTCTATTAGGGGTCATCTGACAACTTCGACCAAACAATAAATATCGTACAGCTTTTGATTCTGAAGAGCCTCAGATCCTTCAGATTTTTTCTATCTGTTATTGTTGCTGAGTTATGAACCAATTTAAATGATTTACCCTATGTTCTATTTTTAGTAACAGCGGCCATGTTTCTTATCGAATCATTTCAAAATTAGGATCGTTTTTTGTCAACATTTCATAAATCATTTCTGCAAAGTTTGAGTTAAATTGGTTTAGTGGTTTCAGAGGAGAAGATTTTTGAAATTGTTAACGGACGACGGACGACGGCGGACAAAAGTTCAATTAAATACAATAGTACATTACCAACAGAACAGTTATACATATAAGTAAAAATTTTAAAATAATACGTGCCTTAATTGGAAGTCAATGCAATTCAAACAGAGCTTGTCATACATAGAACGACACAAAACAAGTTTGGCACACATTGAACTAAGAAAAAATTTTGAATGTTGAACGTTGAAACAAAATCTGTTTCAAAATTGAACTAAGAAAATTTTGAATGTTGAACATTGAAACAAAATCTGTTTCAATATTGAACTAAGAAAAATTTTGAATGTTGAACGTTGAAACAAAATCTGTTTCAATATTGAACTAAGAAAAAAATTTGAATGTTGAACGTTGAACTGAAATCTGTTTCAATATTGAACTAAGAAAAATTTTGAATGTTGAACGTTGAACTGAAATCTGTTTCAATATTGAAATAAGAAAAATTTTGAATGTTGAACGTTGAAACAAAATCTGTTTCAATATTGAACTAAGAAAAATTTTGAATGTTGAACGTTGAAACAAAATCTGTTTCAATATTGAACTAAGAAAAATTTTGAATGTTGAACGTTGAAACAAAATCTGTTTCAATATTGAACTAAGAAAAATTTTGAATGTTGAACGTTGAAACAAAATCTGTTTCAATATTGAACTAAGAAAAATTTTGAATGTTGAACGTTGAGACAAAATCTGTTTCAATATTGAAGTAAGAAAAATTTTGAATGTTGAATGTTGAAACAAGATCTGTTTCAATATTGAAGTAAGAAAAATTTTGAATGTTGAACGTTGAAACAACATCTGTTTCAATATTGAAGTAAGAAAAATTTTGAATGTTGAATGTTGAAACAAAATCTGTTTCAATATTGAAGTAAGAAAAATTTTAAATGTTGAATGTTGAAACAAAATCTGTTTCAATATTGAACTAAGAAAAATTTTGAATGTTGAACGTTGAAACAAAATCTGTTTCAATATTGAAGTTAGAAAAATTTTGAATGTTAAATGTTGAAACAAAATCTGTTTCAATATTGAAGTAAGAAAAATTTTGAATGTTGAATGTTGAAACAAAATCTGTTTCAATATTGAAGTAAGAAAAATTTTGAATGTTGAAACAAAATCTGTTTCAATATTGAACTAAGAAAAATTTTGAATGTTGAATGTTGAAACAAAATCTGTTTCAATATTGAAGTAAGAAAAATTTTGAATGTTGAATGTTGAAACAAAATCTGTTTCAATATTGAAGTAAGAAAAATTTTGAATGTTGAAACAAAATCTGTTTCAATATTGAACTAAGAAAAATTTTGAATGTTGAATGTTGAAACAAAATCTGTTTCAATATTGAAGTAAGAAAAATTTTGAATGTTGAATGTTGAAACAAAATCTGTTTCAATATTGAAGTAAGAAAAATTTTGAATGTTGAATGTTGAAACAAAATCTGTTTCAATATTGAAGTAAGAAAAATTTTGAATGTTGAATGTTGAAACAAAATCTGTTTCAATATTGAAATAAGAAAAATTTTGAATGTTGAATGTTGAAACAAAATCTGTTTCAATATTGAAGTAAGAAAAATTTTGAATGTTGAATGTTGAAACAAAATCTGTTTCAATATTGAAGTAAGAAAAATTTTGAATGTTGAATGTTGAAACAAAATCTGTTTCAATATTGAAGTAAGAAAAATTTTGAATGTTGAATGTTGAAACAAAATCTGTTTCAATATTGAAGTAAAAAAATTTTGAATGTTGAACGTTGAAACAAAATCTGTTTCAATATTGAACTAAGAAAAATTTTGAATGTTGAACGTTGAAACAAAATCTGTTTCAATATTGAAGTAAGAAAAATTTTGAATGTTGAAAGTTGAAACAAAATCTGTTTCAATATTGAAGTAAGAAAAATTTTGAATATTGAACTAACAAAAAAAAATTTGAATGTTGAATGTTGAATGTTGAATATTGAACCAACTTGACGCTGGTAAGAAAATAACCAATATCTATGTTACAATGGGAAAAAATATGTTTATTTGAACTGCGACAAGCGATAAATTTTGAAATGCATTTCACTGGATAAAGAAGTGTAAGACAATTCAGACGACCGGGTTTGTGATAATATTGACTATATTTTTTTAATGAGCGGCGTAAAGAATAATTTAGCCAGATGACTCCGATATTAGATAAGCATCAAACGACAACCACAGGTATAAATTTTATAGACTTCTTTACGGTTATGGCTAGGGTTTGCATGTTAAAGCTTTTAAAATCTCGACTATTAGCAGCATAGTCGAGTGGCATCTATTACATGTATCACTACTGCGAAAATCATCGTTCATAGATCTGCATCAGGTAAATAAGGCGTCTTCGAAAACCGCAACAAATTTGTAATTTTCCATGAATTTAGAACCTGTCGAATATTTAAGTCCTAAATACATGTATTCATCTTTCATTACATATAGACTTTCTTATCGTAAGTCCTTCTGACCTTTAGATGACCAGTGTCTTGAGATAAGACATGTCCACACAATTAGCATGATTTATAGTAAGTAAATTATAACGTTTCTTGAGTAAATGTACTAGAATTGTGCAATTTCAGAGTTCTTTTCAGAGAGTGTTTTTAGAACCCCCTTTCCGCTTTTAATATCAATTGCAGTATTGTTGTCTGTGGTAAAATGAAAAGCTAATTACATTCTTCGTTTAGGGAGTACGAGCCTGAATTATTTTGTAATTAAAAGTTATAATAAATAGATAATTTGAAAAGAATAGCTCAAAATAGCAAGTCTTTATGCATAAAGTTTTCAAAAACATGGAGCCGTTTTCAAGATATAAGCACCTTAATATATGGCGGGAAAAACACTTCTCTAGATTTTTCATAGGAATTACATGTATATTGAAAATTTTTCAACAAAAACAACATAGAAATTTTAATTAGAATTGGTTGAAATTTTTAATAGATGTTTATAAGGACCTTGTCTAACTCGTTACGAACAAATACTAGAAAAATATGTTGGAAAATTTTTAAGGCAGTTGACTGGATAAAAGCCGAGAATCCCGAAAATGTTAAATTTCTTAGGCTCGTACTCCCTCAATTCTTGTCTTTGCTTTTGACAGTTTTTACACTAACTATCGTGCTACTGACTATTTTTACCAAAGACACCACAGCACTATGTGAGGATACGGATGTTTCATTGTGTACTTTGATGGTAAATAGGATTCCACAGATATGTTCAGATCCGTGCTTGTCCAAATACTGTAGAAGAACATGTGGAAAATGCCGTAAGTTTGCATCGGTAGGAATACATTAAATTGCACTTTGGTCGGATTTTTATAAGGTCACAGAATGATGAAAGCTACATGTAGGTGGCGACCGCAACCGGACAGGAAATGATAGTTTCTCAGCATCTACATGTATTATTTACAGCCTTTTGATATTTGATAAGCAGCATCAGTATTTCCCATATTATGTATGTCGATCATTTTCTTTTTTAAAACAACTTTTTCGGCCATTTTCCCTATCGAGACAAACATAGGTAATGAAATTATATTCATGGTAACCCTTATCCATCTTTTTGAGCGGTAAGATAAAAAGGTGGGGAAAATAATCAATCAATCAATCAATCAATCAATCGATAAACTTTATTAAAAGTCGGCAAGTCATATAAAATAATAATTAGCTCTAAAAAGCTTTTGAATCGAAATTAAGTGGAATATATACAGTTCATGCTTACATAGAATACATACAATTCACATGACACATGGAATTTATATATAAGTTGATGACAAACATGACAAAGAATTATATCCGGTAAGAAAACAATGCAGTGAAAACCAAAATAATTACATTTATTAAGTGATTGCAATATTTACCAAAAGCTGGTTAAGATTTTGCTACGCTTGACGTGCGTTTCGTCTATTTAAGACTCATCAGGAGCTCTACCAAATGCTGAATATGCCAAATACTATATGATTACGAAGGGCATAGAGAAATTATACCAAAAAATGTCGAAAAAGGGACCAAATAATGCTAAGACCAACCTTTGTCTGAGGCAGGAAGATTTGAGAATGGCCCTGTTATATGTTTTCGGTTTGCCTTAATGATCTTCGGAGTCTGTAATGGCACTCGGCATTGCCTCGGGCCATTTCAAACACCTCGGGGCCATTATGACAGACCTTGGAAAAATAACCGGGCCATTATAAAACACCAATGTATTAATACTGTAGTATTTCCCGTTTCGTTCCTTTTTATCGATTACATTTTCAGCACTAAAGTGTTTTACTTGTGAAAGTGTTGCGATGACCTCCCAATGCACCAATATCCAGACATGCCCAAGCAGTGACGATGTAAGTGGCTATCCATGTACTGTTGGGAAGCTGTAGAAAGTTATGAAAAACCTTGTAATATGCATAAACAAAACATATTCTACGTTCATTATTTTTAGCTTTTGCAATCACTTGGCGTCCGTCGTCGTTAACTTTTCTTTGAAAATCTTCTCCTTCGAAACGACTGAAGGGATTACTTTGAAACTTTGCACATTTCATCTATGGGATGTCTTCTACCAAAGTTGCACAAATAATGACCGCAATTCAAACAACATGGCCACTGTTACTAAGTTGTCGGATGACCCCTTATAGGGGCTATGGCCCCTAAAATGATGTTTTTGCATGTTTTTGGCCTATAGAATGAAAACTATAGCAGAAAGAGAAAAGGTGTTGCTTGCATAAACACTTAGCTTATTTAGCTCTACAAAAGTCTCCATAGGGTTGAAGATTTCAGATGACCCTTTAAAGGGGTTATTGTCCCTAAATAACGGTTTTTAATGTTTTGGGCCTACAGAATGAAAACTATAGTTGATAGAGAAAAGCTCTTGCTTGCTTAAATGTTCAGCTCATTAAGTTAACACAAGTCTTTATAGGGTCGACATCAAGACCAGCTGAGCGATTCAGGCTCCCGGAAGCCTCTTGTTATAAAATAAGTGTATGCAAAAATGTATCGTATATTAAATTCGGTAAGTTTCGCAATTGTTAGGTAAATTTTATCCGTTCCAATAGGTGTGATTGAATTATTGGTTGCTGTTAGTTTAAAGTCCAGTTGACAGTTATTAAGTCATAATCATGACTAGAACAAATTGAAGCAACCTGCATTGTGTTTACTCAACTAAAACACAGCAACCATAACAGGGATCCATGAATGCTATGCAAAAAATATTCCCTAGGTGTACGCCCTTGAGATCATCCAATATGTAACATACAAAGCCTTCTTTAACTTCTATGTTCTAAGTAACCTAAATCTAAATTGTAAGTTTCTAGTTATGAAAAAAGATAATTAAATTATAATGTATTTCATTCTTTGTAGTATTGTTTTGCGGTGCAGACATTTACAGATCGATTCACGGAGGCTTATAAGCTTGGCTGCGGCTCTAGGCAGGTTTGCATTCTATGATGAAAATGGGATAATTAACTGAAACGAAGCGATAGGAAATAAATTAATTATATTCTTTCATACATATTGCAACCCAAACCATTACCTTATTCGAATGCACATTTTATAATGATACATGCAAATTTTGTTCATTTTGTCGACTTAAATTTCAGTCCTAATATTATTGTTTGACATTGTGCATGAACTGCATTTGCAATCGTGTACAGTTTCGAATTTCAAAGTTAGTAACATTAACTTTTATCAAGTTTGATAGTCCCGTACGGGGCCATGATTGCGAACAGGCCCATAGCAGAGATAAGCTTGTTGTAAAATGCGATTAATGTTCTACGGATTCTGAGGTCGTGTTAGTAGATCAATTGTATCAAAAATAAGCGACCAAGGTGTTTACCCCAAATGGCTGAATAGGATGTCGGCCATAAGTGGACAGCCAGGTCGTGTTAAGAAAACCACGCTTAATGCACGTAGTGTACGACCAAATAATGCACTAACTTCCACTTCAACCCATCTTTTTCTTTCCCAGTGGTGTTTTAAACTTGTTTGTTCCTTTGTTTCCTGACCCATGACCACAATGTTTCTCTTCGTTCAATTTCAATTTATCATCCTTTCTTATATAACCTTAACAGTATAGCCAGTGTGTCTCACGCAAGTATTTCAATTGGGGTAAAAATGTTATCCAAATTCAACATCAACAACTTTACAAAAGTTATTTTTAGACATGTCTGCAGTATTCTACTTCCGGTACAAACGGGGCTCACTTCGAGGCTGGTTGCTGCGATTCTGATAACTGTAATAATAAACCACCACGTTTACTGCACGTGACAAAAAATGAAACTAACATCGGTAAGTGCATGTACGGTAATTTCTGATAAAACAGTACTATTTAATAATGACAAAAAATAGAATTCATTTAGGGAATTTTTGGAACAGTTAGAAGCGAGCTAATAAATGATGTAACGATATTTTCTTCAAACATTCCATTGTGCTATATATTGCAATACGCGCTATAAAACGCTTTATAATATAAAAGATAAAGGCTTTATCAGGCAAATCGACACATCCTAACTAATTCTAGACCATACATCCAAATAGTTCTACCATTTTGTTACATTGTTTTCATGTGTCATGTGTATTGTGCATAGCCTTTACAATCCACAAGTAGTCTCAATTTTAATATTAGAACACTTAAGATAATGGTGTATAAATAGTTAATTAAACGTTTATAATTTTAGTTCCTTCTTGGCATTTGAACGTGTGTGCAAATCGGGATGACGAAGTTTGTAGGAGATTATCAGCCTATTTTATCGATGTATGTGCCGAAGGTTGTATTGCAAATAAGCTGTGTCCTAAACTGTGTAACAAATGCTGTAAGTGTAATGTTAACATGTTCTTATGCTGTAAGTTTACTGTTTTCATTGTCTTATGCCGTACGTGTACTGTTAACATGTTCTTATGCCGAACGTATACTGTTAACATGTTATCAGCTGAAAGTGTACTGTTAACATGTTCTTATGCCGAAGGTATACTGTTAACGTGTTCGTATGCTGTTAGTGTACTGCAACATGTTCTGATGCTGAAAGTCTACTGTTAACATGTTGCAAATGCTGTAAGTGTACTGTTAACATGTTCTGATTCTGTAAGTGAACTGTTAACATGTTCTTATGCCAAAGGTATACTTTTAACATGTTCATATGCTGTAAGTGTACTGTTAATATGTAATAATGCTTTAAGTCTACTGTTAACACTTTCTGATGCTATAATTCTACTGTTAACATGTTCTGATGCTGTAAGTCCACTGTTAACATGTTCTTATGCTGTTAGTCTACTGTTAACATGTTCTTATGCTGTACGTGCACTATTAACATTAAATTATGTTGTTAGTGTACTGTCAACGTGTTTTAAGCTGTTAGTGTACCGTGAGCATGTTTTTATGCGTTCTTATCGGTATGCGGTAAATGTTCTTTTAACATGTTCTTATGCTGTTATTGTACTATTAAAATGTTTTTTTATGATCTAAGTATACTGTTAACACGTTCTTATGCTGTAAGTCTACTGTTAACATGTTCTAATGCTGTAAATCTACTGTTAACATGTTTTTATGCTGTAGGTATATGTAGTGTAATGTTTGTATGCGTTAAGTAAAATTTAAACACAAAACAGATTATTATTGAAAAATCAAATATTGGAAAATTATGTTTAACTTCAAATTTTGAAAAAAATGGTGTAAATGATGTTTATGTTCCTACATTTTAAACTTTAAGAACTTAACTATAAGAGGTTTTGAACTTTGGATTTGTACATGTAAGAACCTTTGAATATTTCCAAATAATTGAAACAAATTAAAACGTTTTTTTTTAGTTTCTTGTCTGGATTGTAAAGATGTCAAAGATCCGTCGCAATGTACAACAACAACCGTTTGTGGAGCCGGCAAGGTGATTAATATTCGAATATTGTTTTTCTCGACATTTTGTCCATTTTCTTAATGAATGATTAGGGATCGACAATTTACTTTCAATGGGGTGGAGCCTTGTTCCCCCAAAATATGGATCTGATTTGGGCTGAAAAAATTATTCTGGCAACAGAGGTAAAAAGTATGGAAGCCCATTAGTGCCAAATAAGACTGAAACATTTTTTAGTTATCAGTAGACCGCCACTTAATAAATGGCTGCCGCCAGATAATTATCTGGCGGCCGCGACTTACTATCTAGCGGCCGCCACTTATTATATGGCGACCACCACTTATTAACTGGCGGCCGCCACATAAATATATGGCGACCGCTACTTAATTAAATGGCGACCGCCAGATTAATTAGGTGGCGGCCGCCAGACGAATTATGTAGCGGCCGCCAAATTATAAGTGGCGGCTGCAAAATAATTATGTGGAGGTCGAAATATAATAAGTGGCGGCCGCCAGATAATTATGTGGCGGCCGCCAGATAATTAAGTGGCGGCCGCCAGATAAATTAAGTGGCGGCCGCCAGATGATTTTATGCGGCGGCCGCCAGTAAATAAGTGGCGGTCGCCATATAATAAGTGGCGGCCGCTAGATAGTAAGTTGCGGCCGCCAAATAAATAACTGAAGGTCGCCATTTATTAAGTGGCGGTCTCCTGATAAATAAAAATGTTTCAGTCTTATTTGGCACTAATGGGCTCCCATAAAAAAGATATTCTTGAGAATGATTAAGTCATATAATTAAATGTTATCTAGAAATACATCTTTTGTCATGGCGCTTTGAATCAATAAATATTTCTGACCTGAAAGCAAAAACCATCCCCCTTTGCAAATGGTCGGTCCCTTATTCAACTTTCACAGTATTCTGAAGTCCAAAATGTCATAATATAACATGAGTATTTCCTGAGAGATTGCAGAACTCGGCGCAACACATTTAAAAAAATGCCAGAGGTTAAACGATCCAAATTGCTTATGGTAAAAAAAGAATTGTCATTAAATGCAAAAGAAGCAAGGAGCACTAAGGGACGGACCATTTAACTTAAAGGGGGGCCTTGGTTTTTTTGTTTTGGTCATAAAATTTTTTTCCGCAACAGAATATTTTTTTTGCATTTTATTATTATTTTATATGGCAGAAATCCTTCTTCAGAATATTTTTTTTCTTACCCCCTGCTGCCAGAATATTTTTTTCATCAAAAAAAATTTTCAGAATATTTTTTTAGGAAAAAAACCAAGGCCCCCCCTTCAAGTTAAATGGTCGGTCCCTAATGGGGCATTCAAGCGTGAAAAGTCCGAAAGGGCAACGACGAAACCGGTAAACGCGAACAAAAACAGCACGAAGAAACAAAGAACACAAAATCAACCCAATGGAAATCAACAACGCAAACATATGTTAAGATCAAGTACTGGTAGCAGATTCCATATTTTGTTAAGCATAGTATTTGCCTTATTTCTCCATTCCTCTTCATCAACACTTGTTCCATGTTCAAACTCCGTGCTCTAGCCTTATACGCACTGCAACAAATTGCTTAAATGAACCGAAACAACAGGTTTTTTTGTATAACTAGTTTTATTCAAAATGCCAAAAAATATCGAAAATTTCTGCATAAGAGTATTTATTTGCTGCAATTGTCAATTACATTTTGAATTGTCCAAAACTTTGCTGTTTTTTTTTATTTCTAACATCCATGAAAGTGCACGTTGCAGGTGGAGTTTATATTCTACGACGTTAACCCGCTCCAGCACCAACATTTTTGTGTTAAAGATCATATCAGAGCTTTGAAATTATATAAAAAGCATTTTTTTTTAATTTTTAGCTGTGTTATGGTTTTGAGAAAATAAGACCAGATTTTTCGACTTCAGTTCAACTGGGTTGCGTAAGTGAAAAGGTAAGTTGATATATATCTGTTATGATCACATTTATTTTCTAAATATGATTTTTTCATGATATCACATGTCCGTTTCTTGTATTTATATTTGTTTTTGAAACACTAAACTGTCAACGACGTGTGGCTGTATAAAGCATGGTCAATTTTTTTCTACTATTTTAATTCCGTTGGGCACTAACACGAATCAGTGCAATCACACAATGACAGAATGTTCCACAGTAAATCTATTACTGCTATAGAAGAGGAATGTTAAACGCCATAAAACATTACTCCGTCTGCCATTTCTATTAAAGCCCTACAACTAAGAAATCAGCACTATTGCGATCTTTAATTTCTCCGGTAGGGAACCACATATTTTAATCGAACATTTAAAATTGATTTCTAACTTAGTGATTTGGTTTCTGTCCTTTTAAGCTCACGTTGTGATTAATAATGTTGATACCGAGGTCTGCTTACGCGTGACATACATGTATAAAAACTGATATCGCACAGATTTTGAATGGATACTCAGTTATTTAGTCATTGTGACACGCTTGCTTTTACTAAACCTGACTCCATTAAGCATAAATTATTTTTTTCTTAAATACAATCGATAAATAAAGAAAACTAGAGGCTTCCAGGAGCCTGAATCGCTCACCTGATCTCTTATGCCAAAGTTTGAATAAATTTCACAAACTTTCAAGTATACAAAGTTGCAAAACAATCCTTTCAGTGGTTTTTGAAAATCAGTTAAAATTAACGGAAAAAAACAGTTAAAGGGGAATAACTCTTAAATTGCTGATCTGACAATATTGACCCTGAAATCATTTTTGTAGATCTGAATGAGCTTTACAATTCTGCAATGCAAACTTTTCCTCTAGCTCTAACAATTTTCAAGATATTGTCCAAAAACTGCAAAAATGGTCAATTTTGACGATTAAAGGGCAATAACTCCTATAAGGAGTCGTTTCACAACTTCGACTCAATGGAGAGATTCGTAGAGCTTTTGATGCTGAACATGAAAGGTTGCTACAGATTTTCTCTATCTCTTATACTTTTCGAGTTATAAGCCGAAAACAATGGTCTGACCCACCTGTTCTATGTTTAGCAACGGCGGTCATGTTGGTTGGTTGACGTGTATATCATTCACAAACTTGGTAGAGGACATCCTAAAGATTATGTACACAAAGTATCAATGCAATCCCTTCAGGGGTTTCAGAGAAGAAGATTTTTGAAAATCAGTGTAAATTAATGGAAAAAAACCAGTTAAAGGGGAATAACTCTTAAACGGCTGATCTGACAATTTACAGGTGTAAAATAACTAATTCAGGCTCCCATTACTTTCTATGTTAAACCTGGTTTAGGGGGGTCACTGTCAAACTCAGAAATGAATTTTTTGGGGTGTGACAGTACTTGTGCCTTAAAGTAGACACATAACAGTACCTTTCATGTAAATCTCATATAAGGTTCCTCGGCATCTGGGAGAGAACGGTTTACCGGAAGTGGCATGTGACAGAAAACGGGAACTAATGTAAACATTCTAACCAAATCACATGCCCATAAATTACTACTCACTATTTTTCTAAACATCATAATAATGACTGTTTCATGGGCTCAAAATGTTCTCAAGTCTTTAAGCTTTTAGAAAATACCAAATTTATTGGTGTAGGACATGTCATTCTAAAGATACAGTACCTTATATGGACTACTTTGTCTCCTATATGTACTACTTTCTTATATGTGCACCGACTGGATCCCGAATTAGTTGTTTTACACCTATTACATCCTAAAGATTATGTATACCAAGTATCAATGCAATCCCTTCAGTGGTTTCAGAGAAGAAGATCTTTGAAGAAAAGTTAACGGACGGACGACGGACGACAGACGACGGACGACGGACGCTTAACGATGACAATAGGTGAGCTAAACAATGAAAACAATTGATATGTCAGCAAGGTTAATAAGCTGTTAAGTGGAACTGTCACAATGGTGTGAATACTGTAAAAAAGGGGATAGAGCAAAATGAAAAAAAAAAACTTGCTATTATAAATCATCCATATAAATACAATATATCTAAACATTTTATATTTGTGTTCAATACACTATATATAACTTTGGTTTTAAAACCATAATTATATGCATATATAAATCATATCTTTCTTGAGTACAGCTTGTTTTGTTCTTAATTGTTTTCTATAGTTTTGCAATACAATCAACTCTCCTGGCAGTCATATATTTGGTAAGCGTAATTTTGCTCTAAATGGCAACTGTTGTAATGGGGATCGCTGTAATGCTCATCCATTATCACAAACGACTTCGTTCCCAACAACAACAAGGTCTACCACAACGTTAACGATGACAACACGATCACCAACTATTCCTTCTACAACAAAAATACCGTATCCAACAACGCCATCTAGTAAGTATTTTTATCATTATTTTTTGTATTGTATGTGTTATGTGTAAGACGTTGCCAATCGATCTCGTCCTTTTTGAATGTCGATGTTTGAATGAATCCAACAAAAAAAAAACACAACCGCAATCAACAGCGTGAAATCAAGCCATAACGTTAGTGAACTTAGATGCCCAGGAAGAGTAAGCAGTTCATGCTTGCTATACCATATTTTCCTACTTTTCCTCTTTTTGACACCATGTTCGACAATGGTCTTATGAAACGATGCGAATCCTTGGGAACGGACGAGAAATTGTTGACCCGTGTATGGGAAGAGGAATACATGCACGTTAAATGATCCATTTTGAAGAGTTCGAATAGAATAGATTCATTTGATATGAGCCGCTTTCAGGCTTATTCGTGTTTCCCAATCTAGGATAAATAAATAAGTTTTAACTCTGTACTTTACATTTTACTTATGATATATATGTACTTAATTAGTATGATTTTTTATAAAAGTTGTCCATTATAATGATGCAATAATAACCCAAACTTTGAAATCGAGAATAAGTTAAAGTGAGTAAATCTGCATATTTTGAGTGTTTTAATTGATTAATTTATTTTTTAAGGGGGCAAATTTAATTTTGTGACAAACAGGTTACCGCTACAGTTTTTTGCCTAAAAAGACATTTACCACTTTTTTTTTGTTGGCTTTTACATGTACATGTAGTTAAAATTGCTTAAACCACTCATTATTCAGATACATTTTCACAAAAATGCCATTTTCACATTATTTAAAATGAAAATTTGTTAATCATATTGTATACCTTCAAATGTTTTGATTCAAATACTGCTGATGAGAAAAAATTCCTTAAAATATTGAACTAAATTAACTGTTTGTATACCCCTTTGTGATTTTCAGACCTGTCGGACATCTGCTTCCTGTTGGTACTTAGGCCCATTCCTTCATTATTTGTTATTAAAATTGCAGATTGTGATAAATTCTATATTGTTTAAAAAAAAACTACACACGGTCAATAACTTCGGTGCTAGATTTAACTTCCCTTTTCGAACCTTTTGGCTTGAATTCTTTTCATTCAATACCTTTGAGTTTTTACTTGCTAATGTTTTGATTCAAATACTGCTAATGAGAGGTTATGCCTTGAGATATCGATATACAGCATAACCAAATTTACCGTTTTTATGCCCGTTTTGGTATTGTATTTTTTTATATATTTTTCATCTAAGAACTGTTATACACAGTTTCAACTCATTTAAATACCTTTTCAAATGTTCTAAGTTTAAGACAAAGTTGAGAACTTACTACAATTATGTAGTGTATCCTTTTATCTAAATTAATTGAAGCTTTTTGAAGTTATCATTCACTTACAGACAGACATACGCATATTAAAAACAAACTTACAAAACAGACAAATAATTAAGCTGAGGACTTTTTATTATTTGCAGGTTGTCATGTGAGATATCAACAATATACTTGTCCTTCAAATTATGAATATCTTGGAAGTAGCTGTTTTTCAAAGAGAACGATAATTACCAGTAACATGTCAAAGGAGTCGGCAGAGGTATGTCTAACCTACGCGTATTTTATCTTAAATGTTCAATATTGCCAACATACACGTACAAGTCAATAATATTAGTTAAAGCTTAAGGTTTAAACAAATCAACAAACGGGAACGGTCAAACATAGGGAAAATTGAAACAAATTAGAATTTATATTGTCAAGATCTCACTATGTTGAGACAAATATGCCACTTAAAACAAATGTTTGGAAGAAATGTGATACATTGGTGCATGCATTAAGTGAGCATATCGCAAACTACCAGAGACAAATTCTTTCCTAACAAAGAAGACTTTGTAGTTTGTATTTCGGCAAAAGTAATGAGTGAGTTTTCCATCTGAGTTGCATTATCAAA
>CAXARO010000096.1:0-50331 GCA_963971305.1 Arcuatula senhousia | reverse complement strand
TTATTAAAAGAACTGGTGTAGGGACCGAGGAGACGGCAACTGGAACTGTAAGGAGTTTGGTATACCAAGTTTTTTGAGACAACAACCGAGGAGCAACTCATGCCCGTGTTAGTCATGTTTCTTGCAGACGTAATGCGCTATTACTTTACACATTTGCATCCTACAAACTCTGGAATACAAAATAAACTATAATAAAAAATTTCCATTCCCTAATGTTAGCACAATTCAATTTAAAGTTCGCACTGTGAAAAAAAACCACTACCGCCACTTCTAATAAAAATAATTTATTTATTTATAATTTAATTTATTTAATGTAAATTCGTGGTAGCGTAAAGGCACACAGCAGCGCTAAGGTTGTTGGTTAAAGTCTACTTTAATAACGCTCAGAACTTGAAGTCGAATCAGGCCACGTTGTTACAGAGTGACTGTGATATGTTCCTTCATGTACCAAGAGGGTTAATTAGGTAGACCTAACATATTGAATGCCGAGGTCGTCCAGCTAAAATGTGGGAAACCTGGCCAGTAACCGTATTGATGTACAACTTTGGGCAAAATGTCACGTTCCCCGCGGGTTTAAGAACCCTGCTGCGATCTCGACGAGAGTGGAATCCACAAGATTCCATTCACAAAGTCCTGTTTTTTTCTAGTGGCAGTCATAACTCTCGTCACCAATCGGCAATGTGTCCCCATTTCCCCCACTTCCTTGTCATTTTATGTTCATTTTATAACGTCTTCCATGTCCATCTCCAAGATGTAGCAGAATTCGGACTGCTTTTTGTTGAAGCAATAACAAACAAACAAAATCATTTTATGAATAATATAATAGTGCTATAAAGTAACCTTATATATTAACAGTTGTGCGTTACATTTGTTGTCGAGAATAAATTCCTTATAGACTTTAAAAAAAAAATCCTTATACATTATATTTTTAGTCATCCTTCCCTATGTAAACAAATCTATTCAGCACAGACTATAAACATGTGTTTTGATTTATGTATTGGAATTCTTTTAAAAATGAAAAAAAACCATTGCATGCATATGCACAACAAGTACTCAGAAAAGGTTTCATAAGCAGTTTGTCTTTCTTGTCTGACTTTCTGACAGATTTTGGGAACATTTTCATTATTTAAAAAAAATTCTGTAGGACTGTATAATTGCATTCACTGAAGGAAGAAAGTATCTAGAAAAGATGCCTATCAACACGAAGCATAAAACATAATAAACATTTAATAGCAAGCACAGCTCGGAGCGGGCACGAAGTGCCCGCGAAAACGGAGAGCTCTACAGCAAGTTCCCGCGAAAAATATGCCTAATGCTGATATTGATTTTTTTTCGTCCAGATATGCTGCTCACAATTCACGTGCACAATACAGGTTCGATGTGAATTTGAAAATAATTACCAATTTTGCTACTCGCCTACCAAAAATTTTCTATGTAAATATAGAACAGGGAGAAAAATATTCTGATGACGATGAGTTACTGCATTTTTTTTTAGTAAAACAAATTTTATTCATTCTTTTTTTACGCTCATTCGGACCAAAAACCTCGTCCCAATCTGCACGTTCTAGAAAATGAACTGATTACGATCAAAACAGTTAACATTTACATCAAAAGTGTCCACGTCTTTTCGGGTAGATCTTATATTCTGAATTCTAAACGATTTTATTCCTCAATTGACGCGTAGAACTCCGTCATATGAGGGCAAAAAAGAGTCTTCATCTTTGATGTTTCATGGTATAGGGGAGCCTTCTTCAACTCAAAAGTATGTAGAAATACAATTCAGCTGTTCGTTGACATCTTATATTTTTCGCATTTAGGCAATGCCTACCTCATATTATTCTTTATTTGTACTACACATGTAATTTCCCCGAATTCATTTAATCGTGATTAAGCTAAGGGACGGACCATTTAACTTGAAAGGGGGGCTTGGTTTTTTGTTTTGGCCAGAAAAAAATTTTCCGCCCGCGTGATTGCGTCATGACGGAATTTTTATTTTTTGCGTCGCGACAGAATATTTTTTTTATTATTACCATTATTTTATATGGCAGAAATTCTTCTTCAGAATAATTTTTTTTTCCTACCCTCTGCTGCCAAAATATTTTTTTCATCAAAAATCATTTTCAAAATATTTTTTTTATCAAAAATCATTTTCAAAATATTTTTTTAGGAAAAAACCAAGGCCCCCCCTTCAAGTTGGTCGGTCCTTAACTTAAATTTGATCTGCTCATTTTAAAGTTTCCTTTTATCGGAATGGTCAATATGTTTTATGTCTTTTAGGATATGAGTCATATCCTAAAAGACATAAAACATATAGGCTATATTGCAACAAACGAGAACTGCCAACATGAACCTTTTTCAAACCATCTCCAGAATAGGGAGACTTTTTGTTTTGAGAGACTTTATTTCTCATATGTGCGTGTACGGTTTATTACTTTTTATCGTTTGATGTAGGGCTAAAATATTTGGCATGTGAATGTACCTATGAGATTGATCATTCAAGTTCGGTAGTTTTGTTATAACCTTTGTTCATGAAACGATTTGTGACATACCCTTGATATGTCCTTGAACTTATGGCCCTTTTTAATTCAAAACATTAACAGTTTCTAGCATTTTTATCTTTTGATGCTGAGTTTTGATATTTTGCATGTAGATGATGTGTGGCATGGTCTTTTATATGTATATTTGACATTGATCTTTGACCTCAAGGTCATTTTATATGCAAAAACTTCAGTCCATCACCCTTTTAACATTTGACTTTTGGCTTTGACATTTGGATTGAGATTGGCATATGACCTTTACCATTAACCTCAAGGTCTATTACAATGTCAAGCTTGACTAGTCAATTACTTTTTATCCTTTAAAGTCGGGCTGTGATATTTGATATATGTGTGTATAATCTTAAGATGGTGTGTTAAATACGGTTATTACCTTTGTTATCCATTTATGACCTATTGACTTGAAGATCAAACTTCTACTAATTTTATATGTGAAGGGTATCTTGGAAGTTTGGAAGAAGCAAAAGGTGTACAAAGGCGGCAATCAAATGTCGTTAATCTGAAAAGATAGACGAAAGCAGTAAACTTAAAATCATCAAAACAAAACCACAAATAAAACAAGATATTTCAACAAAACCACAATCAGCAACGTGAAGTAAAGTCGGTGAGTAAACTCAAGTGCTCCGGAAGAGAAAGCTGTTCCTGTTTGCTATAACACACTTGTCACGTTCTCAACGATCGAACAAATGTGGGCCAAATCAGTTAAAGGACTACCATACTAAACCTCTATGTCAAACCTCTTAGAGATAGAAATCCCGTATACGTATTTGTCTACACGCACATGATGTCTCCCGAAAAGTTCTTGAGTAACGACAACAACTGCATGGAGAGTAACGAAAATGTTTGTAAGCAGTTTGCCTGTTCTTGAGGATATATGAGATGTAAATTATCACCAAATCGAGGACATCAGCAATAATAGTGTAACGAAATGTGAGCGTAGAGTATAAAGCAAGTCTGAGATTTTTTGCCTAGAAGTTATTGAGGACAGAGGACCCAACTCTTTTATCCTTTCACATTGGGTTTGATTTTAATAATGTAGATGAATTGCAATAATACTATTTGTCAAGGATAAAAAGACTTGTAACATTTAGGCAAGCTAAGGAAAGGAAAGCCGAAGTTTTAGTAAGCTAAAACAGTTTTTACTAGACTAAGTTCATTATCGTTTTTGCGCGGCAGTTTGCATTGCTGATTGCAGAAGAACTGCATTTTGTGTTCGTTTCAGTTTCCCCTGGTTTTGTAAGTGATTTATCGACTAATGGAATCGAATGCTCATTCGGTGGTCGAGTTAGCCCCCTTCTCAATGTGTTTTCGAGTGCTATGTCCTTTTAAGTCTCTATATGCCAATTTAAAGGTTTTTAGTTAGTGGCAAATTCTGTAAAAAGGGGGGTTATATTGTATATGCCATTTTAGCCAGCCAATAAGGTATTGGCCATAACCAGGAAAAACCAGGAATAGGTAGATATGAGCTGCGTCGCCGTTTGCTTTTAAGTTGTTTTGTGTGGTGTGCGTTTTCCTGTTTCGGTGTCTCGTACTACAAAAATATTGAAGCAAAACATTTATAGGCTAAGAGTGCTTCCTTTTATTATTTTTTGATATACAATTCCTTTAACTAGGGTGCAATGATATTATATAAACATTCATAATGTAAGTCTTCAAGTATATACATATAAAAATGTATATGTGTTGAAATGTTATATAAATTAATGTAGGCAATCAGGCATTTAACCACCACCACCGACAAAAAAGACCCCGTATTTTATTACCACGAATAATTCATTGCTAATACAATAACACATCATTTGAGACATCATTATAATGAATTTATCTTTTTGCCATATGCACAGTTTAGTTAATTTAATTTTGGATATACTTTGCTTACAAATGTGCAGAAAATGCAAGTGTCACATTTTTATCTTGTTTTTATGTATCCGCGACGACATGTTTGGGGTCATAGAGTTTTACTCATGTCCGTCGGTCCGTCCGTCCTTCTGTCCGTACGTACGTCCCTACGAATTTTCGTCAAGCTTTCTCAAAAACCGAATATGGGAATGATTTGAAACTTGGTGGATGGTTCAGTATGACAAACTTTACGTACTGAGCGACTTAAAGACCTGTTGGACATCTATTTTTTTGTGTTGGACTGTGCTGATATGAAATTTACAAATACCAAAACGCGGGTATAAACGGTTAATTTGGATATGCTATATATCGATATTTCAAGGAGTAACCTATTATCCGTAGCATTTAAAAAAAGGAAGGTTAAATTCCAAAACTGTTGAAACCTGGTGTTTTAAACAGTTTTGAATTTAAAAATCGGTAAATTTCAGCGACATAAATATTAGAAACTAGGAATAATACTCGTTAAAATGTAATTTAACAGTTTCAAAATTATTATTGCTCCTAATCCGTCTTGGACATGTGTGTGTATTTTCTGTAGTATGCTTAATGGATATATCTATATTGACCTCCTGTTTATGCAAATATGGAGTTCTGGGGTATATATGCATCTTTTATTTGTACCCACAATATAAGTCCATTGCAATATGTTTTTAAGTATCAGGGGCGGCTCCAGGGATTTTTTGAAAAGGGGGATCCACGGTAGAGAAAGGGGTCCAAAGCTAAAAACAAACAACCTAATTTTGCCAAAACTTTGCACGAAAATCATAAATTTTTGCAACAAAAGAGGACCCCCCCTTTTCTGGATCCCCCACTAAGTATGAGCAATTTTAGTCTGCTTTAAGCATTCGGTTTATACCCATGTGCAAAAAGGAGGTACCAACCTAGCTGTGCCCTAAGCCACTGATTCTTATTTATTGTACCAACTATAGCAATGTTATTATTATAACTAGGTATAATTGTGATCGCAAAGCGAGTCACAGATGTCCCCTCACGTACCCCTCTTTGTTAATATCTGGCTTCTTTGAACACATTTTTCTGTTCACCATCCATTATAATGCTAGAATATCAATTTTCGTTTAAATTTGAACAAGTTGAATTTTTTCAAAAGTGGCAGCCATTATGAATTTATCGACATTTTCGACAACACTTCTCAATTAAATATCCTTCAAAACCCCTAGATATCAATTTTCGTTAAAATCGGAACAAGTTAAATTTTTACCGGAAGTGGCGGCCATTTTGAATTTTTCAACAACGCGCCTCAATTCGTTATCATTCAAAACCCCTAGATATCAATTTTGGTGAAAATCGGAGCAAGTTTAATTTTTACCGGAAGTGGCGGCCATTTTGAATTTTTCGACATTTTCGACAACGCGCATCAATTCGCCATCCTTCAAAACCCTTAGATATCAATTTTCGTTAAAATCAGAGCAAGTTTAATTTTTACCAGAAGTGGCGGCCATTTTGAGTTTTTCGACATTTTCGACAACGCGCATCAATTCGCCATCCTTCAAAACCCTTAGATATCAATTATCGTTAAAATCAGAGCAAGTTCAATTTTTACCGGAAGTGGCGGCCATTTTGAAAATGGCGGCCGATAAAAATAATTCGATACCAGAAATGAACTCGGCATACCCCAATTACCTTTACTACCAATTTTCATTAAAATCAGACCAAGTTTAATTTTAATCGGAAATGGCGGCCATTTTGAAAATGGCCGACGAAAAAAAAATTGGATACCAAAAATAAACTTGGCATACCCCAATTACCTTAAATACAAATTTTCATTTAAAAATAATGAAGTTTAAATTTTTTCCAAAAATTCATTTTGGATTATCTCCCCTTTAAAACGTTTTTTTCGTTTTTTTGCAAAATTTAAAAAATGGTAAGTCCGATTTTAAAAATTCTTTTTTTGTATGATACCTCTTATATATACCTACTACATAGTGAAAGGAATTTTCCCTAATCCAGCCGGTTTGGAAATGCCAGTAAAAATTCAACTTTGATTTTGAGGAGCCATTTTCAGGCCCCTATTTACCCTATAAGGGGTCGTTTGATTTTGACGAAAAAACCTGATTACACAATTTCACACTCCATACTCTTGATATATGAAGTTTCAGCTTCCTACCTTTAAAGATGTTCTTTAAATCGAGCGGACAAGTTCACACTAAAGAATACTAAGAATAATAATAATAAAAAAAAAAAAAAAAAAAATAATAATAAGAAACCGAGCAAAAACAATATGTCCCCGACACTTCGTGTTCGGGGACATAATTACCAGTCTGAATCAGATGTTACATATGTGATACTCAAGATTTACAATGTATACCCGCTAATCAAACATCATCCCTTTGATACTTGTAGTAGCTGTGATATGAACCAACCTATAACCCCAGTCATTCATGTAAGTCAAGGTACGAATGTTGGGAACTATCAAACTGACCAAATGTATATCATTATCCACAGGGTCTTGCTCTTCTCTACCAAATTTTATTATTTTATCACTGTGACTACAGCCTGTGTGCCATACACCCCCCTTAATTCTACTTCAATTTTTTTCATCTCTGGTCTTTCCCTTTAGAATTCATTACATTGATATTTTTTCTTTCCAAAAATCCTTCATCTGAACTATCAAACTGACCAAATGTATATCATTATACACAGGGTTTTGCTCTTGTCTGCCAAATTTTATTATTTTATCACTGTTACTACAGCCTATAGCTATGTGCCATACACCCCCATTTAATTTTTCATCTCCGGTCTTTCCCTTTAGAATTCATTACATTAATATTTTTTTTTCGTTCCAAAAACCTTCGTCTGTTGCATTTTGGCCTCAAAATAATTATAACTTGATTCTGCAATTTTGTAAACATGGCAATCGCATGGACATGAAAATGAAAGTAGATTTGAAATTTGAACACATTAAAACGTTTTATTTCAAGAAGAAAAAACAAAATATTTTCCCTATAATTGTCTTTCCTCTTCTGTACTCTTAAGTCGACGCCCCAAACGAAAGATGTCCCAAGACTTTTCCTTGAGGTGTCCACTGTGGTCAAAGAGATCCGGTACCTAATGTTTTGTCAACTTCCGGTATTCTGTCAACAAGTGGACACGATATAAAAATGTTGATTTTTTTCCTATTTACATATTATCAAGATGCAAAAATCTTTTTTAGACATATTCCGAGGTATCTATAGTATAAATTCTGGCCATGTTTGTTATGTTTTATCTTCTCACTTGCCGATTATCAACTGAACCAATGGCAAAATCGTACGTTTTTGACCAGCTGCTGACAAATATTCACAAAAACGCAATCTCGGGTAACAAAATTTGACATATTTTGAATGAGACATTGTTTAGAAATAACTTACATACAAGGTCATCTATAATTTACTCTTTATTTTACTCGAACTAAAACATTATTCAACTTTCTTTGTGACCCATGCTTGCCGAAGGAGTCCGGCTTTGTCAGAGGAAATACATCTCGAGGAATCGGTTTTGTCTTTCTTTTGGAATCGGCTTTGTCAATCGCTAAAACATGAAATTGAAAGCTTTATTTAGTTCTTCTTTGTTGTTTACTCTCGATTGATTTATTTTTTGGTGATTTTAGTTTGAAAGGTGAAAATCTACGCGCGCGGCAAGCGGTCAGACAAGGAAAATATTTTGTTACAATTTTCTCAACTACTTATGACACCTTATGATCACAGACTTTTGCATGTAGCATCAACATGAAATTCCATCGCAAGGTGCATTGATCATCTACTGGGACCCAATACGTATACGGACCTTCGATCTGGAGGGTATTTAGTGTTGACTTACCATGGCCACCTACCTTAAGCAGGGATATCCAAAATCTGCCTTAAGTTAAAAACAACCTTCCTTGAACGTTTATTGAAAATCGACCTACCATATTATGTAAAGATCAATCTCAACAAAGTTTTAAGAGCGACTTACGATCTGAGGGGCTGCACTGTGAGAGGTCCTCTACTGCCTGTTTTTTATAGAATTTTTTTCCCTTTTTTTATTGAAACATTCATGAAATTTTTGTAACAGTTTTCTTGATTTTTATTTTACCGGTACTTATCAAACCCTTTTGATATACATGTAATAGTTGGTACGCAGCATCAACTTCCTGTTAAACGACATTTGTCGACTTCTTTCTATTTTGTACTGTCTAAAGAAATAAAAAGTGGAATGGTTAACTTAAACCAATGCATGAAATCTCTCCTGCGATTATTGAAAATATATAACTTTCTGGTGGTGACGGAAGAAAAGATTTATATAAAAATTTTAGCGAATATATACATGTACAGCCCTTGCATGGTCGCCAGGCTTGCGTGGGAGGAAAGTCCAACTATTTAATGTAGAAAATCGATGAAACCAACGAGCAACGGTACGTGTCTGGAAACCTTGTCTTGCATACTGCTTTTGAACTGCTTTGCTCTCGTTGATTTGTGATTGCATGCCTGTGTAATTTAATACTATAAAATAAGTAGGTTGGTTAAACCACACATAAAAGGTAAAAATATCAAATATAAAACTAATATAAATTAATAAAGATAACATCTAAAATCTAAAAAGCCCAAATTTTCGGCTTTCAGCCTTCGTCGGGGGCAAGCAAAGAAAAGAAAAAAATCACGACCGCCACGGTCTGAGGACAACCAACAAGTGAATATAGTGAAAAGTGTTCACTCGATAAAAACAACCACGTCATCATCACCCAAATCCTGAACTGAGCAAAATAAAGATAGGCCAAATCATACCCAAAGAATCAAATTAAGAAAATTACTAAGAAATGATTTGATTTTTGACATTGATGCCGAAAGGACGTGCTGTTCCCAGGAATTTTATTATTCTCTGCTCAAGGAACTGTCTTTGTTTCTCGCCGTGATGGGTTTGAAGCAGAACCGTGACTTGCATATCTTTTATACTGTGGCCGGAGCCTCGAAAATGCTCCCCAACTGGACATTCAGTATCTCTGGTGACACTGTTTCTGTGTTCCACAAAACGGTCCCCGAGTCTCCGACAAGTTTCACCAACATAAATCATGGAACATCGCTTACATCTTATAGCGTATACGACGTTTTCGGTAATGCAGGTGAACCCATCCTTCAGTTGGAAAGTTTTCGAGGGACCAACCACAGCATCGGTCTCCCATGTGAACGGACAAGTAGAGCAGCGAGTTCTTTTACAAGGACGTGTACCTTTGTAGCTGGCGGGTTGACGTGACGACCTATACGAACTGCTGACCAGGTGCTGTTTAAGACTCTTGCCCTTTCTAAAAGCCGTAATAGGGGTAGAGTCAGCAAAAACAGTGGACATATACTCATCTTTGAGGACAATGGATTTAAAGTTGCGAATAAGGATGTTCTGGATGGCAACATTGTGAGGGTGATAAGTAAGGACTAACGGAACACGATCATTGGTGCTCTTCACCCGGGGCTCCATTGCCTCGCGTCTGTTCACACGGGAAACCGAGGACACGGCCCTGTCCAAGACTTTGTCAGGATAACCTCTCTTCGTGAAGAAAGATCTCATCTTGTTACACTGGATCCCAAAATCCTTATCGTCATTGCAGATACGACGAAGCCTCAGAAACTGCGACTTCGGGATGGCGTCTTTGCAGGAGGAAGGATGACAGGATTCGTAATTCAGATAACAATGAGCATCGGTAGGTTTAAAGAACACCGATGTAGAGATCTTACCGTCTGTGATAGTACAGTTAATGTCAAGGAATGAGAGGCTATCCTGGGTGATGTTGAAAGTGTATTTGATTGCAGGGTGGTAGGAAGAGACAAAGTTGATAAAAGATTTCAACTCCTCTTCACTGTCGGATGAGACTCCAAACACATCATCGATGAACCGTTTGTAAAGTTCCGGGACTGGACCGATGTATTCGGAGAACATTTTTTCCTCTAAATACCCTACAAACAAACACGCAAAACTTGGACCCATTTTGGTGCCCATGGCTACGCCACCCGATTGGTTGTAGAACTTCCCATCGAACTGAAAAGTATTCAGGTTGAGGACAAGTTCCGCCATTCTCAACACTATATCAGTACTGATGTGAGGATAGGGTCTCCTGTCCAAAAAGTGTTTTAAAGCTACCAAGGCGTCATTGTTGGGTATGCTGGTGTATAAAGCAGTGACATCCATAGTAAACAGTCTGAAATCGGAGTTTTCTGGCTCAAAGAACTCAAGGATATTCAGAGCGTGGGTAGTGTCCTTAATGTATGTAGGTAATTTAATACTAGTCTTGTATGTCATATTTGTTTGTGATGTATGTGTCTGTGATCTTTGTTATTTGTTACCTAGTCGGTTAAGAGCTATGCAGCTCATGTTTGTCTTTGTATTGTATATATGTGCCGACTTAAGATAAAATTTACTTTCTTACTTACTCGTACTTATGCAAGGCTCGAACCCACAGGTATCAACCTGTGATTTAAACTTAAAAGTCCACCGCCTTAAACTTCGAGAGATGTGGGGTCGTCATGCTATAATACAGAAAACCTGACTGCAAACCATAGTGGTGCACCGTGTTGGGGAAAATGCCACGTCCCTCGCACGTTAAAGAATCCTGATAAGAGTAGGACCCGTAGGATTTTTGCAGGAGGCTAAATTGCACGACATCAATCCTCTTTTCCTGTAACAGTCAAAACTCCCAACCCTGATTGGCCTTGTGTCCCTATTTCATCCACTTCATCATCATTTCATGTTCATTGTATCATCCATGCCATGTTCACCTCTCGGAAATAGCCAAAATCGCGCTGCCTAAGAGTACAGCCCTAACAAACAAACAAGCCTTAAACACTTGACCGCGATCCCTGTGTTCATGGGTCAGTGACTCTGTAACTCTTGATGTTTTTTTTAGGACAAAAAAAAAAATTGTGGAAATGAATTAAGGCACATACCATTTGATTTTCTGGTGTGGCCTGGGATTTTACCTTGAGCCGGGAAATTTTTTTCACACACATCATTGACAAGAAAATTTTGTTGGCAAGATTGAAGCCAGGTTATTTTTTTTAAGGTGCTGGTTACATTGTAGATAAGTTTTGTTACAAATATCATGGCCGGGAGTTTAAAAAAAAAATCCAACCCAGCCCCCCCCCCCCGAAAATCAAATGGTCTGTGCCTACTGTGCCTTAGTCGAAAGTGTGATCGCTACTAATCTGATATACCGACACCTTGGGTTATGCCTTACACACCTATCGCTATGTAATGTTTTCATGGTTAAAAGACAAAGAAAATAAAAAATAGAAAAAGACGATTACATCATCTGTAACAAATCTTTTGTGGAAAAGGAATATTATAATGGCTACATTAACATGCACCAAAATTTAAAAATACACAAATGTAAGGATATTTCACTTATACAAAGGCATGCTTTGCTAAGTACGGACCATTTGATTTTCTGGGGGATGGGCCCGTTAAGCAGGTGAAAAAAAAATCCCAGCTCAAGGTAAAAATCAAGGTCACCCCCGGAAAATCAAATGGTCCGTGCCTTGGACACTTTAAGGCACGATGCAACGGTAACAGTAGTGCCAAAAACTATAAATGCGATGGTTGTGGAATCTCATGTCTTAAGGAGGCACCCTTAGGCAAATTGATCACTCCATGGAAGTTTAAAACATGGAGCCAGTTTACGGGAATATGTATGTAAATTGCACACAAAAAATTACTTATTGGTAGTGTGATTTTTTTAGTCTTTGTCCAAGAAATAGAAAATAATGAGATGTGGAATAAGTGTACGCGACACAACCTACACAATAAGCGGAAATTTAGAAACCACAATAAAAACAGCCAGCAGCCTTCAACAAAGCCTGCGGGCGCTGCTCTCTCTTTTGCGCTTGGCCCAAGGTCACAAATTTCGATACATACAATTTGAGTACAGTCCTGAAATAGTCAAAGAAAGATACCCTTCTTAAACAAAGAGCAAAAATACATAAAAAAGACAACTACAAACAAAATCTTTGTCAGAGGATCCTGGCTTAGGAGAAGCACAAATAAATGTGGCGGGGTTAAACTAGTTTTCTGGGCCCAACCTTTCCCTTATTGAAAATCTCCAACAAAGTACAAAATAACACACTATAAAAATCAAATCAACAGAAGATGAATCCTGAGACAAAGAGAATAAGAAAAATACGAGACATAGAGGAACATTCCTGAGAACACTCGAAGTTACTTACAACTAGCTATAAAGACTTGTTTGAAGGTCATTAATATATTAATACACCCGCTTCGAAGAAGGGATATAATGTTTTATCTGTGGTTGTCTTTAGCTTCGTCCCACACCCGTAGCACTTATTTTATTTAACTTATCACTCAGTTACTCATATAATACCAAGTTATCAAGCTTTATATAGACTCGATACATTCTATGGTACCATTGTATGTCCATCGGACATCTATTTCCGGTTTACTGAAAACTTTAATTTCCCATCACACTTTTTATTCACTTATACCGGTAACTCGGCAACTAATATTGCTACATAGCTGATATTTAAAAACAAATTTTATATATAAGTATTATACATAATCGTCATTGGTCTATAGTTTAAAAAGGCTTAAGCATAACGTAAATCACCTGTTAGTTACAAGAAAATGACTGTGATCTTTAAAATGATAGTCATTCAAGCCAATACAATATGGCAGTCAGCATTGTACTTAAAGCCTCACTAAGTGTGCCTATACCCATATGGAAGATAAAGTTAATAACAAAACTAACCGAACATGAATGATCAATTTCAGTGTCCAAAAAGAAAAAAAGCAAAGCAGCCACATCGGAGAAATTGTGGATGGCAATGGTCCTGACTTGGTACAGGTATTTAAAACGAAATGATGGGTTGAACCAGGTTTTATGACGCAAAACCTCCCACTTCCACTGCGATCTTAGGAACCGGTAATGACAAAAAATAAACCACACACAACATGGTTGGGAGACACAATATAGGGATATTGAGCCAAAGGTGATTATCTCAGTACAGCAGACGAGCCAAAAACTAATTAAACAAATTAATCACCATATCTTTCAACTCACTTTTGAATTTTTCTACTAGTGGCTGATAATGAAGAAAGATTTTTTTTTCAAAGATCGTATTTTCTTATAACCCTGCCTCAAAACTCGGTCATGGAGAAATCGGTATCTGATCTAAAAAATCTATGAAATGTGTGCAAGGTCTAGCATATCGAATAAGTTGTGAAGTATAAACGCCGTATGCAGGGGAAGTTTGTATATTGCCCTTTATATTAGGAAAATTAATAATTTGAAAATTCAAAGCGTCTCTTATATCGTAAATTTTTGTACTGAGATGACCACCAGGGTCTAATTCGAGATGCAATTGAATTCGGTAGTCTCTTTAATTTACAACTCTGGAGGATATGGAACTTGTCAGTCACATACATGTAACGGGAATATACTAAAATCATTCTCCTGTAAGTGGTCATCCATGTGAACAACATAGGTCATAGCCAGCATCCGAAGCATGCATTGTGTTAATTTTATCCATACATATAATTTTGACGGGTTTCTTTGGTTTTTTGACGACCTTGGTATGGGGTCTGGGATCAAGGGCATATAGGATGGGGGTGGAAGGGCAATATTGTATCCCCGCTCCCGCCCTCTTTCTCACAAAGAAAGTTGAATAATTTTTTAGTTCGAGTAAAATAAAGAGTAAATAATAGCTGACTTTGTATGTAAGTTATTTCTTAACAATGTCTCATTCAAAATATGTCAAATTTTGTTACCCGAGATTGCGTTTTTGTGAATATTTGTGAGCAGCTGGTCAAAAACGTACGATTTTGCCATTGGTTCAGCTGATAATCGGCAAGTGAGAAGATAAAACATAACAAAAATGGCCAGTATTTATACTATAGATACCTCGAAATATGTCTAAAAAAGATTTTTGCATCTTGATAATATGTAAATAAGAAAAAAAAATCAACATTTTTCAATCGTGTCCACTTGTTGACAGATTACCGGAAGTTGACAAAACATTAGGTACGGGATCTCTTTGACCACAGTGGTGTCGTTATCACTTCAAGCCATGCAATTGCCGAATTTCATAACTGCCGACATAAAGTCCTATTTAGAAGCCTTAGTACAACGGATAAAGATTAACTTTTATGTTTTGGAAACGAATTATAAAGGATGAGTGGCAATAAGACCCATTTTTGGCCCAAGATTTAGCAAGAAATTAAAACTGAGCATACAGATGCCTCGAGTTGCTGAAACATTGATAAATTATTAGGCTTAAAGAAAATGATAAGCTTGTGACATATCAGTTAAGCTGTCATGCCAATCAGTTAACTCAAAAGGCTGTATATTAAAGAAATTGTCCTAATTTCATTGATTTTTGCTGATTTTCACACACTTTTTTGGTCCAAAAGAAGGTGGGCGCATCAAAACAACAACTTCATGCGTGGAAAAAATGTGTAAAATGATGAAATCCGTCATTTCTGAAAGTTTGGAGTTGTTGTTTTCATGCGCCCAATGTTTTCTTAATGAAAATATGCACTGAAACCATTCAAAATTGCAGATATTCTTGATTTTGTCAAATAAGACCACAAAATATGATGTCATAATTACGTCATAATGAATGAAATTTGCCTTATTTGATGTGGTTTTTTTGTAACCACATATAAGCTTATGTTTCTTATAAATATCATAACATTTGAAAAAACTTCATTTCCTTGGGCCAATTATGGGTCTTAATGCCACTCATCCTTTATGGATATAATTATAAATTAATTTTATCCTGACAAATGTATAGTTCGATACGCCCCTAATACATATAGTTTGAGTTGCCCCCTGAGGTCATTTTTAGGACAATGTATATGAGTAAAAGAAAAGCTAAATCGTCCAATATCTCCGAACCTACTAATTTTTTAATCATTCGTTAATTAAAATAATAACAATTACTAATGTGATATATTTTCCATACCCAACATTTGACACATGTCCCCATATATTTGGTTTAATTCTACGTTTCCAGGGTTTCATGTTTATCGCGTCAGGAAAAAACACAGTCTATGATATTAATAGTATAGATTCTATGATAAATCGTGTCAGACAAGTCTGACGACCAGGCTTGTGATTACCCTCGGGGACCTCTGGTCCACCAGCAGTGGTTATACCAAAAACGCGCCGGGTATAAACGGTTAATTTGGATATGCTATATATCAATATTTCAAGGAGTAACCTCTCATCAGTAGCATTTAAATCAAAACATTGGAAGGGCAAATTCCAAAACTGTTGAAAACGAAAAGTACTCAAAACCAAAACGTTCGAACAATGAAGACAAATCCAGCACCGAGAATATCGACTATGTGCATAACATGGAAAGAAAGCTGGTGTTTTTTTTAAAAATCGGAAAAACCTGAAAATCAACTTATAGGATGGTTCAGTATGACAAACTGTACGTTCTAAGCGACTCTTATGTACAATGTATGTCGGACATGTCCTGTTTGGGGCCTAGCGGGGGCATCCGTTTCCCATGGAAAAATTGCTTCTTTATTTTCATTTTATAATACCTACTACTACAAGAATAAACCCGACCTTTCTGCTCACTTATGTTGCCTCGCAAAGCAGTTATCAAAAATTCCCAAATCTTGTTATCATTTTTGTTAGGACACTGCATGGCATCTCCCATTCCCGTCATTGCTGTAAAAAAAAATAACTTCCCCTGCATTGAAATTAAAGCTGCTAGAGTTCCATCATGTAAAAAGAGCTACCCCCCCCAAAACAAATCAATTATTATGTAACATGTATAAAACTCTCTTATCTGCAGATTCCTATTAACCATAGTTTATTTCTAGGAAGTGCAGTAAATACAACTATAATTTTACATTATTTCTTAAATTACCTAACGTCTGATATTTAAACGTTATTAAAATTATATATCTTTTCATTTTTATGACAAGATTAAAATGAGACTATAGTTTGGGGGTGTAAAGACGCTTTATAATCTTATTATATAAATATATGGCTTTTCGTATTAAATTTAAAACATGCCAGTATAAAGGTTGTAATGCAGACAATGAAACTATACAAATAGCGATGAGTTTTATTTTCACGTTATTTTATAACTTCAAGATAGATGATAATAATACAAGTAAGGTGTTGAAACTATTGACAAACTTTTGGATGGACAGACAGACAGGCAGATAAGTTGATTTCAACAAGATGGTGACTAAAACGAGTAGTAACACGGGCCGGGGCCCGGGCAAACATCCGCTTACCCAAATATTTTAAAAAGCTCTTACATCTTTGTTTCTGATTTTTTTTATTAAATTTGAAAAACAATGTGTAAAAGTAATATCTTATTATTCATTTTCGATTTTCAAAATAAAAATTCGTAAATTTTAATTTCGATGCAATTTTCGATTTTTAGATATAATAAAAAGGGAGATTTGCACAACATCAAATAAGTAGCCTCAAACCAACTCACGTCAATTCGAGGGTGACCAAGGTGATCTAGAACGCCAAGCTGTTCTTGCACGTTATTATATATTCGTCATGTTGTCAACGATCTATCTAGTGTAGGTCAAATCCGATAAAAGACGGTAAGACAACGTTTTCTTTTAAGAGAAAAATCATGTATGATCTATTAGATTTTGACATGCTACAAGTCCCTTTTTAACCTTTCTAATATTATTCATATTTGTGCAAGTAGGGATTAAAATTTATTCAGACTTTCGATACTTAATGTTCATACTGTAAATATGCTACTACATTGTACATTTTCAAAAGGAATGGAAAACGCAGGTACAAATATCTAGTAGTCGATTATACCAAGACTTACTTTGTCATTAATAAGTCTAAGAAAACGAAAAAAATTACAGGATACCAAATAATCGGCATGATCAAATTTCTCCTTGACAACATATTTGTTCAATTGGTGGACGTGTTTTTCAACAAACTATAGGGATTCCAATGGGCACTGATTGTGCACCTTTGCTTGCTGATTTGTTTCTTGATTCATATGAAGCAGACTACAATCACTTCTAAACAAAAAAAGATCGTAGACTAGCTTTTTTTTAATCTCACTTTCCGTTATACTAGTATTGATGATGTCCTTCACTGAACAATTATTCTCGATTTGGTGACACTTCCTCCATCTTATATATCCTAAGGAACTTGAGATTAAGGACACTACGGATTACTAGTATAGGAAGTCTGCTTCATTTAAGATCTACATCTTGAAATTGATTCTCAAGGAAAACTTTCAACAAAGCTCTATGACAAACGTAATTACTTCAACTTTCCAATCGTCAACTTTCCCTTCTTGTGTAGCAACATTCCGTCCGCTCCAGTTTATGGAGTTTACGTATCTCAATTAATTCGTTACTCCAGAGCGTGCGGGACTTACGTCGATTTTCTTAGCAGACCGTCACGTCTGACGCAAAAATTACTCCCACAGGGTTATGCTACTCCTCGGTTGCTGTCTTCACTCAAGAAATTTCACCATGCACTTATAGACAAATATGGGATTTCGATCTCTCAGATGAGTGCAAATGTTGGTTTGTCATAAGGCTTTGTTTTGTCTTCCTTTACCGGATTTGACACATTGAATTGCATTGACTGTTGGCAACGCGACGGGTGTGCTATAGCAAACAGGAACTGCTTACTCTTCCGGAGCACCTGAGTTCACTCTCGCTTGGACTGGAGTTGTGCAAGTAGGGATTAAAATTTATTTGACATTCAGTTTTTTTGTGTTTCCATGTTTATCATGTTGTCTGTTTTTTTGGCCTGTTCTTGTTGGTGTTTATTGGTTTTGTCTCTACCCTTTCGGACTTTTGACATTCGGATACCCCATTGGTTCCTCTGCTTCTTGTAATAGTTTCAAAATCTATGATCCATCTTCCTGCAAAATCCTGCAGGTTCTTGTGGCGAATGACCCACTGCAGTGCTGATTTAATCGGTTTAAGTCCATTAAAAAGCGCACGGAACCTGACATCAGGTCAGACCGTTTTGCCAACAGAACGACCTGGATGTGTGCCAAAGTTATTGAAAGGGGCAGCCCTGACATAATGAATACTTGTGTTGCCAGGCTAAATTGTGAACAAGCTGACCGCAAAATACATGCATGCATACGAATATGGTGCATCGTACGCGTGTACAATGTAAGGGAAAAATGTAATGTTCAACGCACGTTTAAAATTCCGAAACTCTGATCCCCGATGCACAATGTGTCTAAATTTTCTTCACTTTATCATTATTTCATTTCTTTTTACTACCACTTTCATGTCGATGTCCCTGTTGATATGGCCGACATCGTGCTGCTGGGAGTAAAGCAATAACTTACAACTAATTAAAGCATTGAATGAATACTATATTTTGTTATATTAAAAACCTAGCTTATATATCATATGTCATGATAGACGATAAAGAGATGTGGAATAAGTGTACGCGACACAACCAACATCAAAGAAACGGCAATTTAAAAAATCACAATGGAAAACAGCCAGCAGTCTTCAACATGACCAGAGGTCACTGTTCGATGTCTTGCATTGGCACAAGACTAAAAATACAATACATAAGATTCAAATCCATAGATTATCAACGAAAGACCCATTTGCACACACCTTCCAGTGGCTCTTGCCTTATCTTGGCTATCTTTTCCGCCACTTCCCCAACATAGATTGGACTGTTTGCCCTCAAACCCCATGGTTTAATGTAGGGTGAATCCGTCTCGAGCAGGATGTTAGACTTTGATATGATTCTCAGCGCTCTTTTCTGTATTTCATCAAAATATGTTACAACGTAAGTAAAACCAAAGTAGACATTCTCAAAATTACTAAGCCAGGCATCCACAATATCAGGTGATCCTGTGAAACAATGGAGAACAATTTTTGAAGTTTTCGATAATTTAGTTGTCAAAAGTTGAAGGAGAATCAAATAAAGACAGTTGCTGTACTTGTCAGTAGGTGTAGATCTGACGTGAAAAATGATGGGTTTCCCTAAACCTCCAATTCTGGGCAACATCTTATTCAGAAGGGTAATCTGCTGTTCCCAAAATCTAGACGGAATGGTCCGGTCTAATCCAACCTCCCCAATGGCTGTTACCCTGGATGATTTCACCAACTGGAAAAAACTATCTACTTCCTGCTGCTGGTACCTATGAGCATTCTTTGGATGCATCCCTTTGGCCACTTTCCACTTGCCGTCTATTGACACTGTGAGTGGATATGTTTCTGGGTCACAGTAGACCATCATTCCTCCAACGACATTCACTGGAATCACCGGCGGTCGGTCCATTGGTTCTTCCAGCCATTTGTCTATCGTCAGTGAATTGTTCCCAACCAGTCTTTTGGATGATCTGTCTAGGTGAAAATGACTGTCATAAACAGCATACGCTTCTTTAAACTCTACTATGGGTACCTCAGGGTTGTCTTGGGGCACCTCCTCTTTTGATGACATTCTACGATGAACATTCTCAATGTTTAAGGAGTTACCCTTAAACACCAAGGTGTAGTTGTGCTGACCAATCTTTACCACTCTGCTGGTCTCTTCTACTTCTGGTTCTTCGGGTAGGCTAGGTGGTAACTCTACCGCATCAGTATCTCCACATTCATCTAGAACTACAACTCGTCTGTCTTCCTTTTGCTCTTGACCCTCGTCACATTCAGGCTCTTCCCTCTTCCTTTCCGCTAGTAACACCCTTGCAACAATAGACTTGGGTCTACTCTCCAACCCATGGCTGCAGACAAACTTCTCATCTGTTCTATATGTCTACCCAACAGTGTTGACCTCTTGGGTATCAGGGTTCTGCTATTGCACCATCTCAGCAACTCAGCAACAGAGGAAGATCCTACCAAAACCTTGGCAAAAACACCAACACATCATTTCGAATCCTGTTGAACTTGTCATAATGGTCTGGTTTCACCGATGGTACGTGATTGTCCCACATGACCATGGGTAGGTGCAACCGGTTGACGTGATCCCTTATCTTCTAGGTTCTTACTTCGCATCCAAGGATAGGACACAACCCTCTTCTATCTTTTCTTGCATGTTTAGTTTCATGTTCTTCTTCCTCTGACGACAAGGTGAACATATCTACCACCACTCTCTTATCAACGTCATCATGTTTTTTCGCTCTCTTCCAGCATCAGTCACCCTCGCTGTCGTCGTCGTCATCCTCGCTTTCCACTCGCCGTTTTAAGCATTGGGGAATGTCCTCTGATATGGGTATCGTCACCTGAAGTCCCAAGGTCTCTTCATCTGTCACGGTCCTTAACAGTTCTGGAACATTTGATGGTTGAATTGCATTGGGATCGTCTCTGGTGTTGTTGTTGACCTCTCCCGAAAACTGCTTGAGATAGGTCTGTCTCAACATTTCTTCTATGTCACTCATGATGAACCTGAAAGAAAAATAAGACGAGCTGTATTCTACGATGAACTATATCCGAGGATATGATCGCGGCGTCTGACATCGGGGGCATTTAAAGGCACGGATCGTATCTGCAAGCTCGGGCGTAATCTGCACACACTGTCCATGGAACCAATCTTCGCAATAGTTGCATTGGATCATGAACTGTCCATCATCAGGTTTCCTGCAGAGACATAAATCTGAACCGTGTCTTCTTCTTCAAGACTTTCCCCCTTATCTACTTTCTCTTTGGCCTCTAAAAGCCAGTCTGCAATGTATCTGTCATTACATTTCTTTAATCTGTCATGGTTGACCGTCAATGTGGTACGCTGTAGTCGTATGGTATAAATGTAACTGCTCAGCTTCTTAGTAACAATACCCAGGCCCTTCCAAGGAGGATCTAATTTCTTGGCCCGTCCAACCTTTTGTGCGGTGTCTAATACATAAACAAAATCACCCACATGATATTCAAACTGTCCCATGTTGAGGTCATAACTTCGTTTCATATTCTGTTGGGCTGTTTGCAATGTTTGCCTTGCTATCTCGTGTGCCATGTGCATCTTAGTTCTTAGTTTAGCAACATACTCTTCCGCATTCATATGCACCTTCTCTTTGGTTGGCCCAAACATCAAATCGACAGGAAGGTTAACCTCACGTCCTAACATCATTTTGTTTGGCGTCATTCCTATACTTCTGTTTACTGACGACCTCAAAGCACAAGCAAGCTGGGGGAGATATTCATCCCAATCCTCTTGTGATTCATCCACAAAACACCGTACTGCATCCATCAACGTTCTGTTGTAGCGTTCGACTTGGCCGTTCGCTGAAGGTCGATAAGGTGTAGTCCAAGTCTTGTGAATCCTCAACATATATAGCCTTGAACAACTTGCTCTCAAAGTTTCTTCCTTGATCGGTGTGGACCGTGAAAGGACAACCAAATCTTGAAAAAAACTCGTTTACCGCTGCCTTGGCTGTTATCTCTGCCGTTTGGGAAGGGAGAGATATTACTTCACACCACTTTGTGAACTGGTCCACCATGACAAGTAAATTAGAATTGCCTCGTGGTGTCTCTTGCAGTGGTCCCAGAAAGTCGAGATGCACTCGTTCCATTGAAGCTCCAGCGTGATACTTAGTTAGTGGTGCTTTGGCCCTTCGTGAAGGTTTCTTATGTAGGTTACAAATGTTGCATCCCCTAACATAGTCTCGGATATATTGAGTCATGCATACCCAATAAAACTTCAATTTTATCCTCTCACTTGTCCGCTGAACTCCTTGGTGTCCTGTACATACAAGGTCATGGTTCAACCGGGTGACTTCTTCAACATACTCTACTGGGACCACCAACCGATGGGTACCAATCTTTGCAACATTATACAAAATACCATTAGCATCTAGGTAAAATGTTTCCTTGTTGACGAGGTACTTCTTAGCTGTTGGACTACTCAATGCAACGGTAGACTCGGGTGGTTCTCGTTTTTCTCTCAAGAAGTACCTAATTTGTGTCAGATTCTCATCATTCTGTTGGGCTAAGAGCAGCTCCGCTCTAGAATATTGAGGTACAAATCCGTCTTCGGATGCTGAAGCAACTTCTTTCACCAATGTCTTCTCAACTTCATTTCTTCTCCTGGACCCAATTTGGTCTACTTCTTTCGGTATAGTTTGTTCCAGTGTCTCTAAAGATTGGTGTACTTCCTTCGGTAGGGTATGTTCCGGTGACTCTTGGAAAGTAGGTGTCTCCGATGATGGGTGGACATCCTTTTGGAGAGTCTGGTCTAGTGTATTGGAAATGTTGGATCTTGTCTGACCTGGTGGTCACTATTCTGACTGTTTTCCGTTGCAAATTTCAATGTACCTGTCCAGGTTATCCTGTTGACCAAGCTGTTCAATGTTAAACAATTGATTCAAGGCCTCTGGATCCCAAACAGGTGGTTTATTCACATCAAATCTTTTGTATTTCTTTACTGTTGGACAATCAGCTATCTCCTTAATGGGAGAGAGTGAACCACTCTTAAATTTCTTAAATTGTGAACTTTTCATGTCCAAGCTAAGCATATTTCGGGCTTATTTTTCCAACGTGGTCCACATGGACAATAGCTGTTGGTGAGTGGCTTCCTTGAATTTCCCCATCGGGCTGATAATTGGCAAGTCAATATCTTGAATTTTCTTTTCCACTTCTTTGACTGTCTCTTGGAGTCTTGTTACTTTAAGTCGTCTCTCAGAGCTGTATGCTTGTTTATTGGCTCTGGAACAGGTTGGGTTCTGTATCTGTCGGCTAAGTAGCATAACCTTCTCTATCATAGGCACCATTTTATCTACCGTATGTTGTACCTCTTCTAAAATATCAACAATTTTGCTTCTTGTTTCTGGATCTGTAGGTCTCTGCAAAGTGCATTGCTTGACTGTCGTGTGTCCTAGAGGTATCACATCATCTATTTCTCTGGCGAAGACTGCCCAACTACGATGAACTTTTGTACAATGTGTACAACCTTTTCATGGCAGGTCCTCTAGGTTCACATGGATGGACATCTCTTTGCACGGCTGTTCAGGTTGATACCTTGATAACACATCAGCGTTGACATGCTTATTGCCACTACGGTGCCTAATCTGCATACTATACTGGCTAAGGACCTCCAGCCATCTGGCTAGCTGGCCTTGGGGAACTTTAAAGTTCATGAGCCACTGTAAACTGTTGTGGTCTGTGCGAAGGATAAATTCATGACCGAGAAGGTAATGACGAAAATGTTGGGTAACCGTATCACCGCCAGTAGCTCCTTCCTTGTCGTACAATATTTTCGCTGGGCAGCTGAGAGAGTGAAGCTCCCATACGCCACAACACGCTATTGTCCTTCCTGAATCTGTATGATTTCAGCACCTATAGCCTTGTCTGAGGCATCTGTATCAAGTATAAACATATCTGTGTTGTTCGGCAATGCCAGGACTGGGGTGGTCTGCAGAGCGGCCTTCAGCTGTTCAAATGCTCTCTGCTGTTCGGCTCCCCACTTCCAAGGTGTTTTACGTGTCAACTCTGTCAGAGGGGTAGCAATGTTCGACAAATCTTTAATGAGAGTTCTGTGGTAATTTATGAACCCTAAAAACTGTTCTACCTGCTTGACATTCTTTGGAGGTTTCCAGTCCTTGATCGCCTTGTCGTAATCCTCTCCAATTTCCATACCATTCTTATCTACCCTTCTTCCAAGGAATGTGGTCTCTGCAGTGCAAAACTCACACTTCGCTGGCTTCAATTTTATACCATACTGTCTGAATCTTTCAAAGACAAGTTGCAAGTTTGCCAAATGAGACTCAAAGTCCTTTCCCATCACCAAAATATCATCCAAAAAGGCCAATACGATTTCCCATGTCAAACCTCTAAGTTGCATGGCTCTGGCGTAGGTGGCAGCGCATTACATAGACCAAATCCCATTCTAGTAAACTGAAACAGACCATACTTTGTTATAAAAGCAGTCTTGGGCTTATCGTCATCCTTCATCTTAACTTGCCAGTATGCACTATTCGCATCGAGCTTGCTGAACCACTCATTTCCTGCCAATGTGTCAAGACATTCTTCTAGTATACTTCTTTCTTTGTTACCGAATTCAATTTTCGATAATCAATGGCGTATCTTACTGCCCCATCTCGCTTCCTGATTAAACTGGAGCTGAAGCCCATGCAGAGGTAGAGGGTTCTATTACACCGGCTTGCAACATCTTGCGCAAATGTTTTTCTTCTTCGTCGGCAAACCCTATTGGTGTTCTCCGTAACCTTTCTTGGATTGGCTCCGCATTACCTGTGTCAATTAAATGTTCAACCTCCTTGAATTCACCAATGTCAAATTCATCTTTCGAAAATACATTCTGATATTCAAACAACAAGGAGTGGAGTTAACTTGATTGAGCCTCAGTCAAATTACTAGATGCCTGTTTCACCAAGTCGGTCAGTGTTCCCTCTAATTGGTCAGAGGATGCTGGAGACTGCAATGTTACTTCATGTACACTTGGTGGTGCCTCCATCCCTTTACTTAGCTCCTGAACTGATACTGCCTGGGCCACCACTGTGTTCCTTCGGATCGTATAAGGTCTGTCTGTAGGGTTCAGTAGACAGAGGGTAGGACGCTCCTGTTCATAAAAACATCTAGGTATCAGTAATGGCGATTTCCCATCTGTTGATGATTCTACGATGTACTTGCCTAAATCAACATCGAGCTTTCCACTGACGTGCACCACTGAATTGGCTGGTATTACTGTTCTCTTTGGGACAGTGACTCGTGCAACTGTTGGCGAATCGTGCATTGGCCCATACTGTATTGGTAGGACATCTTCCCCAATAGTTAACTGCCTAGTCTTTAAGTTGACATCCGCCGCATATTTGTCTAAAAAGTCCAGGCCCAACAACATATCATCTTCGATTGGAGCTACATACACATCTGCAAAATACTGCTTGTTGTTTATTACTAATTCCACTGGTCCTACTATCAAAGTATCCATCTGCATACCCCGGCCGGCACCATGTTCCACATATTTTCTCAAAATCGGGGATTTTATGTCCAGTGACTCATAGACTCTGTCGGACAAGATTGTCACTTCCGCTGCACAGTCAATCACAGCAGACAGGGGCTTTTTGTTGCATACTAAGGGAATCCTAAGGGGTGATGCTTGACCATTTCTAAAGATTGTGAATGACCGATCCTTTCCGTCTGATACCCTATCCTCACTTATCATATTACCATGAACATCAGGGACCTTGGTACTCCACCCTGTCTCACACCTTGGTTCCGTTGAGTTACGAGCCAGATTGCTGTTGTCGATTTCCACTGGGTTAATCCTGGCCTCAACTGGTTTATGCTTTTTGATGTTTCTACGAAGAAATTTACCCCAGTAGTAGAGGTACTGACTGGTATCTGGTCGTCTTTTTTCTCCAAACTTTCCTCATTCTGACTCTCATCTGTCTTCAAGACGGTGTTCGTATCAACACCACTGTCAACTTCCTTATAATCAGATTTTAAATTTGGGCGATGATTTTCCTTTCGGGTAGGGTTTACGCCTCGTTGACCGACCCTGGCTAGTTTAAAGGTTTCCCCTCGCTATTCTGGGGCTCTGGTATATTTCGCCCTTTTCTTGCTGGCTTGAGACAATGCCTAGAAATGTGACCTTGGCCTCCACAGTTGTAACATTTGAAGTCTCCTTTCTTTTCAGAAGAACTTTTTAATGTTTCCTGCTTTTTGTTCTCCGGCTCATCAATCTTTTTCTGCAATTGTGAAAATGTCGCTTCAGTTGACTGTTGAAGCAGTGTCTTTTGCTTCATGAGCTCGGATAGCTGATCACTACTTGACTCTGTGGCCGTGTTTTGATTTGTGTTCCGTACTGTTTGGCACGATGGTTCATGATAGTATGGATCTCAGCCCTGAGGGTGTTCTTTTTGTCTTCAATTTACACCATATATTGATGCATCTAGATGTTGGCTTCATTTTACCAAATTACATGCTTCTTCGATGGTTTTTGGCTTTAACATGGAAGCCGCCTTTCCAGCTGCTTTATCTGTAGATGCTTGAAGGAATTTAGTTATTATTTGAGTTCGGACATAAGGTTCAGGAACATCTTTGAATGCTTTGTCCGCTAAACATGATAACCTGTCTGCCCACTCGTCTTTCGATTCTCCTGGGCTCTGGCGGGCATTATGAAAATGAACTTGTAATGTCTCGGTTTCATTTCCATGGTTAAAACGCTGTTCCATCTTGGTAACCAACTCATCATATGTGAAATTGATGTTGTGTCTAATAAGGTTGGTACCGTACCGACTTGCTGCCCCCTTTAGGCACCAACACAGCTGATTTCTCTTTTCCAGGTCTGTCCACCTAGAGACTTCTGCAAAAATTTCAAATTTAACTAAAAATGCTGGCCAGTCTTCACCGCGGTCAGTTCCCGCAAATTTAAATGATTTCAGCATAGTAGGCTGTGTGGTGGTACGACTTGTTGGTCTTTGATCATACTGGTGGCCAATTCTTGTGGAAGTTGGAGGTGGGCTAAGGGGCTGCTGAAAAGTTACATATGGATTCATGACCCTAGGCCTACCTTCTGTACCATAGTAGTGACCGTCATTACTGCTTGGCTGAGGTCCTACATCTGTGGTTCTCCAGGGCTGCTGGAATGGGGTACTGCCGGCCGCTAGTGGTGAAATAAATGGACTTTGGCCAAAATTCAATGGAGGACGTGGTTGTTCCTCAACTGGTGCATCTGTGTACAAACCATATTGTGGCAAAGCAGTTGAAGTACTAGTTACCTGTGGGAAATTAATTGTTTAGGGCTGTGGTGTGGGTCTCATCCCTTGATGGACAGGTGTTCTTGGGATCATTGGAGTGCTTGTGTGACTACGATGTACTAACCCTGGTCTCTGTGACACAGGTGGTTTATTGGACAGTACTGGAGTTGGCCTTTCCATCTTGATTTGCTGATTGGCTTTACCCTTATTGGATTAGACAAGTTGGGGTCTGCTGTCTCTTTGTGTTCCCTGCGATGAAACACCAAGTTGACCTGGTATGTGGTGGTCCGCGGGTGGTACACTCTCTTTCTGTGATGGAGGGGCAGAATACCCGGTTGCATACCCCTGATCCTCATAAGTACCTTCCACTTCTTGTTTAGTATGAACTTTAAGATCACCAAACAACTGAGCTCCCTTGCTTAGCATTTCCTCCGCCTGGGCTAGGTAAGCAGCCAAAGCATCTTCAGGACTGTCTGTGCACTCATTGTCCTCGTACAGGTCATCCTCATGTAAGCTTTGACAATGCTCCTGGGACGTGGAAAAATCAATGTAAGGCAGGACTTGTTCCATTTTAATGTTTCGTATGGTTGCCAAGCTTTCTGGAGTAATCTCCATTGCCTTACGCATTTCCCATATGCGATACGCCGTTGCCTTGCCCACTGATGGCAGCGCCATCAAATCTTCAAATGCACACACATCAATTTTTATCTTATGACCCTCGTTATCTCACATGGTTAACTTTTAAGTAACCTTTGAGTGGATCCACACAATTTATAATATGGTCAGTGAAAAATCTTTTTTGTCACAGAGTTTTGTTTACTGTGTCAAGTGTGTACAGTGTTGTGCACAATATGTTTGACAAGTGTATTTTGCAGACAGATTTTCAACAGTTCTGAATTATGGGTGCACATACTTTGTCAATGTGGTCAAAATTCTGGACCAAGTCAGGCAATTAAGTTTAATCTGAGACTGACTCTTTGTTTGGCAAAATTTTTATCAATTGTTTCCCCTTTTGGAACTTCTTAATTGTTGACTCAATTTTTCTTCATAAATTTCATCAAAATTCTCATCAATTTTCATCCACTAATATCGTTTGCTCAGATTTTTCGTCCGACTAAGTCACTGGATAACAGAGTTCCTCTGAAGTCTGCTCGCCAGCGCCAATTTGTCGTGTAATTAGGTCCGAATAATTGGGTCGACCTCTGACTAAATAGGAAAGCCTACCAGTGACTCTGTCTTGAGTCTAAGCAATAGTTTTATCGTCTAGTTTCGTCTTTTCTCGTCGGCTCAAGCCTTTTTCTATCGTCTTCTGTTTCCCGCTATTCTCACTACATTCGATGTCCCTCTGCCTTTCTGTAACACACACTACGATGAAGTCCGAGATACCCCAATGGCATCTCGGTACAGTCTAATACCAACGAGGAAAATTTACTACAGTTGTAATTAACAAAAAAGGACTTCCCCACCTGTATGTGATTAGGTGCAGTTACCTGCCCAAGGTCGGTGGTTTTCTCCGGGTACTCCGGTTTCCTCCACCATTAAACCTGGCCGCCCTACATGACCGAGATTCGTCTATAAAGGGCGTTAAACACCAACACACCTTAATTTTTCTTCCTTGATCGAAATAGCCGTATCCTAAACGACCTTAAAGCATCTGAGTTATGTTTTCTCTTTCCGATTTTTGGGATGTCTCTTACAAAACAGTGAGCTGTGACCACTCGTTCATGTTCAAAGCTGCCAGCTGTTTTCCTTATGGATTTGAATATTACTTTAGGTTATTGAAGTTGTGTCGACTTCACTTATCTAACAATATCTTAACAATCTACTCACGAAAAGCCATGTTGAAAGCTCTGTTAAAAATATTTTTGTGTCTGTAAGCCAACCAACAAGGTATTTGCCATGTTGTCTCTTTTGTTTTTCGGTGTCTTCTAGTCCTTCAAAAATATTCCCTCAAAACATTTATGGGTTGAGAGTGCTAAACATGAATTCCTTTATTATTGTTTTGGAAAATGTACTAGTATTGGTATAATGCTATATAAATGTAGACGAACAACAACAACAACAAAAAATGACTCAATATTGACCATGAGTACTTCATTGCTAATACAAAAACCCTAATATGAGATAAATGTATGATTATATTATCTGATCTACTGTTCAATGGATTTAATTTTGGAGAAACTTTGCATACAGTTGAGTAGAATACATCAAGGTGTAACTGTTTCTTTTATTTTGTTATTTTCTACCGTTTATAATCCCGTACTTATACAAAGATGTATCCGGCCATTCTGCTCACTAGAATTACCAAGCAAAGCAGTATTTTTGTCTTGGTAAGACTTGGTAAAACTCCATTCCAGCCAAAGGCTAAACTAAATTCTAACGATTCCTAAACCTTACCAAACATTTGTGTTAGGACACCGCATAACATCAATACTCACATTGCTGCAAGAATGGAGAACTGATTGAGAATTCCATACTAGTATTATGGTTATTAGAGTTCAACAGTTTGGTACAAAGAAGGGAAAAAATCCAACTATTATATAACATGTATAAAGCTCTCTTATCAGCAGATTTCTATAAACCAGAGTTTAATTCTAGAAAGTGTAGTTAAATAGTTAAAGTGACAACGTTATAAGGAATTTGTATTTTACATTATTTCTAAAATTGCCTAACGTCTGCCAGGCAATTGAGATTTAGATGCATCTTTTCATTTTTTATGATTATAATTAAATTGGCTTTTTGGGGGTGTAAAGTCATCTTAAAATAAAAAAAAACCTTACGATTATTTCAATATTATACATACCTATCTTTTTTATCCTCGCGCTAGCGAAAGCGCGGGGATAATGTTTTGCTGTTCGATGTACGTATGTACGTACGTACGTATGGCGTTAATGTCCAGTATAATCTCTGTAACCACTGGGAGAAGAAAGATGAAACTTGGGTCATTGATTGCATTGTGGGTGGGGACTGTGCCGAATGTTTCGGAATTTTGATATGGCCCCTAGGGGCTGGGCTGCATAGGTAGGGCACATAATTCCTTCGTCATGCAACTCCTCCCAGGTTATTTGGAATACGGAATTGAAACTTAGCTCAGTAATTGCAATATGGATGTAGATTCTGCCGAAGGTTTCAGAATTTTGATATTGCCCCTAGAGGTAACCTAAGGGCACATTAATCCTTCGTCACGCAACTCCTCCCAGGTTATTTGGAATACGGAACTGAAACTTGGCTCAGTAGTTGCACTTTGGATGTAGATTCTGCCGAAGGTTTCGGAATTTTGATATGACCCTTAGGGGCTGGGCTGCATAGGTAGCCTAAGGGCACATTATTCCTTCGTCACGCAACTCCTCCCAGGTTATTTGGAATACAGAACTGAAACTTGGTTCAGTAGTTGCACTATGGATGTTGATTCTGCCGAAGGTTTCGGAATTTTGATATGGCCCCTAGGGGCTGGGCTGCATAGGTAGCCTTAGGGCACATTATTCCTTCGTCACACAACTCCTCACAGGTTATTTGGAATACAGAACTGAAACTTGGCTCAGTAGTCGCACTATAGATGTAGATTCTGCCGAAGGTTTCGGAATTTTGATATGGCCCCTAGGGGCTGGGCTGCATAGGTAGCCTAAGGGCACATTATGCCTTTGTCATTCATAATTCCTTACATTACTACCACTCCCACTACCAGGGAAAAGTCTCATATTAATACATAAACATTTGATAGTACTAGTAATGCTCATTATAGTCATAGTTTATTTCTTTCAATTATTTGCCCTTATACTATCAAACACCAGAGTAGCGCGGGGATATGCAGCGTGGCGTCTTCAACTAGTTTTAATTTTGTACCATCTATGCAAATACATTTTTCCTCTAGATTTTGATTTAATTTGGCTGAAACATGTGATATATGCTCATTTTAGTTTACCTTGTGAACATTTTTAATGCAAAAAGTTCTTTTCCGTCTCGCAAAAACAATATCGACACAATAAAACAACAAACAACACAAACGAAACAAACAACATTCTAAAAAACAACAACACCACCCCCTCCCCCAAAACAGAAAACATTCTCATGGAAGTCTCGCGTGTTATTAAATTCCTTAACAAAAAAAATAGTCTATACATTTTTGTACATGTCTTCAATGAATTATATTAGACATAATAAAGCTTGCTATTTTGTAAAATAATGCTTTCCAGCTGTACAAATCTTTATTTAGACTACATGTATCATATTTTGTCTGAGTCCTTTTTAGCTCACCTGGACCGAAGGTCCATGTGAGCTATTACCATCACTTGGCGTCCGTCGTCGTCGTCTGTCGTCGTCTGTCGTCGTCGTCTGTCGTCTGTTAACAATTTTTCAAAAATCTTCTCCTCTGAAACTACTAAACAGAATTTAATGAAACTTGGTATGAATGATCCTTAGGGTGTCCTGCACCAAACTTGTGTTTTGATTTTTGATCCGTTAAAAAACATGGCCGCCGTTACTAAAAATAGACTAGGGGGGTCAGACTACTGTTTTTGGCTTATAAATCAAAAAGTATAAGAGATAGAGGAAATCTGAGGCCACGCTACTGATTCAGCATCAAAAGCTCTACAAAAGTCTCCATTTGGTCAAAGTTGTCAGATGACCCCTTATAGGGGTTACGGCCCCTTAAAGGTGAAAAATAGCATTTTTTCATGTTTTTGGCCTACAGAATGAAAACTATTGCAGATAGAGATTAGCTGTTGCTTGCTTAAATGTTCAGCTCATTTAACTCTACAAAAGTCTCCATAGGGTCAAAGTTGTCAGATGACCCCTTATAGGGGTTACGGCCCCTTAAAGGTGAAAAATAGCATTTTTTCATGTTTTTGGCCTACAGAATGAAAACTATTGCAGATAGAGATTAGCTGTTGCTTGCTTAAATGTTCAGCTCATTTAGCTCTACAAAATTCTCCATAGGGTTGAAGTTGTCAGATGACTCCTTATAGGGGTTACGGCCCTTGAAAAATAGCGATTTTTCATGTTTTTGGCCTACAGAATGAAAACTATTGCAGATAGAGATTAGCTGTTGCTTGCTTAAATGTTCAGCTCATTTAGCTCTACAAAATTCTCCATAGGGTCGAAGTTGTCAGATGACCCCTTATAGGGGTTACGGCCCCTGAAAAATAGCGATTTTTCATGTTTTTGTCCTACAGAATGAAAACTATTGCAGATAGAGATTAGCTGTTGCTTGCTTAAATGTTCAGCTCATTTAGCTCTACAAAATTCTCCATAGGATCGAAGTTGTCAGATGACCCCTTATAGGGGTTATGGCCCCTGAAAAATAGCCATTTTTCATGTTTTTGGCCTACAGAATGAAAACTATTGCAGATAGAGATTAGCTGTTGCTTGCTTAAATGTTCAGCTCATTTAGCTCTACAAAATTCTCCATAGGGTCGAAGTTGTCAGATGACCCCTTATAGGGGTTACGGCCCCTGAAAAAAGCGATTTTTCATGTTTTTGGCCTACAGAATGAAAACTATTGCAGATAGAGATTAGCTGTTGCTTGCTTAAATGTTCAGCTCATTTAGCTCTACAAAATTCTCCATAGGGTCGAAGTTGTCAGGTGACCCCTTATAGGGGTTACGGCCTCTGAAAAATAGCCATTTTTCATGTTTTTGGCCTACAGAATGAAAACTATTGCAGATAGAGATTAGCTGTTGCTTGCTTAAATGTTCAGCTCATTTAGCTCTACAAAATTCTCCATAGGGTCGAAGTTGTCAGATGACCCCTTATAGGGGTTATGGCCCCTGAAAAAAGCGATTTTTCATGTTTTTGGCCTACAGAATGAAAACTATTGCAGATAGAGATTAGCTGTTGCTTGCTTAAATGTTCAGCTCATTTAGCTCTACAAAAGTCTCCACAGGGTTGAAGTTGTCAGATGACTCCTTATAGGGGTTATGGCCCCTTATAGGTGAAAAATGGTGTTTTTGGCCTATAGAATGAAAACTATTGCAGGTAGAGAAAAGCTGTTGCTTGCTTAAATGTTCAGCTCATTTAGCTCTACAAAAGTACAGGGTCAACATCAAGACCAGGTGAGCGATTCAGGCTCCTGGGAGCCTCTTGTTATTAATAGTTGAGGATATATGTGTTTATCTATAGCTATATAGTACATATAGTACTGATCCGTATTATTAAAGAAACCAGGTTTAAACCAAGAATGTCCAACCGTGGAAGCAGAGATTATTGAGAGGGAAGAACAGCTTGATATAGACACCACTAAGCCATCGGAAGATGAGGTAAAAAGGCAATTAAGTCATTAAAGAATGGAAAAGCTCCATGAATAGACCAAATAACTGCAGAGATGTTAAAAGCTGAAGAAATAGAAACACCCAAGCTACTGACAAAATTACTCCATCAGATTGGAAATAAAAACAGCACCAGCAGATTGGAATATTGGTCTAATAGTAAAGCTGCCCAAGAAAGGAGATCTCTCAGATGCCAACAACTGGAGAGGTACAAAATGTATAATGCTTTTGTCAATCACAAGCAAAATACTGTGCAAGATTATCCTAAATAGAGTATCAGCAGATATTGATCCATCAGAAAAGAACAAGCGGGTTTCAGAAAAGGAAAGTCCTGCATAGACCAGATATTGACCATTAGACAAATTTTTGGGCAATGCCATGAATGGAACACAACTCTCTATTCAAACTTCATCGACTTCCCAAAAGCATTCGATAGTATTCACCGTCCAGCTCTTTGGAAAATCCTCTCTCACTATGGTATTCCTGAAAAGATCATTTCAGTTATCAAGATGTTGTATAAAGACTTCCAAGCAAAAGTTATATGTTCAGACCAACTTACAGAAAGCTTCAACATCAATACTTGAGTTCGTCAGGGATGTCTTCTTTCTCTCCTTCTCTTTACTTTCTGTGTGGACTGGCTCATGAGATGTACCACCCAAGAAACAAACAGAGGAATAGCATGGACCTTTGACACCAGCCTAGAAGAACTTGACTTTGCAGATGACATTGCCCTGCTATCACAGCACCACAGGGATATCCAAAGCAAAACCAATGATCTAGTAAGTTATGGAAAACAGATAGGCTTGAAAGTGAACAACAAATAGACAAAAAATATAAAAGTAAATTTTATCGTTGAAAATAAAGTGAGAATAGATAACAGCAAAATTGAAGAAGTCGATAGTTTTATATACCTTGGTAGCAAGATCAGTACCAATGGAGATTCAAATTGTGATGTCGAAAACAGAATATCAAAAGCCAAATTTGCTTTTGCAAGCCTAAGAAACATCTGGAAATCCAGCAAAATTAAAACAAAAACAAAACTAAGAATTTTCAAAACAAATGTTATCGTTGTCCTCCTGTATGACTCTGAGTCATGGAAAGTCACCAAGAACATAAGCCACAAGCGGACACCTTCCAAACAAAATGTCTCCGTCGAATTTTGAAAATCTTTTGGCCTCAGAAAACAATGAACTGTATGAAAAAACCAAGACTGTCCCTATTACATCATTGATCAAAGAGAGGAGATGGAAATGGATTGGCCATGTGTGCAGAATGGAGACTACAGAAATACCCAGAGTTGCAATGAGATGGACACCACCTGGAAAACGAAGTAGAGGACGACCAAAAGAAACATGGCGAAGGTCTGTGGAGAAAGAAATGAAGGACAATTGGACGTGGGGCATGGTCCAGAGAATGGCAGCAGACAGACAGAATTGGCGGTCCTCGGTCAAGGCCTTATGTGCTACCTAGCACGCAGAGGACTAAGTAAGTAAGTACCACATCTTATTATCGTCCTTTACTCGATTTGGCTTACGTTTGATTAATTGATTGATCGTCGGCAATCAGAGTTACTGTTCTAACAAGCGATGGTGAGCTACTTACCCTCCAAGAGCTCTAGATCAGATTGAGTTCACTATAATATCGACTAGTGTACTTGGGTTGCATTTTGATTGTTTTTGTTATGTTGTGTGTTTCATTTTATATAACACAGCTCATATAACAAGCGGCAGTTTAGAAAAAAAAAACACAATGGACAACCACTAGTAGTCTTAAACGAGGCCAGTTGGCGCTGCTCGCGGTTCTGCAATTGGTCCCTGGTCTAAATAAAATGCATATAATTCAAATCCAGTCCTAACCACCTGAGGACAGACGACGACACTTGCAGGGCCGTAGCGTAATGGCGGCAAATGAGGCAAATGCCTCACTTTTGAAACGACGACCAAACTTTAAAAGTGTCATTTTTTTCAATTATCATAACTCATTATGCTGATCTTCTCAACATGGATTTATTTTTCAAATTAAAGCGTTTAACTGCAGAGTGTAGTTCTCATCGTGCAAAAACCTAAGACAGTGTAAAAAATGAAACAAATATTTACAATTTGGACTAGCGAAATCCATTTACAATGAGAGCAATCACTTTCTTGGTTCGTGCTTCACAACAAAAATCCTATAAAATTGGCCAATTTTTTAACGCTTCAGACCAGTACGATGATATTATACAGTTTATGTGGATATGAGAACTCAGAAAAATCTATTAGAAAGCGAATAGCATTGCCCGATTTTCAAAAACCTCCGTTTAAACACTTATATAAACAAATTTTTAACACTAACCCGTCTTACTCGCCGCTTCGAAATCCCCTTATACTCTCAACCGGAAACGCTTGACAACTTTTTTATATACTCAACATTTTGTTGAGATCTTCAAGATGACCAGGCGTGTGGATAGTCGATTGCTCTGGAAACATGCAGCCCATGGTGGACTGACAATGTTTATTGACACATGCAGCCTTTGTTGGACTTTCCACCCACATTTCACAAGAATTTCATTTTTTTCAAAAGCAGACCAAATAAATTACAGTTTTTACAAAAATATTACATCTTTTATACCCTAATTAAAAGTTTCTACTAACTTTCATTTTTGCCCCTTTTGGTCCCTAACAGGAATTAGGGGGAGGCCTAGGGGAGTGTCACAAAATTCATCCTTTATTTTTGAAATTAACTGTTTGACAAGAATTAATGAGCAAACAATTTTTTGAATTCTGACAATAAATTAGAAAAAAGTTTCGATTTGGCCTCTTACATGTATGGCCCCTCATTACAATACAGAAAGGGGGTTAATACTCTTTTTATCCACAACTTGACAAGATTAAATTGCAAAAAAAATCGAAATCAGACTAGAAATAGATAAAAAGTTACGCCGAGCGCAGCATGATACGACCGCTACAAGTTGAACCCTGTACGTTGGAGGCCCAATATGGATAGTCTATTGCTTTGGTCATATGACGCCCATGGTGGTTTAACAAAGTTTTTTGACACATGTATCCTGTGGTGGACTTTCAAATGCATTTTTGACACATACATATTGACATCAACATCTAATACGAAAAGTCTTATTTATATGCATGTATTAATTGACATTTTTGACAATTTGACCCCTAATTTCTCATAAACTGTAAGGTATGTTGTAAATCAGATTGCAAAATAAGGCAGGGATTTTCACAAAGAATCAATTGAAAAAAAAAAGATTTTGAAAAATTGGACCACAAATAAAAAAGTTTATTATATAGATATAGATGAAATATCGTGATTTCCGAGTTAGATTAGTTTCTACATTTTCACAGAGTTAATTACAGGATGTATCTAACTCGCGTGCGAATTTATCTAACCCTCGTGAAGTTTCCTGCTAAAAATATGTAACATAGATTAGTGCGCAATACAAAATTCATCAATCAATAATTTCTTTCCTTTTCATTATTTTTATGATCTTTTTGTCACGTTTATCTAAATCAGCTATATAATAAATAGTATAACTAATTCGGGGTGACGAATATCGATCAATCAATCAATCAATCATTTATTGGCCAATCATTGGCCCTCAAGGGGCAAATACAATACAACAAATATGATTAAAAGTTAGGACAATACAAAATGAACAAAGATAATAACAATATCAATTTTAATGTCACTTGTGTCGAATAACGCTTTGGGATTCAACTCGTGCGCGGAACAAGTGAATCCTGGCGTTATTCGAGACTCGTGACATTAAAACTGATATTCGCCACCCGTCATTAGTTATCACTATAATTATTTTATTGACGTGGCCCGTCCTGACCTCCTGTAGCAATGTAACGGTGCAATATATATCAAAATTATTGACATATTTAGTAAACAGAATTTAATGAGCAATTCATCAAAAAAAGAATTTTTGAAATTGAATGCATGAATATCAAACATTCTTTAACAGTTTTGTTAATACACCCGTTTTAAGCCTTTTGCCTTTTTTTTTCTAAAACAGTAGGGGCCAAAAATTCCAAATAAAATACCAACATTCCTTTAGTAGATATAGTCATCACATTAAACTTCATAACAATATGCTGGCCCACTACAACTTATTTTTTGTATAATAGAAAATAAAGAGATGTGGAATAAGTGTACGCGACACAGCCCACAATTAAACGACAATTTAGAAAAAACCACAATGGACAACCGCCAGCAGCCTTCCACGAGGCCATTTGACACTGCTCGCGGTTCTGCAATTGGCCCATGGTCTAAATAAGATGCATATAATTCAAATCCAGCCCTGAAATAGTCACAGATAGACCCCCTTCTTAAACAAGGAACAGAAAACATCAAAAAGACAAGTACAAACGAAAGCTTTGTCAAAGATTCCTGGCTTAGGACAGGCACATGTAATATGTGGCGGGGTTAAACTAGTCTTTTGGGCCCAACCTTCCCCCTATCAATATTCCCAGACAAAGCACAGAAACTAAACACACAATAAAAATCAAATCGATCAAAGTCCAATTCTACTGGAGAGAACCTAAGACAAAAAAAAAAAGAACAAACAAAAGGACGGTAAAGGAACTCTCTATAGAACACTCGCTGTTACTGACAGCTAGCTGAGAATCATCAATCAACTGATGTAAAAAAATCAAACGTATCGATTTTAAATCCGACACAACACTTCAAACAATAATGATTTAGTGAAGTGTCATCACACAAAACCGACACGCTTGATCGCTATAATGCTTAAAAATGACAAAAGTAAAAACGTTTATGGAAGTTTTAAAGCGAGTATCAAGTTTTCAATATTTCTGCCAAAAAACACTAAATTCAAAGATTTAACCAAGATATTCATTTCATATCCTTTCCGTAATAAATTTTGAAGCCAATTTTTCATTTCTATTGGATTGCTTTTAAATTTGTGAGCTTTATAAAAAACATTACCATAAAATTCAGGATGTGATATTCCTTTCACTATAAGAAAGTGACGTGTACAATTAAATTTTTCAATAAGAGATCGATTCTTGTGGAAGAATTTAGAAAAAGATTTTACTAATTTGTGGTATCGATAACCTTGTTTTAATAACTTTTCAGTAATAAAACGGTTTTTATTATTAAAATCAGAAACACAACTGCAGATCCGAGCATAAAACTATTTGCAAAAAAAAATGTTTTTTTGGCCCCTTTGACCCCTAATTTCTCAAAACAGTAAGAGATTTTGCAAATCTGATTAAAAAACGCAGGCACGGATTTTCACAAGTATTCCAATGAAAAAGATTTTGAAAATCGGACCGCAAAGTAAAAAGTAGATTTTTCGGGTGTGCCCCCTTGACCCCTGTAGCAATGTCACGGTGCAATATACCGGTATATCAAAACCATTGACACATTTAGTTGACAAAATTTAATGATGAATTCAATAAAAAAGAATTCAATATCGAATAAATAGTAAACATTCTTAAACAGTTGTGTCAAAACACCCGTTTTAGCCCCCTTTGGCCCTTTTTTCTAATAAGGTAGGAACCACAAACCATTAATACAATACCAACCTTACATTAGTGGTAACAAACATCATAACAAAATTTCATAACAATCGGTTAATATTTACTCAAGTTATCACACGGAAACCAAATGTCCACAGACGACGATGACAACGACGACAATGACGACGACATCGCCATAACATTAAAACAAAACAAAAATGCGGTCGTTTAAAAACAGCTAACAGTGTATCTCTTTCTGCATTACTTTTTATTTCATTGGGTACAAACATAAAAAAACGCTATTTTTTACCTATAAAGGGTCATTACCCTATATGGGTCATCTGACAGCTTCCACCAAATGCCAACTCTTGTAGAGCCTAATAAGCTGAAGGTTCAAACAACCAACAGTTTTTTTTCTATCTGCAATTATAGGGGAAAAAAACATGAAAAACGCGATTTGACCATTAAAGGGTCATAACACCTGTTAGGGGTCATCTGACAACTTCGACTCAATGAAGACTATGAAGAGCTAATAGGCTGAATGTTTAAGCAAGCAACAGCTTTCTATCTGAATAGTTTTCATTCTATAGCACAAAAACATAGAAAAACACTGTTTTGACCTTACAGGACCATAACCTCTATAAGGGGTCTTCTGACAGCTTCGACCCAATAGAGACCTTGGAACAGCTCAATGAGCTAAAGGTTTAAGCATGCAACAGCTTTACTCTATCTGCAAAAGTTTTAATTCTATAGCACATAGATTTCAAAAACTTGGTAGAAGACATAAAATACCAAGTGTACAAAGTTTGAAAGCAATCCCTTCAGTAGTTTCAGAGAAGAATGTTTTGAAGAAAAGTTAAGGGATGGATGGAAGACGGAGGACTAGTGATGACAATAGCTCTCATGACCCGGGTCAGGTGAGCTTAAAAACATTAACAGAGGACATACGATGACAGACAAAAGTCAGACGACATCGAACGCCAAGTAAGCTAAAAAGGGGTACCCCCAAAACAACCCCATCCATCCTTTTATGCTAAGGAGAACATCATTGTCAAATTTCATAGCAATCAGATAACTAGAACTAAAGTATGGGAACACTTAAGTAAACAAACAAGCAGAGGACGATGACACCGACAACGAAAGCATCATACCATTTTTCTTCCGCAATTTTGTTGCCGTCGTATTAAAAGGAGAGGAAAACATACAACCGCAACCCTAAATGACTATGAAGAACTTTTACCACAAGATGCTAATGTCTCAATATAAATTGAAATAAAAAAAAAGAATCAGCACAGATTTTCTCAACTATCTAGGGACCATTTAGGATTTTTATATAGTTTTACATTTTATTCAAATATAAACTGTCATATATTTCACTTCTGTGAATAATTCATGTTTCAACTTCTCTAAACACAACAGAAAAATAAATAATCTAATGGGACTTTTATGTTACAATATTAAACATAACACTGCCAACAGCCCGTCATGACATTAAATCGTTGGAAAGCTCTATATATAAAGCTGAGCATTTCAGCAAGAAAATGTGTGGTACAATCTTCTATGTTATACAATCTTTCACTTACAATCTACTTTTTGGAGGGGTATTTAAGGGGCCATAACCTCTATAAGGAGTCATCTGACAATTTCAACCTAATAGATTTTGAAAAGCTTAATTAGCTGAACATTTAAGCAAGCAAAACAATTCCTCAATCTATTATCGTTCACAATCTGTAAGGCAAAAGCCACTATTTTAGGCCTTTAGCCATAATTCCTATAAGGGGTCATCTGAAAATTATGACCTATTGAACAAATTTGAAGAGCTTTATTAACTGGAACAATTAAGCAAGCAAATCCTTTTCCCTATCTTCTATCATACACAATCTATAAGAATAAAACAACTATTTTTTTTTTTGTGTTTGAGGGGCCATAACCCCTTTTAGGAGTCATCTGACAATTTCGACAAAATGGACAATTTTGAAGATCTCAATAAGCTGAACATTTAAGCAGGCAAAACCTTTTCTCTATCTACTATCGTTCAGAATTCATAAGGCAAAAACAACTCTTTTTACTTTTAAGGGGCTATAACTCCTATCAAAGGTCATCTGATAATTTAAACTTCATGGACAATTTTGTAGATGTCAATTAGCTGAACATTTAAGCAAGCAAAACCTTTTCTCTATCATCTATCATTCACAATCTATAAGGCAAAAACCACTATTTTTGGCTTTTAAGGGGCCATAACTTCTATAAGGGGTCATTTAAAAATTTCGATCTATTGAACAATTTTGTAGATCTCAATTAGCTCTGAGATGATTAAACTATAAACGCTATGATTTTCTCAGATAAGCTGAACATTTAAGCAAGAAAAACCTTTTCCCTATCTTCTATCGTTCACAATCTACAAGACTAAAACCACTATTTTTGGCGTTTAAGGAGTCATTTCGACCTTATGGACAATTTTGTAGATCTAAATAAGCTGATCATTTGAACAAGCAAAACATTTTTCACTATCTTCTATCGTTCACAATCTATAAGGCAAAAACCACCATTTTTGGCTTTTAAGGGGCCATAACTTCTATAAGGGATCATCTGAAAATTTCTTAGCTGAACAATAAGCAATACAAATAACTTCAATATCTTATATAGTTCTTGAGATATAAGAAAAAATAAGTGCAAAACGCAGAAAAGATCAAGAAAATGGGTCAAAGACAGAAATGGCCGGATTTCGTTCAACAGGAAGTAAATGAGCCACAGACCTGAAATCAAATCCCAAGTTATGGGAGCCCATGCTTATGCTTCATACATGTAACAAATATCAAGAAACTGTGATAAGTAGTTGCTAAGAAAACTGTTACGAACATTTTCTATTATTGAGCATTAATGTCAATAATATATATAAACTAAGGCGGTAAACAGGAAGTAGGTGAGCGACAGACCTGAAATCGAATCCCACGTTATGGGAGTAAATGCTGATGCTGTATACCAAATATCAAAAGGCTGTGATGAGTAGTTGCTATGAAAACTGTTACGAAAATTTTCTTTTTTTGGACATTTGTCAAAAATGAACTAAGGCAGTTAACAGGAAGTAGGTAAGCGACAGAGCCCATGCTGATGCTGCATACCAAATATCAAGAGGCTGTGAAAACTGTTACGAAAATTTCTATTATTGTTCATTAATGTAAAAAAATTAACTGAGTCGGTAAACAAGAAGCAGGTGAGCGACAGACCTGAAATCGAATCCCATGCTATATCAATATAGGAATCCATGCTGGTCCTGCATATCAAATATCAAGACACTATGATTAGTAGTTGCTGAGAAAACTGTTGCAGAAGTATTTTCCCCGCCCGTCTGCCCGACATTCACCATTTTTCACTAGTGAAATCCGGCCAAAAATGAACAATAACTCCCACATTCTTTGTTGGAATTTCTTCGAAATTTCAGGGTAGGTAGATCTTGAAGTGCTGATCACATTTATCTTCACCAGAATTTTGATATCTGTCACCGTTTTTGAGTAATTTGCAAATAAAAAGCTTCGCCGAGTGCAGCATGATACGACCGCACATGTCGAACCCTGTGTAACGTTTTAGGCCCAATATGGATAGTCTATTGCTCTGGACACATGCAGCCCATGGTGGGCTGACAAAGTATTTTGACACATCCAGCCTTTGGTGGACTTTCCTCCCACATTTCAAATGGAATTCATTTTTTTTTTTCAAAAGCAGACCAAAAATTAGTTACAGTTTAACAAAAATATAACCCCTTTTGGCCGCTAATTAAGGATATGCTACCTTTCATTTTTGCCACTCTTGGCTACTAACGGCAATAAGGACCAACGGAATGTGGCAAAATTAAAAATGTTTAATTCACTATTAAAGAGGGGGGCGAGAGGGGGTCTCATCCCGATTTCCCGGTTTTAATTTAAAAGAAAATCCCGAAATCCTGGACATATTTTGTTAAAAATCTCGACCTCGACAAATTTGTTTCCAAACTTTAAAGTTTACAGTTTTAATGCTTACGATTTAAGAAAGTAAAACGTCTCGGGTATGATTGAAAGTGACTAGTTTTTCATGCATTATCAATATGACCGTGACGTAAATCTGCATAGAAGCATTTTTGTTCTCATAAATCTTCAGTAGCCAGTCAGAAATTGGCCAAATTCCAGTTCAAGTCAATACAAGAACCTATATGACTAGCACTGTAATCGTTGTGCAACGAAGAGACATTTGAATCTATTGAGTCACCATTTCGATTTAGTGACTTTCTCTATCTCATATATCCTCAGGAGCTTGAGATAAAGGACACAACGGATTCTAGGAAGTCTGCTTCATATTTAGATCTACATCTCGAAATTGACTCTCAAGTAAGACTTTCAACAAGACTCAATGACAAACGTGATGACTTCAACTTTCCAATCGTCAACTTTCCCTTCTTGTGTAGCAACAGTCCGTCCACTCCAGATTATGGAGTTAACGTATCTCAATTGATTCGCTACTCCAGAGCGTGCGGGACTTACATCGATTTCCTTAGCAGAGCGACACGTCTGACGCAAAAATTGCTCACACAGGGTTATGTTGCTCCTCGGTTACTGTCTTCACTCAAGAAATTTTACGGAAGACATCATGCACTTATACACAAATATGGGATTTCGATCACTCAGATGAGTGCAGATGTTGGTTTGTCATAGGGTTTTTGTTTTGTCTTCCTTTACCGGATTTGACACACTGAATGGACTATTGGCAACGCGATGGGTGTGCTATAGCAAACAGGAACTGCTTACTCTTCCGGAGCACCTGAGTTCATTTTTGTTTCGACTGGAGTTCGCGTTGTTGATTAATATTCAGTTATTTTGTGTTTCAATGCTTTACATGTTGTCTGATTTTGTCCCGTTCTTGTTAGTGTTTACTGGTTTTGTCTCTGCCCTTTTGACATTCGGATACCCCATTGGTACCTCTGCTTCTTCCAAAACCATTGTACCAAGTTACAGACATAAACAGAACTACAAATGTCACTTGAGAGATTTGTAGTCGAAACACTGTTAAAATACATTATAAAAAAAAATACTTATTAGGATAAATGAGTATGCCCAGGGCTGTATTCTATTACCTTAACTGCGCTGTAACTATACAAACAAGTTTTTTCAGGATTTCCAAGGCTAATTAAGCCACCAGACTGTTCTTGTGATAAATGCCCATTTAAATATAGTCCCTCTGCCCATATCAGTGGGGACCTCAATATCATGGAAAATGATTAACTCTGCGATGTTTTTGCCAAAATATTGCAAGCCTAGAACAATCAACTGGACCAATTATTTCAAATGGACAACAATGAGATGTGGAATAAATATACGCGACACAGGTCATATAACAAGCAGTAATTTAGAAAAACCACAATAAAAAAACCGCCAGCTTTCAACGAGGCCAGAAAGCACTGCTCGCCGTTTTGCAATCGGCCCAAGGTCTAAATAAAATGCATATGATTAAAATCCAGTCCTGAAATAGTCAGAGATAGACCCCCTTCTTAGACAAAGAACACAAACACCAAAAAGACGAGAACAAACAAAAGCTTTGTCAAAGATCCCTAACTTAGGACAGGCACATATAAAAACAATTATGGATTTTGTTGAAGACTTAAAATATACCAGAAAATGGGCCAAACATGAACATAGAAATAAAGTGACGTTCTTTCTGAATGGATAAAATCTATGAGGTCGTTGGTTTTGAAAAGAATTACCTCTTTAAAAGCCTCGATGAGCACCAAGGTAATATTTATTTTCAACAACCCTGATGTTGCTAAGACATTGTCCACTTTACATGATAAATATGTTGTCGAACCTGCAAATAAATCACTTAACAACATTTTTTTTTTGCAAAAAAAATCCTAAACACTATATTGACTGTTTAGCAGCTGAATTAGGGATTAGTTGCACCAGCAAAAGCACCACATATGCAGCAAAAACATTGACCAACACTGTCAAAGGAGGAGATGGTTAACAATCATAATTCTGTCATTTCTTCATCTGGCTTTTCTGTTGGCCATCCTCGTATTGGATTCCGAAATTACACAAAAATCCATACAAGCAACGTCATCCAAATGTGCATGATTTACTAAAGCTCTTTCAGTTTTGCTAACATCAATCCCCTCAAAAGTATTTCGATTGTTGTTACTCTACAAATGGCGTCATTCAAATGTGGATTCACAAAAATTCAAAAAACTGATGGAAATTCTCCACTATAAGTCTTGATTTATCCATATTATACACTTCAATTCCACACCCACAATTGAAATCCCGTTTGGCAGAATTGATTCAACGTACCTATTTCAAAAAGAACGGAAAACTCAGGTCACATATCTGGTAATCGATTATAAAAAGACTTATTTTGTCATCCATGAGTCTTGTAAGAAGAACAAATTTACAGATTTAAATAATTAAATGCTCAACTTACTTATCGGCAACATATTTGTACAGTTTGGTGGACGTGTTATTCAGAACATCCCAATGGGTATGAATTGTGCACCATTGCTTGTCGATTTGTTTCTTCATTCATATAACACGGGCATCTTACAATCACTTCTAGACAAAAAGAATCGCAAACTTAATTGCTTTATCCGAATTTCGTTACATCGATGACGTCCTTTCACTAAGCTATCTTCGGTTAAGTATATTTACATCCTATATATCCCCAGGAACTTGAGATAAAGGACACTATACAGATCCTAGGAGGCCTGCTTTATATTTAGAGTTACACGATCTTACATGTACTCTGATCTGGATCTACTTTGTTTCTGGATGCGATTCTGATTGCCACATAATGAAAATGGAACTTTTATCTGTCTGATGTACAGTTTTATGTCAATCCTGTTATAATTCAACATAAAAATCCCGATTTCCCGTGGCTAAAAATGTGACATTCCCGAATCCCGATGTTTTTCTATCCCGAAATCCCGGTCTTTAAACAAGGCAATCCCGAATTCCCGTTGCTAAAATCGGCCGATCCCGGCGTCCCGAAAATGGTCTCGCCCCCCCCCCCCCCCCACCTCCCTCATTAAACAAGAAGTATAATTAGCCAAAAAAAAAAATGGAAATCGGACAATTAATAAAACAAAACTTTGATTTTAGTGCCTTTTGGCCCCTAATTTTATAACGCAAACAAGAATGATCAAAAGACATAACGCCCCGTCTCGCAACATTTTTTTTCTGCAATCACTTAAACATCACTAGGTGCACCTTTCATACCAATATGGTTGCTATGGCACTTGTCAGTTAGAAGAAATGGACTTTTACCATTCTTCTAAAACAGTCATCCATGCGAAAAAATATAGGTCACAGTCAGCATCTGAAGTATGCATTGTGTTTAGCATCACTAGGTGCACCTATTCACACTGAATTGGAAATTGGCAGCGTGGCGGGTGTGCTTTGCAGGCAGGAACCGCTTACTCTTCCGGAGCACCCGAGTTCACTCTTGTTACGACTTGAGTTCGCGTTGTTGATTTCTGTTCGGTTGTTTTTATGTTTTGTGTTTCCTTGTGCTGTTCTTGTTCATGTTTACCGGTTTTGTCGTTGCCTTTTCGGACTTTTGACACTAGAATGCCCCTTTGGTGCCTCTGCTTATATCATATCAATATAGTTGATGTGGCACATGTCAGTAAGTGGGAATGGACTTAAACCATTATTCTGTAAGAGTTCATCTTTGCAGAAAATATAGGTCACATCCAGCATCTGAAAAATGCATTGTGCTAAGCATCACTAGGTGCACCTACCATACCAATATGGTTGCTATGACACTTGTCAGTAAGAAGGAATGGACTTTAACCATTCTTCTATAAGTGGTCATTCAAGCAGAAATGAAAGTCACAGTCAGCATCTAAAGCATGCATTGTGCTAAGCATCATTAGGTGCACCTACCATACCAATATAGTTGAAATGGCACATGTCAGTAAGTGGGAATGGACTTTAACCATGATTCCGTAAGAGTTCATCCAAGCAGAAATGAAAGTCACATCCATCATCCGAAGCATGCATTGTGCTAAGCATCACTAGGTGCACCTACAATACCAATATGGTTGCTATGGCACTTGTCAGTAAGAGGGAATGGACTTTAACCATTCTTCTATAAGTGGTCATTCATGCGGAAAATATAGGTCACCTCCAGCATCCGAAGCATGCATTGTGCTTAGCATCAATAGGTGCACCTACCATACCAATATGATTGATGTGGCATTTGTCATAAAATGGAAATCTGGGGATTTGGGACGGACAAACGGACACGAACACTATATGCCCCTCTACTTTTGTAGATGGGGCATAATAAGGGTGTTGCAAAAATGTATCCCCCTTATTGTATTCACTACTTCACAAGACTTAACCTGCATATTTTTTTTCAAAATCGGACCAAAATTAAACATAGGTAGTCTATCGATTACAAAGATCTCCTCGTTGAGCAGTATTGTCACTTAGTGGGAATTGACTTTCACTTTTCAAAATTTTAAGTGCTTAATCCAAGCAAAAAGAAGTAACAGCCAGTATCTGAAGCATGCATCTTGCTAACAATCTCTAGGTGCACCTTACCATACCTTTTAGTTGATTTGGCACTTGTCAGTAAGCGTGTATGGATCTTAACCTTTCTTCTGTAAGTGGTCATCCTTGCGGAAAATATATGTCACAGCCTGCATCCGGAGCTTGCAATGTGCTAAGCATCATCGGGTGCACCTACCATAGCAATATCATTGACTTGGCACTTGTCAATAACCGGGAATGGACTTTAACCATTCTTCTTTAAGTGGTCATCCATGCGGAAAATATAGGTCACAGCCAGCATCCAAAGAATGCATTGTGCTTAGCATCATAAGTGACAATACTGCACAACGAGGTGAGCTTCGTAATCAATAAATAACCTATGGTGTGAATTGACTTTCACTTTTCAAAATTTTAAGTGTTCATTCCAAGCAAAAAGAAGTCACAGCAAACATCTGAAGCAAGTATCTTGCTTACCATCTCTAGGTGCACCTTGCCATACCTTTTAGTTGATGTGGCACTTGTAAGTAAGCGTGTATGGATCTTAAACTTTCTTCTGTAAGTGGTCATCCATGCGGAAAATATAAGTTACAACCAGCATCTGAAGCATGGATTGTGCTTTGCATCACTAAGTGCGCCTACCATTGCAATATCATTGATGCAGCACTTGTCAGTAAGCGGGAATGGACTTTAACCATTCTTCTGTAAGTGGTCATCCATGTGGAAAATATAGGTCACAGCCAGCATCTGACGCATGCATTGTGCCAAGCATCACTAGGAGCACCAACTTTACCAATTTTATTGATTTTGCAATTGGTAGTAAGCGTGTATAGATCTTAACCATTCTTTTGTAAGTGGTCATCCATGCGAAAAATATCGGTCACAGTAAGCATCTGAAGCATGCATTGTGCTTATAATGAGCATCACTAATTGCACCTATCATAGCAATATCATTGATGTGACATTTTTCAGTAAGAGGGAATGGACTATAATCATTCTTCTGTAAGTGGGTGTGGACGCCAATGCGGGAGGTATCACATAAGCCCCCTCTCACTTTTGTGAAGTGAGCTAAAAATTGAACTTTTGGCCCCTTTTGGACCCCCATTTCAAAACGAATAAACGGGGAACCCATTAAATCAATCCCATTAATTCTTTAATTAATTGGTATAAAACCTTATAGTAAAATTCAACGAGTGTTTTAGTCAGACGGCAAATGTCTATTTTTTCCGTTAAGGATTCCGGATTAAGGGGCGATAATTTTTACAATTTTGGCCACCAGACGTCGCTCCGAGGAAAATATTTATTGATTTTTGTAGGACTCGCGGTATTTTTAAAAGTTTTCAATAAACTGCTAAACATATTTAGCATATATTGATATTTTAAGAAAATTTAGCATATATTGATATTTTAAGAAAATTATCTCCACAAACTTAGTAATAAAGACATTGTAACACTTACAAAATTCAGGACCACAAATACCAAGCTTCCAATTGAAACTGGACGATGGCAGCACATACCCAGAGATGAAAGATTATGTCCCCTTTGCAATAACTCAATTGGTGATGAATATCATTATATTATGGAATGTGCTTCCTTAAATACAGAGAGGAACAAGTTCATTGATAGGAAATTTTTGACGAACTGTAATGTCATCAAGTTTAAATATATAATGAATCAACAAAAGCAATCTAAGCTTAGAAAACTATGTCAATTCATCAGGACTATTACCAACAGATTGGATTCTCTCTAATAGGTTATCCCCGAAACATAAGACGCTCTTTCACTTGACATTAACCCCATCAACTGTACAATGTTATAATAATTATGCAAATGTTTTTCTGTATACCTTTGTATCAACATCGGTGAAATCAGAATAAAGTGATATATACTTTACTAAAGAAATAAAAATTTATGAAGAACACTATCAGACAAAACTTAGTTTATTTGATGCTGAAATTGTATGGTTATTCTGATTTGTCTTCTATTTAACGTTTTACTTGCATTGAAGCTGTCACGGGCGGCCATTTTGTCTGTCCAAAATGTGCCAATTTTTGGTCGATTGAATTGACACAATTAAAAAGAAAGATCTTAAAAAAATCTTAGTAAACAAAAATCGTTTCAGACTAAAATTTCCCTCCTTTATGAAAAAATTGAGCCCATAATTCAACGCTTTAAATTCACAATTGACGTTTTATTGTCCACTGGGGTCGTTCAAGACGGGCAAAAGATTCTACGCTGTTGGCCTGTTTTCTGTTCTTAATTTATTATTTTCATTTTATGCTAGCCAAAATTCGAACCTCTTGGGTCTTCAGATTAGACACATTATAATTTTTTTATTGACAAAGCAATTCTTTTAACATTTTTTGATGGACAAATCAAGTCACGGACGTACATTTTACAAATGTAAAAATGCTATTTTGACACCAACGAATTGACACAATTAAAAATAAAGAATTGTTTTAACATTTTGATGACAAAGACTTATTGGCAAACCAATTCTAGATTAATTTGTAAAATTCGAGTGCTTTTCCTTTCCGATTAAAATTTTGGTGGGTATTTTTCTGAGGTACCCTGCCGTCACTTTTACGTCAATTTTCGGACACAGCGTACAACTTAATTTGTTTATTTCTCCCTTTAAACACAGTATTTCATCTAGAATTTAATATAAAGATAATCTGTAAGATCTGTAGATTTGATTTACATTTCAAATGAAAGAAGATATGTACAGTAAAGGGGTTTATTTATTTTATTTCCAATGACATGTCAACATTTTATGACAATGTCGTATTTTTTTCTATTTTTGAATTTTAAGTCACGTGCGCGGTGTTCGATAAAGCGCCCTCTAAAGACAGATCTGCCGTCCTACTATTTGTTACCCCCTTTTAAATATTAGTTCTACAGTTTGGCAAGTTTTGACAGTGGATCAAATACATGTAAATGCAACACTTAAGTGCATAATAGACATTTAATGCTAATTAAAGATAACAAAAATCCAAAACATT
>CAXARO010000095.1:0-62681 GCA_963971305.1 Arcuatula senhousia | reverse complement strand
ACATTTTAGATCTAATACGTGCATGGCCCAAGTCTCACAGACCGTTGCATGCTTTTGACTGGTTTGTCTAAACTGGTATCTAAAATGTGTTGCTTTTAAATCTTTTCCATAAGCCGAAAAAGCGTATCGGACAAACAGAGCATGCTACATGCACTGAAACACGCTATTAGTGTAATTGTGTTCTTAATTCAGAATAATTAATGGAATATTTATTGTTTAATTGTGTTTTTATAAAGTATAATATATATTTGTCATTATTTAAAAATTCGATATATGTTTATAATTAAAAAATACTTACCTTCCACTTTATTCTTTGTGCTAAGAAAATAAGGGTTTTAACGTAACTTTAAATTCTCGAGGTATTTAAATGGTTAGATCCGTCTTCGTTTCGTTCCCCTATCCGTAATGGGTCCGGAATTTATTCCGTCCCGAAAGTAATGTAACAGGAGCGTATTTAATGTTTTGCCTTAAAGTTACGTAAAAGGTCCACAAAGGGGTCTTTTACGTGCATGAAGCGTGGCACTCTTCACACACGTTGGCCCATAATGGTCGGCGATCAGGGTTTCCGTATTATAGACGTGACAACCCCCGCGGACGAGGGCTACCCTATTCAGCCACCTAGGGTACACACTTGGTCGCTCTGTGGGCTGAGCACTCACAGACCCGACGTCAGAATCCCAAGACCCTTAGTCGCCTCTTACGACAAGCTAGGCTCTGCTGCGGGCCTTTTCACCACCCGGGCCCCGCACGGGACTGATAAAGTCCAAGGACGGAATAAAAAAAAATATGAAATTTTGTCATCTGGATTTTTCAGTGTTAAGCATAGCAGGGTGGACACAATTTCATATGACATTATTTTGCTTTACAGACCCACCCTTTTTTCAAAAAAATATTGCTCTGATTTACTCCACGTGGTTTACTCGCATCTTTTATTGAATATTAACAATCAAACAACAATATTTTATCAAATTTAAGTCATTTTGATAGTAATAAAAAAATGCTCGGGCGCTTATTTTTCCTCTCGAGCGCTGATTTATATGACTGCACTCTTGTTACGACTTGAGTTCACGTTGTTGATTTCCGTTCGGTTGCTTTTGTGTTTTATGTTTCTTCATGCTGTTTTTGTTCGTGTTTACCGGTTTAGTCGTTGTCCTTTCGGATTTTTGACACTCGAATGCCTCATTGGGGCCTCTTTGCTTCTCTTATGGCCCCTAAATGTCAAGTTGGAAGTTGAAGCCGGTGAGCGACTCATGCTCCTGTGAGCCTCTATCTTTCTCCTAATGTCCTCTTAATTGTCAAAAAGCATAAACAGTTATTGTTTTTGGATGCTACAGTTTGACAACGGCATAGGTCCATGGTATGGCATGAATGGTATCTTGTGAGACATTTTTCAACTAAACACAAAACTTTTATAAACGCTATACATATATCAAACCTGATTTAATTAAGCAGAGTTCTCAAAAAGCCAATGATGGTATATCAAGCAAAAGGCAAGAACTTGTTAGCTGTAAGAACTTGAATTATCGTTCTCGCTACGTTGTAATATCTGGTGTAAAGTTTTTTTCTGGTTTTGTAACTATGATACAACTGGAGTTGAAATTTGAATGTTCTTTCTTTTTTGAATGAGGTGTATTTTTGTAATCTAACAACAACAATCAAAGACATAAAAATTTCAATAAGTTCCAGACAATAAATTATGCTAAGCCTGACGCGCGTTTCGTCTATTCACGACTCATCAAAGGCGCTCTATCAAAATTCAAAATGCCAAACACTATATGAATATGATGAGCATAGATCAATTGAAAGAAGTAATTAAAAAATCGAATAACTAACAACATGATCCATTTACTGAAGGCAAGAGACATGCTTTTGAATTTGGATTAAACAAGAGACTCCCAGGAGCCTGAATCGCTCACCTGGTCTTGATGTCGACCCTATAAAAACTTTTCTAGAGCTAAATGAGCTGAACATTTAAGCAAGTAACAGCTTTTCTCCATCTACTATAGTTTCATTCTGTAGCCATAGGCCAAAATCATGAAAAATGTTATTCTAGAGGCCAAAACCCCTATAAGGGGTCATCTGACAACTTCGACCCTATACAAACTTTTATAGCGCTAAATGAACTGAACATTTAAGCAAGCAACAGCTTTTATCAAATGCTATAGTTTTCATTTTAAAGGCCAAAAACATGAAAAAACGTTATTTTAGTGGCCGTAACCTTTATAAGGGGTCATCTGACAACTTCGACCCTATGAAAACTTTTGTAGAGCTAAATGAACTGAACATTTCGAAATTTTTTCGAAAATTAATTGGAATTCTTGCTTTGATTGTGTAAATACTGCCCTTCAATCGTACTGTAAGACCTGGATTAGACGAGAAGGAGCAGATTCCAAATCTTTAGACAAGTTTAAGAATAAATTCATATCCATTGTAAAATTACGAATTAGCCATTTTCAAAACACCTTCGTAATTAGCCATTTTCAAAACACCTTCGTAATTAGCCATTTTCAAAACACCTTTGTAGAATATCGACCCCATACTTATATAAACAGAATTAAATCAAAACTACAATCATTAGGTTAACGATATGTGTTTGTTCCTGCGGATAAAGCGGCTAACAATGTTGTGGTATGTCGTAAATATTATCTGGATGTTTTAATGCATGAAATTAAAGGCTCATGTACTTTCGTTCCCGTGCAAGCTACAGAAACCAGTATTATTGACGATCATGTCATAGCAACCACAGCACTTCGAGCAGCCCCTACATACTATAAATTACCTACTATGTACTGGATACCTAAATTACACAAAAACCCATATAAAGCCCGTTTTATCTCTGCATCAAGTAAATGTTCCTTAACCAATATCTCTAAAGCGTTGTCTCTTGCTTTAACTACAATGAAAGAATTTATCATCCGATACTGTGATAAAATTTTCGAAAATAGTGGAATAAATCATTTTTGGAGTGTTAAAAATTCTCTTGATGTTTTAGACAAACTCCGGGCATTTGAAAATACTTTTCAATCCGTAGACAGCTATGACTTTTCCACTTTATATACTAATCTACCTCACAATCTTATCAAAAAGAAATTTGAATATTTAATTAAATGGTTCTTTGACAAATCTAAAAGTGACTACATCTGTTCTAAAGTGTCACACGTATTTAGTAAATCGTTTTTTAGTAACGAAACCCACAAAGGTTATGTTAATTGGACCGACATAGAAGTTATTACTGCATTAAACTTTCTTTCAGATAATATTTACATCCGGTTTTTATATTGTTACGAATCACAGTTTATGGCCAAGCTACAAAAAACCCAAACAAAAACCACCTTATCGAATCTTTTAACAATACATATAGGTACTTAGATGACATACTTGCTCTAAACAACCCCACATCCTCAAATTTAATAAATGATATATATCCTAAAGAATTAACCCTAAATAAAGCAAACTCGACCGACAGTAGATGTCCATTTCTAGATTTGGACTTAAGCATTATCAATGGTAGATTACATACTAAAGTATATGATAAACGGGATGACTTTTCATTCCCAATAGTTAATTTTCCGTTTCTTGAAGGAGACGTACCATTAGCTCCAGCTTACGGGGTATACATTTCACAATTAGTCAGGTATGCTCGCATTTGCAGTGATGTGTCTGTTTTTAATGATAAAAACCGTTTTATTACAGAAAAATTGCTAAAACAAGGTTACCGTTACCACAAATTAGTCAAATCTTTTACAAAATTTGCACATAAATATGGACATCTCATCGAAAATTTTGATTGTACACGTAGATTTCTGATTGTTAAAGGAATATCTCATCCTGATTTTTATAGCAATGTAGTTTATAAAGCACAAAAAATCAAAAACAACCTTATGGAAATTAAAAACTGGCTTAAAAACCTTTTGAAAAAAGGATACGAATTCAATGTTTTAGTAAAATCTTTGCATTTGGTATGTTTTGGCAGAAATATTGATAGCTTGATAGTAACTTTAAAACGTTAAATTTTCACTTTGTATCCACTGTATTATTTATAAGCACCACAGCGATCAAGTATGTCGGTTCTGTGTGGTGATGCAACTCTAAATCATTCATTGTTTTGACGTGGGGTGTCGGATTTAGAACTGATGTATTTGATTCTTTTACATCAATCGATAAATGTTTCTTAGCCAGTTGTCAGTAACTTCGAGTGTTCTCAAGAGAGTTCCTCCTTGTCTTGTTGTTTTCGTACAGTATTTTGTCTGAGGTTCTCTCCTGTTGAATTGAACTTTGGTCGATTGAGTTTTACAGTGTGTTTTATATGTATGCTTTGTGCAAGCTTATCAATAGGGGGAAGGTTGGATCCAAAAAACTAGTTTAACCCCGCCACATTTTATATGTACCTGTCCTAAGCCAGGAAACTTTGCGAAATCCTTTGTTTGTCCTTGTCATTCTGTGTTAACTGTTTCATGTCAAGAATTGGATCTTTCGTTGATGATTTAGGGATTGGTTTTGATACTTTTGTATTGTATTATAAGTCTTGGGCCAATGCAAGACGGTAAGCAGTGACCTATGGTCATGTTGAAGACTGCTTGCTGTTTTCCGTTGTGATTTTTTGAATTGCTGTTTGTTTATGTTTGTTGTGTCGCATACACTTATTCCACATCTCAATATCGTCTATTTAAGCAAGCAACAGCTTCTCTCTATCTGCTATAGTTTTCATTCCATAGGCCAAAAATATGAAAAAACGTTATTTTAGTGGCTGTAACCCCTTTAAGGGGTCATCTGACAACTTCGACCATATGAAGACTTTTGTAGGGCTAAATGAGCTGAACATTTAAGCAAGCAACAACTTTTCTCTATCTGTCATAGTTTTCATTCGGTAAGCCAAAACATGAAAAATGCTATTTTTCACCTTTAAGGGGCCGTAATTCCCATAAGGGGTCATCTGACAACTTTGACTCAATGGAGGTTCAAGTAGAGCTTTTGATGCTGAAGCAGTAGCGGGGCATCAGATTTCATCTATCTCTTATACTTTTTGATTTACAAGCCAAAAACAGACCCCCTGGTCTATTTTTAGTAGCGGCGGCCTAGTTGTTTAGACGGCGGTCACCATTTGTGCAATCTTGGTAGAGGACATCCCATAGATGAAGTGTGCAAAGTTTCAAAGCAATCCCTTCAGTCGTTTGGGAGAAGAAGATTTTCAAAGAAAAGTTAACGACGACGACGGACGACGACGACGACGGACGCCAAGTGATGGCAATAGCTCACATGGACCTTCGGTCCAGGTGAGCTAAAAAAAGGCGAGCAGTTACACTTGTGCTCAAAACGCTTTACATGTATAAGAGTATTCCGTTTACCAACAAGAGGCTCCCAAGAGCCTGAATCGCTCACCGTCATGCTCCTTAAGTAAGCCATAAGGGCCTACTATAGGGATCATAATCATTATCAAAAAAGTTTGAAACAAATGAGACTTTTGTAGAACTTAATAAGCTGAAATTTTAAGCAAGTTATAGCTTCTCTCTATATTTCTATATATCTGCTATATGGTTTGCATTTTATAGGGCAAATACATGAAAAAGCTATTCATAATAATAACCTCTTATACTTTGACCCAATGGTGACTTTTGAAGAGCTTAATGAGCTAAAGGTAAAGTAGGCTAGAGCTTTTTTCTGTCTTCAATGGTTTTCATTCTTTAAACCAAAATCGAAATAACACAATTTTTTACCTTTAAGGAGTCATATTAACCCCTCTAAGTGGTCATCTGACAACCCCGGCCCAATGGAGACTCTTTCGTAGAGCTTTCGATTCTGAAGAGCCTAATATCCTTCGGATTATTTCTATCTGTTCCAGTTGCTGAGTTATCGATATACAAACCATTATACCCTTATCGAATTCTTAAGAAACGAAAACCGTTTGTTGCCAACGTGCATTTATCATGCATGCAAAGTTTCAATGAAATTGGTTCAGTGGTTGAACAGAAATTTTGTTTTAATCGTTTACAGATGACAATGATTACGGATGCATAGTGATAGCATAAGCATGCATGAACTTGTCCTTAATTAGGGCCCCGCATCGAAGATGCAGACGCCCCATAGTTTTCACTTTGTCCATCTGTCCGTCCGTCCGTCCGTCCGTCTGTCCGTCAACAATTCTTGTGAACACTAAAACTCAAAAACTATTAACACCACAGTTCTGAAAATTTGTACAGCTACTTAGCAGCATGCCATGATTTGCATATTTTAATTTCATGCAAAAATGTGCAATATTTTTGGAATAAAACTTCATTTTTTATCGAAAATCGAAAACTGTTAACAATACAGTTCTGAAACTTTATACAGCTGCTAAGTAGCATGTCATGATTTGCATATTAAAATTTCGTCCAAATCTGTTAAATATTTTTGGAAAAAACTTCATTTTTAATCGAAAATCACAGATTTTGTGAATATGAATTTTTTAACATTAAAACTCAAAGGCTATTAACAATACAGCTCTGAAGTTTCATACACATTCGATGGAACATGCCTTAGTGGTTATAATCAAAGTTCGTATGATTTTGAAAACACTTAGATTTTTTGCTGCGGGGCCCTTTCTGACTTTGTCAGTATTCTAGTTCGCAAGGTTAGCATGTAGAGAATTTCTGGTACCCCCCAAAAAAGGGTATAAAAACCGTTCCTTAGGCAAGGAAGCCGATCTAGATCTGAGGATATCGTCAACTTTCATTCCTAGATGGACGTAGATTAGAAATATTTTTTTATAAAGAGACGCCAAAATAACACAAGTTAATTAATCGTCATAAAATTTGACACTTTAATCAAATATTTCGTAAGATTGCACTATTCTAATACAATAATTTTTAAAAAAAATAATAACACAAATAGCTTCGGAAAACACAAAATAATACATACTATGGAAAATGTATGAAAATATATAAGAATACAATATACTACATAAAGTTCAGGTAGAAGCATTTTGTAATATAAGGTATTTATGCTGTTATCCCTAATAATTATGCCCATAATATGGATTTGTTCAATACATACTACTTTCAGAAATTTATTCATCAATTGTTAAATATATCACTAGCACTGATGGGGAAACATCTATCTCCTGGTCATTGTCGGAAACCTACGACTGGTAACATCACGTACCCCACTATATCGTCGAAAATCCACGGTTGATAACGCCTCTTACTTTACTTTTACTACTTGATGGGGGTTATAGGTCGTAATCGTCCGGGTTTCCGACGATGTCACGGCTTCTGGTTTTGCTAACGTGTTTGTCTTAAAACATTTTCTCATGTAGAATCAAATCACAGTCCTTGTCCTATTTTTTCCGTTGGTACTTTAATTAAAGAGAAAGAGGTCCAAAACAAAGCTCAGATGACTAAAAGAGAAAGGGGTCCAATTCTAAGCCCAGATGACTCTATCTATTCTAGTACTAATGAACTAAAATAAGTCTACTTTAATCGACAAACAAAATCTATAAGTATCAAGGGCGGATCCAGAAGGGTGGGTACGTGTGTTGAAACCCTTACCCCCTTTCATTGACAGTTTTGTTATTTTCGTGTAGATTTTTTGGGCAAAATTGATCTGAACCCACCCATCCCCTTTTGAATCGTCCTCAGTAGCTAACATGTTAAGTAGAAACCCTTTCAATTTCTAGATCCGCCCCATAGTATTATAGCTAGTTAACTTCAGAGCTAAATGCAAATAATTATTACAATCTAAGTCTTTGATGGTACAATTTCATAGCCTGCAACCGTAAACATAGTTCGTCGTATCCGATGATATGAAAAACTCGGATAAGTTCCTCGATGTTAGCCAGTGGTCCTTTGAATTCTTTCCAAAACAGCATGGCGTGGTACACGCGTTCCTGTAGCCTGTCCTTGCCATAGTACGTCTGCTCCAGCTCCGCCATCTTGTCTTCTGGAAATCGGAACTTTTTCATCAAGTAGCGTAGTTCGTTCTTGTTCAATGACGTTTTCACGACGTCTATCATCTTCTTTAAGAGAAGCTCTGCAAATATAGAATAGGAAAATAAACTGTGATTTTGCAATTCTAAGATATTTCACTTGGTATACACTAGTATTGTACCATTTTTGCTCGGTATGCTTAATTTCAACTTCCGTTCTTCACCACAATGGTCTTGTTTTGTTTTTTTGTTTTTTGTCATATAGCAAACTGACTTCTAACAAATTTAAAACATTTCATTTCTTTTAGCACATTAACAAACATTACGGACGTACTATTACTTAGAGTGATAGTTTAATCTTTTTATAACCAACTCACCTTCTCTTTCTAAAGCTCGTCGAATAAATCGACCAATCGGCTGCACTACACCACTGACACACACATCCATTGGTGGAGTCTTCAGTGGGTTGTTATGGAGACGAAGGTCTTTCAAGTTTGACAATTCGTCGAAGCTCTCGGGAAGCGAAGTGAGGCAGTTGTCGTTGAGGTGAAGCACGTGTAGCCTCGATATCTCACACAGAGAGTTTGGGAGGGTATGGATATCGTTGTGGTCGGCAACGATCGATCGTATGTTACACATTCCACTTACTGTGTTCGGCAGTGTTCGCAAAGTATTGTGGGATACGATCAAATACGAGATGCTGGAGAACTCAATTTCGTCCGGCAGGTATGAGATCTTATTTCCGTTCAACTGGTCAAACTTGAGCCGTTCGAGATTTGGGATCGAGAAAACTTGTTTCGGAAACTCTTGAAACTTGTTGTTGGAAAGGTCAAGGTCGTTAAGTTTGGTAAGCTCGATTACATTTTCAGGAACTTCTGTAAGTTTATTTGAGGACAAATCCAGCACCTGTAATTCCTTAAGATCGCAAAGCTCTGTGTCAAATCTAATGAGATCATTGTTATTTAACTTGAAAACAATCAGTCTCTGGAGATGGGAAATTGCTGTAGGAATCGATTCCAAACCGTTGTCACTCATGTCTAGAACATCGAGCTGTTTCATTTCACAAACAACAACTGGAAACGTTTTGAATTTGTTCCTGCTCAGATTCAGTTGATTCAGCCGAATCAGTCCCTTAAAGTCCGATGACAGTGACTCAATTTCGTTCCCGTCCGCTGACAAAATTTCAAGCTGTACAAGCGACCCAAGAGCATCGGGTAGGGCTGTGAATTTGTTGTTGGACAACATCAGTGTGTGTAATTTTCGCAAGTTTTCTATTTCGATAGGTAATGACGACACTTTATTTTTCAACAGACTCAACACTTCGAGTTGAGAGCACCAACAGAGATTTTCGGGGACTTCTTTTATACAGTTGTCTCCTAAGTATAGTTCCCGGAGATTAAATAACTTTGCGATAGATTCAGATATAACGCTGATCTGGTTGTTTTCAAGTCCAATCACTTCAAGTTTCTGTAAATCAAACAATTCTTCTGGTATTTCCTGTAAATCGTTGCTATTTAAACCGAGAACGGTCAAGTTTTGTAAACGATTTATTTCAGGTTGTAGCTCCCGCAGTCGATTCCCAGAAAATGCTAGTTCTATTAAGGATTCCATCCATAAGACCTGGACAGGTATAAACTCGAAATCATTATCGTCCAAATTAAGTTTCTCCAGACAAACAAAATTTTCTGCATCTCTTGGTAAGTTTGTTACCTGGTTTCCCGATAACGTGAGTTGCTTCAGACCATCAATTTTACAAATTTCTGGATTTAGAAATTCCAAACTATTCCCATCTAGTGCTAAAATTTTCAAGTTTTCCAAGTGAGAAATCGAATTTGGCAAATTTTTCAATCTATTATCATTCAATTCGAGAATTTTCAATTTCCGCAAATACCCTATTTGGGTTGGAATCTCGATCAGGCGATTACCATTTCCTCGGAATTCTCTCAAATTTTCAAGACCAGCCAAGTCTGGCAAAAGTTCTTCAATGTTATTTTCAGATATATCTAGCTGGACAAGTTTGTCTAACAAATAGACGGTTCGGGTTAGATTCCGAATTTTATTTCGAGCAAGATCAAGAATTTCTAAGTTTTTCAAAGTTATCAATTCATCAGGGACCTCTGTTAAGTTGTTGTCTTGTAGATAAAGTGTAGTAAGTGTGTCGTAATCCAAAACATCTTTTGGAATCTGAGCTATGCCTGTGGAGGCTAGGTCTATAGTGGCAAATTTACCATGAAAATGAACTCTCTCTTTGACATTGAAAGTAACAGTCTTACTTTCATTCCCTGTCTGTACCCCTTCGACTGGTGATGCGTCCTCAATGCTGATAGTAACATTGTGTTCTTGGTCTACAAAAAGAAAATGAAATACTCTGCATTGTAGAAGTTGAAATAAAACATAAGTTTTGTTAAGGTCTTAGAACAGATACAATTAAATGTAAACATTTTACCAAGGGTTAATCAATTAAGGTAGTACAATAGTAAAAAATGGGTAGGATAAAATTTTCTTACATTTTGTCATAAGAAGTATCTAAGTGCATATTTTTGAAAGATAAAATAAAAAGAATGGGTCACCGTCCTTAATTTTTGTAGAAATTTGATCAAAAATAATTCAAATCTGCCTATTTTTATATGGATTATATATAGGGAAAAATGGTCAATATTTTTTTTCAAATTTGACAGGATAGATTTTTGTTATATTTTGTCAACACATAAATTTTGGTAAGTTCTTTGAAATTAAGGTATAAAATCATGAGGTCACCATTCAATTTCTAAAAATAAATTTGCAAACTGAATTTCTTAACACATTTCAAACAAATCATCTCTCTTGAAAAAAGTACGGGAAATGTTATAAAATGAATATGACAGTTACAGTTTCAAACTTATTTTTTTTCTCTTATAATTTATCAAAGTAACAATTTTCATGCAGTTAAATAGCAATGATTTTGTCTTTGCTTAAATTTGGTAACATGCTCAGAATAGATGCTCAGTGGAATACCACTGAACTACCTTAAATCATGTATTGAAAAAAAAACATACTGGTTTGATGAGAAAACATAGAATAAAACAAAAAAATAATCCTTTGGAATTGTTAAGGGTACTGATTGGGTTAATAGAATGGAATAATTGCAACAACAACAACAACAACAACAACAACAACAACAACAAAACAACAGATATTCAACATTCTCCCCAATGAAAGGATAGAGAATAATTGCCCTAAATGTATAAAAAATTAAGAGAACAATAGCCAAAATTGAACCAATATACATGTAGAAAAAAGGGAGAAAAAGTTAAAGACTGCAATTAAAATTGCTCAAGGGCCTGATTTTTTCGCTAACTTATAAGAAAAATCATTTGATACTGGTGCTTTTTCGTAAATTTCTAAATAAGCTCGAGAATACAACCCCCTCCCTCTCAAGAGAAAAAAAATCCGAGAAAAAGGGGTGTTGTGTACACTATGAGTTAAATTAACTGGGTTAAAAAAAACACGTTTATATATGTAATCGATCTTGATTTTGTAACTTTATATATATTTACGTATGCGATTAACGAGTATAAATGGTGTCAAACAAAATATTTGTGCACAAGTCATAATTATCTAGATATAAACCAAAATATTGTTCTTTTAAAAATGCATAAAATTAATTAAAAAAGTTTTGCCCCGCCCCCTTTTTCTAATTCGGATTTCAGTAACATTGTACGGTGACAGCACTTTTTGTTTGTTCTTTTAACTTATGCATACTATCTAGTCTTTATTATTGATAAGTAAAAGATGATTTACCAGACATTTCCGCAAAATCGCATCTCCTAGGACGCCTACGTTGCCATGCAGGTGTCCGTCTCGTTTAGAACGTGTTTTTTCGCGAAGTGGGAGGACCCAGTCACGCGCATGACAGGAAATTAATTTTGTAAACATGGCAGCCGCCGTGTCAAAGATTTTTTTCCAAAGTTTATTCTAATGTTTGATGCATTGATGTCAAATTCAGCTACTTAATTGAGAAGATTTTGGTGTCATTTTATCTTGGTAAAACCTACAGCACCAGGTTTATAATAAATCAAACCCCTCAATTCGACGCAGAGGTCAAGAAACAGTCTTTATACTCGGAAGTTTCCGAAAAAATATCCTTCCCTGATAAAATATATTTTCACTTTTCCATTTAAGTTTGTTAAATGTATTCTTAATTGGTTTAATTGCAGATTGGTTTACAATGATCTTGATATAAGATAAGATAAGATATATTTATTTCCAAATTAGGTCCCCAGTAGGGCATTGACATACAACATTTATGATTCAATATATATGACAAATAAACAAACAAACTAGAACAATATTACATTCAAGTACATTGTACATTGATATTTTAAGTTTAAAGTTAAAGTAATGCACACATTAAGATGTAACCATTGACTATGACCAATGCGATCTAGAGATATGGAAAATGCCATCATTATGTAATATATTCTATATTATATACCTACTAATATATGACAGTGTTTTAGCAGTTCTAAGATAGAAGTTTAAAAGAATTACCTATTTGCAACGGTCACCAAGGGACGTTGCTCAAGGTCTATGGACATGAATATTTCAAGATCTCATAGACCTCCTCGTGACCGATGCAAAAAGGTAAAAAGTAGTAGATACATGTACGGTTATAGTGAATCATGTGTTGTTAATCTGCGACAGTCACCAAGGGACGATGCTCAAGGTCTATGGACATGAAGAACTTCAAGATCTCATAGACCTCCTCGTGGCTGTTGCAGAGAAGCAAGACTGATATTTGGCAAAATAAAAAACTGTCTATGGATAGATATTGAAATAGGAATATTCTATAGAAAAAAAAAAAAAAAAGAATTTACATGGCTTTAATAAATTTGATAATTTATTTACTGTATTTTTGATATATAACTGCTAAGTGCAGACAGCACTGACTTTTCTTCTGTGTTCATTAGCCATATCAGTTTGTCCTTATTTTCTAGATTGATGAAGTTAGGACATTTATTAGTAATAAGGTCATAAAGGTTTTTTCGATCGTCATTAAATTTGCTACAAATGAATAAAAAATGACATTCATCTTCCACATCTCCAGATTCACACTTAGTACATGTTCTGTCATTTAAGAGGGTACCCTGATAACGACCAGTCTCAATTCGTAAGTAATGAGATGATATTCTAAATCGTGTTAGTCGACTCCTTTGCTCAAAATTTTTTATAATGGTGAGATATTTTTCTTTTCCAAAATTTGTTTTAAATTTAATGTATGTTCTAAGCTTGCCCTCCGTGTGTTTAAGATGGTCTTGATGCCATAAGTTTGTGAAATATGACTTCAGTTCTTTTCGAATTTTCAATTTAAAAGTACTTATCTTATTATGATATAATGCTAAATTTTGAATATTTGGAATTTTTTCCAATATATAATGGACACTGCCATACCAAGATGGTTTATTTAACTGAAAGAGGTCTTTTGATGTTATGTAAGCATCCTGTAAAAGTGGAAATTTTTCCAAATGTTCCAAGCGATACCAGTAGTTCACTATGGCTTTCACGATATCATGATATATTGGGAATCTTCCTAGCTCTGATAGGACCCCAAAATTAGTAGCTTTTTTGTGAAGTCCTAATACTCGTTTACAGAATTTAATGTGTAATTGTTCACATTTTAGATTTGAATATATTTTTTCGAATGGAGGGTGTCCATTTCTAAATTTGGCTGTGAATGTATTAAAAGCACCCCATATCTCTGATCCATACAAAATAATTGGTTTAACTGTATGATCAAATACATGCAAACTTGTATTTATATCTGGATTCATAGATATGAAGTCTTTTTGCAATTTATAGTGAGCTTTTATTGATTTCTTGTATAACTCATTTTGAGCAAAGGAGAACGATCCTGATGCACTGAAGTGTAGACCAAGATATTTATAATTATGAACACATTCTACACTCTGACTATCATAGGTAAATTTCTCAGTTATGTGTCTGCCTGCTTTGTTGAAAATAAGAACTCTTGTTTTATTAGGATTTACAGTAAGACACCAGTCACTACAATATTTTTGTAATTTATCTAATCTATCTTGCAATCCATTAGCAGTTGTTGATAAAAGAACTAAGTCATCTGCATAAAGTAAACAATGAACAGGCTTATCATTAAGAATAACAGGGTTAACAATATTTTCAAGGTATTTAGGAAGATCATTTATAAAAAGCTTGAATAGGTTAGGGCTAAGATTATCTCCCTGTTTAACTCCCAGTTTGACTGGGAAAAATTTGGTGACATTTGACTGAATTTTGACACAAGAGTTACTTAGTTCATACATACTTTTAACAACATTATAAAATAGTGTACCTACTCCAGCAGACAATAATTTTATCTTGATTCCAGTGTGGACTACAGTGTCGAACGCTTTTTGAAAGTCAACAAAGCAGGCATACACCCTTCCTTCCTTATTATGTCCCCGAACACGAAGTGTCGGGGACATATTGTTTTTGCTCGGTTTCTTATTATTATTATTATGTCTCCCAAACACTATGTGTTGGGAGACATATTGCTTTTACTCTGTTTCTTATTATTATTATTATGTCCCCGAACACGAAGTGTCGGGGACATATTGTTTTTGCTCGGTTTCTTATTATTATTATGTCCCCGAACACGAAGTGTCGGGGACATATTGTTTTTGCTCGGTTTCTTATTATTATTATTATTATTAAGTCGCCCAAAACAAAGTTTGGGAGACTTATTGTTTTTGCACCGTTTCTTATTATTATTATTATTAAGTCGCCCAAAACAAAGTTTGGGAGACTTATTGTTTTTGCACCGTTTCTTATTATTAAGTCGCCCAAAACGAAGTTTGGGAGACTTATTGTTTTTGCACCGTTTCTTATTATTATTATTATTATGTCCCCGAACACGAAGTGTCGGGGACATATTGTTTTTGCTCGGTTTCTTATTATTATGTCTCCCAAACGAAAGTTTGGAGACATATTGTTTTTACTCCGTTTCTTATTATTATTATTATGTCTCCCAAACGAAAGTTTGGAGACATATTGTTTTTACTCCGTTTCTTATTATTATTATTATTATTATTCTTTTTCTTCTTTCTCCGCGGCATGAAACTGTCCATGCGAGTTCTCAGAAATTGCTTGACGGATTTGCACGAAACATTGTATGATGGTAGATGGGTCTTTGAAGTAAATCCTAACCTATTCGGAATTTCCAAGATGGCCGCCATTTTCAAAATGGCCGCCATTACATAAGGGTACCCCAAAACTATCTCAAAAACTACTGGACGGATTTCGACCAAATTTGGACGTTCATTGACAAAATTAAAAAGGACTTGATTGGTGAAAAAAAAATTTTCAAGATGGCCGCCATTTTCAAAATGGCTGCTACTGAAAATAGGCAAAATTTAAAAATGTCAACAGATTTGCATGAAACTTAGTATATTAACAGAACAGGGTAAGGCGACCTCAAATCTGTAAATAAAATTTTCAAGATGGCCGCCATTTCAAAATGGCCGCCATCCAAAGTTGTAAAAATTGACCAATTTCAACCAATGCTTCAATTTCAACAAAATTTTGTATCTAGAGGTTTTTATGAATGGTGAAATAGAATACGGTATCAAAAATGCGTTCGTTTGGGAGACATTTTGTGTTGGGCATCCCCAACACAGTCAGCACTTGTTATTATTATTATTCTTTTTTTTCTTCTTTCTTCCGGACATGAAACTGTCCGCAAGGTTTTTTGAAAACGACAAAATGGAATTGCACGAAACTTGGTATGATGGTAGATTGGTTATTGGAGGTGTGCACAGGCACTTCGAAATTTTCAAGATGGCCGCCATTTTCAAAATGGCCGCCACGGCAAAAGGGTACCCTAAAATTATCTCGGAAACTACTGAATGGATTTTAATGAAATTTGGTATGTGAGTAGAGGGTTATGAGTAGACTTGATACGTAAAATAAAAATTTTCAAAATGGCCGCCATTTTCAAAATGGCCGCCACCGAAAAAGCAAAAATTGCAAAAATGCTTCGATTTTAACAAAATTTTGTATCTAGGGGGTTTAAAGGATGGCGAATAAGAATACACTATCAAAAATTTATTCGTTTGGGAGACATTTTTGTGTTGGGCATCCCCAACACAGTCAGCACTAGTTATTATTATTCTTTTTCTTCTTTCTCCGCGGCATGAAACTGTCCATGCGAGTTCTCAGAAATTGCTTGACGGATTTGCACGAAACATTGTATGATGGTAGATGGGTCTTTGAAGTAAATCCTAACCTATTCGGAATTTCCAAGATGGCCGCCATTTTCAAAATGGCCGCCATAACATAAGGGTACCCCAAAACTATCTCAAAAACTACTTGACGGATTTCGACCAAATTTGGACGTTCATTGACAAAATTAAAAAGGACTTGATTGGTGAAAAAAAAAAATTCAAGATGGCCGCCATTTTCAAAATGGCTGCTACTGAAAATAGGCAAAATTTGAAAATGTCAACCGATTTGCATGAAACTTAGTATATTAACAGAACAGGGTAAGGCGACCTCAAATCTGTAAATAAAATTTTCAAGATGGCCGCCATTTCAAAATGGCCGCCATCCAAAGTTGTAAAAATTGACCAATTTCAACCAATGCTTCAATTTCAACAAAATTTTGTATCTAGAGGTTTTTATGAAGGGTGAAATAGAATACGGTGTCAAAATAGCGTTCGTTTGGGAGACATTTTGTGTTGGGCATCCCCAACACAGTCAGCACTTGTTATTATTATTATTATTATTTTTCTCGGTATTCTGGATCGTGAACTTGTCCACCTCATTTTTTTGACATCTTTTAAGGTAGGAAGCTGAAAATTCATAAATCAAGAGTATGGAATGGGAGATTGTGCTTTTTGTATTTTTCGCCGAAATCGAACGACCCCATATAGGTAAAAAAAGGGCCTCAAAATGGCTCCTCGAAACCGAAGTTGAATTTTTCCTGGCATTTCTGATCCGGCAGGGGTAGGAAAAATTCCCTTATAGGTTAAGTGCGGATATACAATACCTTTCATTTAAAAAAAAAATTTTGAAAATCGGACTTACCGTTTTCAAAATTTTGCAAAAAATCGAAAATTATTTTTTTTGTAAGATTGAGTTATCTTTCTTTGTACCATATATTTTGTGATATTAATGAAAAAATTCTCAACTTTGTTATTTCTTAATGAAAATTGGTTTACAAGGTATTAGTGGTATGCCGAGTTCAATTTTGGAATCGAAATTTTTTTTGGGGCCACCATTTTCAAAATGGCCGCCATTTCCCGCCAAAATTAAAATTACTCCGATTTTAATGAAAATTGGTATATAAGTTAATAGTGGTATGGCAAGTTGATTTTTGACATCAAATTTTTTTTATCGTCGGTTATTTTCAAAATGGCCGCCGTTTCCCGCCAAAATTAAATTTACTCAGATTTTAACGAAAATTGGTATATAAAGTAATAGTTGTATGGCGAGTTGATTTTTTGCATCGAAATATTTTTTATTGTCGGCCATTTTAAAAATGGCTGCCGTTTCCCGCCAAAATTAAACTTGCTGCAATTTTTATGAAAATTGGTATATAAGGTAATAGTGGTATGGCGAGTTGATTTTTGACATCAAAATTTTTTTTTGTCGGCCATTTTCAAAATGGCCACTGTTTCCCGCCAAAATCAAACTTACTCCGATTTTAATGAATATTAATATACAGGGTTATTATGGTATGGGGAGTTCATTTTTAGCATCAAATTTTGTTTATGGTCCGATGCAACAGCTTTTGGATGCGACTGTGTGACTCTTCTCGACTATATGAGATTAAGGGAGAATAATATCTCATATGGATGTCAACCAAAAGCTTCTCTGTAACGTTCTTAGCATTTCATTGAAGAGTGGCTCCATTGTAGAGGACGAGAGCGGTAGTTATGCTCGCTAGTCACTACAATAGTTTACAAGTACGCTACCAAAGCTTGTAAAAAGGGTGCTTCGATGGAATGATAAGGGCGTCATTGCTTAAACAGGGTTCCCACGAAAGCCAGGAATATTGTCAAAGAGGGGTACGTGAGGGGACATGTATGTGACTCGCTTGCGATCACAATTAGAACTAGTTATTATTATTATTATTCTTCTGATTCTTTATTGTAAAGTTGTCCTCCCTAATACAAGAAAACGGTTCAAGGAAATTGAATAACACTTGTTGGATTGGATAGTGGGTCACTCAAAGGCGTGTAATCAAGTTTTGAAAATTTCAAGATGGCCGCCGTTTCAAAATGGCGGCCGTCGGAAAAAGTGGGCGGAAAATTTTTCTTCATCGGATCGTCTTGAAAATTGGTAACCTGGGTAAAGCGGGTATGCTGAATTCAAATCTGCGACCAGATTTGAAATCCGACTTCCGGTTTCAAAATGGCGGCCATTTTACTACACCCGCCCCCCTTAAAAATGTGAACTTTTTCCGATTTCAATGAAATTTGATTTCTATACATATTTTATTGTACTGAATGGGAAGAAAATGTATCCAAGGCGATTTTGGGCGACTTGTGTGTTGGCATCCCAACACAAATTATAGCTAGTTATTATTATTATTAAGTCGCCCAAAACAAAGTTTGGGAGACTTATTGTTTTTGCACCGTTTCTTATTATTATTAAGGTCTTTCCCTTTCCAAGGGAAGACCTTATTGTATTTCTTCTGATTATTATTATTATTATTATTTTTTTTCTTCCGCCAAAAATCAACTTGTAGAAGTACGCGACATATCGCAATGATAGTTGGTACACTTTATCGGTCAAGGTTTGTCGTCTCAGAAAAAACACTTGGGTACCGTACCCTTTCGCGTATAAGAATTATCTCCCCATTCACTGTAAAGTTTGTTGCTCTATCTCCTCCTAAGCCATAACAGGTATCAAATTCAATCCTTTTGAAACAGGTAGAGTAACTCTTGGTGTTGTGCCACAACTATTTTTTATATTGATATATTCAATAATATAGGAGTTATTCCCCTTGAAACTTTGACTTTTTTAGTATAAAATTCTAAAATCAACAAATCTTAAGATATTTCAATGAAACTTGGTATACCAGGTCAGTGACCCCTAAGGACCAAAATGAGGTCAAGGTCAAAGGTCAAGGTCATCATTTGTAAATTTTCAAAAAATGAGTCTTTTTTCAATGCTAAATAGCTCAAATAAAATGTAACCTTTTTCATAATTTTTTTTTCATTATATGATGTGACTATGTCTAAATAATTGAACACAAAAATTTTTTTGAAAAAATATGAAAAAATGGTGTCGCGACATGGATTTTTGTTAAAATTAGACCGTATAACTGTACTAAGTAATTGTATGACCTTGAAACATTTTTCAAGGTCAAATCAACTTACTTTCACTATTCCAACCAGTTTCAATGAATAAAACTGTTCAAATGTCAGAAATAAGGAAGTTGACATGCCACGCCCCCTTTTTTTGAAAATTTGGAAATTTGCCATTTTTGACCAAAAAATGTTATTTTTGGGTAAATACACCTTATTTGACCATAATTAGATGATATCCACCCTAAAAGCACCAAAAAAGTCCAATCTGCCCTCTTTTTTAAGGTCTTTCCCTTTCCAAGGGAAGACCTTATTGTATTTCTTCTGATTATTATTATTATTATTATTTTTTTTCTTCCGCCAAAAATCAACTTGTAGAAGTACGCGACATATCGCAATGATAGTTGGTACACTTTATCGGTCAAGGTTTGTCGTCTCAGAAAAAACACTTGGGTACCGTACCCTTTCGCGTATAAGAATTATCTCCCCATTCACTGTAAAGTTTGTTGCTCTATCTCCTCCTAAGCCATAACAGGTATCAAATTCAATCCTTTTGAAACAGGTAGAGTAACTCTTGGTGTTGTGCCACAACTATTTTTTATATTGATATATTCAATAATATAGGAGTTATTCCCCTTGAAACTTTGACTTTTTTAGTATAAAATTCTAAAATCAACAAATCTTAAGATATTTCAATGAAACTTGGTATACCAGGTCAGTGACCCCTAAGGACCAAAATGAGGTCAAGGTCAAAGGTCAAGGTCATCATTTGTAAATTTTCAAAAAATGAGTCTTTTTTCAATGCTAAATAGCTCAAATAAAATGTAACCTTTTTCATAATTTTTTTTTCATTATATGATGTGACTATGTCTAAATAATTGAACACAAAAATTTTTTTGAAAAAATATGAAAAAATGGTGTCGCGACATGGATTTTTGTTAAAATTAGACCGTATAACTGTACTAAGTAATTGTATGACCTTGAAACATTTTTCAAGGTCAAATCAACTTACTTTCACTATTCCAACCAGTTTCAATGAATAAAACTGTTCAAATGTCAGAAATAAGGAAGTTGACATGCCACGCCCCCTTTTTTTGAAAATTTGGAAATTTGCCATTTTTGACCAAAAAATGTTATTTTTGGGTAAATACACCTTATTTGACCATAATTAGATGATATCCACCCTAAAAGCACCAAAAAAGTCCAATCTGCCCTCTTTTTTAAGGTCTTTCCCTTTCCAAGGGAAGACCTTATTGTATTTCTTCTGATTATTATTATTATTAAGGTCTTTCCCACTACAGTGGAAAGACCTTATTGTATTTCTTCTGATTATTATTATTATTATTATTATTATTCTTCTTCTTTTCCGCGGTCACTATAACAAAAGTGTCGCGACATAACTTTACGACACTTGGTACCATTATTCGGTCATACCCTGACTCGCCTTGACTGACCCTGCGAAACCGATCTATTTTTAGTAACGGAGTTATCTGCCCCAGACCGAAAACCCTTGTTATCAGATAATCTCAGAAACCGTAACCGGTATCAAAAATCTAAAGAGTGGAAAATGTCATTTGACTCCTAGGGATGATTTGTAGATCAAAAAAAAAATTTCCGAACAACTTCCTGGTTACGCGTTTTTGAGTCGAAACCTGTCGCGACACGTCAAAATTTTTTTCTTCAAAACGGTTAGTTCTAGAGACCTGGGACCTTCACCAATCATCACGGATGATATATGTTACATTTAAAAATGTCAAGGTCAAAGGTCAAATCTCAAGGTCAGAGGTCATGGTACACATTGTTTTCAATTTCCCTCAAAAACCATACAAAAATTAAGCAGACATGTAATGGGGAAAATACTCGTCTCATTTAGACCTTCATTTGATATATAGGGTTAAACACTGTGCGATAAACCGTTTTCGAGTTATGGCCCTTAACGCGTTTCGGTTAAACGGTTTTTGGCTCATAACTTGAAAACGGTTCGAGATACCATAGTAAACATATGGGTTATTTGAGACCGTAAACTTATGCCCTCCGATATAAAACCAAAGTCGCATGGCTACGGACAGCCATTTTCAAAATGGCCGCCATCGGAAACTGTTTTTTGAGTATAACACAAAAACTGTAAAAAAATTAAGCGGACAATAAATGGAAAAAATGTTCGCCACGACGAAAGCTACAAAAAATGTTTCAGGTGCGAAAGCGTAAAACTTGTTGTTTTTGAGTTACGGCCCTTGATTCGTAATTAAAAAATGTTTTTTTAATTATAACTTCTAAACGGTTACAGATGGTGAATGAAATGTAGGGTTCATTTGATAGAGAATTAAAAGACCTACAATTTGAGTCCAAACAGTGTATGATTTGGTTGACTGGTTCCAAAATGGCGGCCAAAACAAGTTTCGCGAAACACGTTTTTTGCCCATAACTTGAAAACCATAACAGATAGTATAGTAAACATGTATACTTAAATGAATCAGAATGCCAAGACCTACAATTTGAGTCCAAGGTCAAAGGTCATGGGTCAAGGTCATTCCCTAGCAACAAGGTAACATTTATGAAAAGTCCATAGCAACCATATATATTCTTAACCAAGACTACTTTCCGAGTTTAGAGTTAAAATTTGTCAACCGGAAGTAACCCTTAGTCCATAGCAACCAACAAAATGTCCTTAGCAACCATCCTTTTTCTGACACTAGGCCCCTTGATCTTAATTCTGGAACCTATTTGATAACTATTGGTAACCTCATATCGAAAACGAACTGACTCATTTGTCTATAGTACTTGTATTGGACACCATAATGCTAACATGCTAAAGCGACAGAGAGACAAGAGACAGGGAAAGACCTCTCATTTGTTCTCTGAACAAATGGCATTTTAATTATTATTTTTTTTCTTCCGCCAAAAATCAACTTGTAGAAGTACGCGACATATCGCAATGATAGTTGGTACACTTTATCGGTCAAGGTTTGTCGTCTCAGAAAAAACACTTGGGTACCGTACCCTTTCGCGTATAAGAATTATCTCCCCATTCACTGTAAAGTTTGTTGCTCTATCTCCTCCTAAGCCATAACAGGTATCAAATTCAATCCTTTTGAAACAGGTAGAGTAACTCTTGGTGTTGTGCCACAACTATTTTTTATATTGATATATTCAATAATATAGGAGTTATTCCCCTTGAAACTTTGACTTTTTTAGTATAAAATTCTAAAATCAACAAATCTTAAGATATTTCAATGAAACTTGGTATACCAGGTCAGTGACCCCTAAGGACCAAAATGAGGTCAAGGTCAAAGGTCAAGGTCATCATTTGTAAATTTTCAAAAAATGAGTCTTTTTTCAATGCTAAATAGCTCAAATAAAATGTAACCTTTTTCATAATTTTTTTTTCATTATATGATGTGACTATGTCTAAATAATTGAACACAAAAATTTTTTTGAAAAAATATGAAAAAATGGTGTCGCGACATGGATTTTTGTTAAAATTAGACCGTATAACTGTACTAAGTAATTGTATGACCTTGAAACATTTTTCAAGGTCAAATCAACTTACTTTCACTATTCCAACCAGTTTCAATGAATAAAACTGTTCAAATGTCAGAAATAAGGAAGTTGACATGCCACGCCCCCTTTTTTTGAAAATTTGGAAATTTGCCATTTTTGACCAAAAAATGTTATTTTTGGGTAAATACACCTTATTTGACCATAATTAGATGATATCCACCCTAAAAGCACCAAAAAAGTCCAATCTGCCCTCTTTTTTAAGGTCTTTCCCTTTCCAAGGGAAGACCTTATTGTATTTCTTCTGATTATTATTATTATTATTATTTTTTTTCTTCCGCCAAAAATCAACTTGTAGAAGTACGCGACATATCGCAATGATAGTTGGTACACTTTATCGGTCAAGGTTTGTCGTCTCAGAAAAAACACTTGGGTACCGTACCCTTTCGCGTATAAGAATTATCTCCCCATTCACTGTAAAGTTTGTTGCTCTATCTCCTCCTAAGCCATAACAGGTATCAAATTCAATCCTTTTGAAACAGGTAGAGTAACTCTTGGTGTTGTGCCACAACTATTTTTTATATTGATATATTCAATAATATAGGAGTTATTCCCCTTGAAACTTTGACTTTTTTAGTATAAAATTCTAAAATCAACAAATCTTAAGGTATTTTAAAGCAATTTCGAATGATCTCCAAAATTTATTATTTTTGGACATTACCGGTCACTTTTTATGATTACATGCGTAGGGCGAATAACATCTTTTATGCTCAATTTTATTTTATCATGTTATTTGTTTTTATGTGTGTTTGGAATTAACTATTTAACACATAAGCAAACGACAAAACAAAAAATAAGACACTGGAAACATATGGGAATGCAATATGATGTTTTTAAAAGGGACTCTATTATTGGACAACGGATAGGGGAGATAACTGCAGTTATAGTAAATTACGCCTGAATTTATCCGTATATATAGATTTTGAAATTGCTTAGAATTTTTGTGTAATATTTTGCTTACCTGACCAGGTGAGCTATTTCCATGACTTGGCGTCCGTCTATCGGCCGTCGTCCGTCTGTTGTTTGTCGTCCGTCTGTTGTTCGTCGTCCGTCCGTTGTCTGTCATCCGTCGTCCGTAAACATTTTCAAACGTTAACTCCTTTGACACCAGAAGTCCAATTGTTACCAAACTTGGTATGGTTGTTTATTAGCATTAGGGTTTAGAACTTATGTACGGATTTTTGATTTAAAAAAAAACATGGCCGCCTTGGCTAAAAATAGAACATAGGGGTAAATTGCAGTTTTTTGCAAAAAACTCCAAAACGGCTTCAGATATCAAAATTCTGGCAAAGGGTAAAATTAATCAGCACCTCATGATCTGTCATGATATTTTAAAGAAGATACAAATATCCAATGTAGGGGTTTAGGTCATTTTTTTGGATTTTGCACTTATTATAATATGTATCTTCAAAACCATATGAGATATTTAAGAAAGTTAAATTGTATATTGTTAAGCACATCAAGATCTACAAAATGTGTAATGGGTCAACTCCAATGTTTCTTGCAGTTATTGCTCTTAGAATGTAAAAATTGACCATTTTCAGACTTGTTTCCTTTGACATTGAACATTTTAATTCCTCTGACACCTTAAGTGCGATTGGAACCAAACTTGGTATATACTCGTCAAAAAAAGTTACGCATAGATAGAAAATTCCCCGTACGTTTAATGCAAATCGAAACAATTTCAAAACATTATTGCCGAGCTGTTCTGCAATCGATTTTCACGAAATAAAATCCAGTAAAAAGAATTCAAAATAGAGATTGTTTGTTTAATTTTGAGTAAAATCGTACCATCGCTGCTTTTTAAGATATTGCAAGTAGAACTCAAGTGTACATTTTACGATTCAATTTCCCGTTTACATCAATGCAAAATGTTTCGTGAAAAAACATTAGTCGTGTTCTACTCACAATCTCTTAAAAACCATTGAAGTTAGAGTTTTGGTCAAAATTAATCAAACAATCTTTATTTTGTTTTCTTTCTACTGGATTTTATTTGGTGAAAATCGGTTGCAGAATAGCTCGGCAATAATGTTTTGAAATTGTTTCGATTTGCATTAAACCTACGGGGAATTTTCTATCTATGCGTAACTTTTTTTGAAGAGTATATTTATTTATTAGTATTTGGTGCATAAAATTGATGTGGGGATTTAATTTTATTTTATCCGCCAATTATAAAAAATAAAAAATAGGGGCAAGTTGCAGGTATTGCGAATAAATCAAAAACAGTCACAGATATCATAGTTTTATGGGAACAAAAGTGATCAGCATCTCCAAGATCTACATACCCTGAAATTTTTAAAACCATTCAAAAACCCATGTGGGAGTTATTGCCGTTTTTCTAGATTTTTTGTGTGAATTTTGTGCCTATTATGCTCAATATCTTGAAAACTATATAAGATATTAAGGAAATGTCAATTGCATACTGTTAACCACATTAAGGTCAACAAATTTTATATTGAATGAACGTTGTCGGATCATTGCTTCTAGCAGTTATTGCCCTTAGAACATTAAAATCGACCATTTTCACAGCATTTCCTTATAACAGTGAAAACGTTAACTGCAGTTATGATAAATTACGCTCGGATATGTACGTACAGTTTGATATTTTCTAGCCTGTGAAGCCGAGTGATGCAAATATTTACATTACCAGCAGATATTTATAATTTATCAATGTAGTATTTTGTATACAGTCGACAGGATTTAATAAAGGGATTTGTAAAATATCTAATCAATAGAAAATAATTGGAAGTGAGAAAGTATGGACAAAATCCGAAATAACCCGGGGTAATTAAAAAACCACAATGAAAAAAGTCAGCCTTCAACCAAGTTCGCAGGCCTTACAGTGCAATGAATTTACAGATCACAAGATCAGTGCAACCATAGTTGATTTTGTTACAACTAAGTTACTCTTCCGGAGCACCTGAGTTCACTCTCGTTACGAATTGAGTTTGCGTTGTCCGTTGATATTAATGCGTTTTTGTGTTTCTTGTTTGTTCGTGCTTGTTCCGTTTTGTGTTGACCTTTTTTGCCTTCGATATTTTAGACATTGGCTTCAGAATGCCCGATTGGTGCCTCTTTGATTATTTATTGAAGAAATACTCGTAGAAACAATTATAATAACCTGAAATTTAGAAATTGTTTGACGATGTAACGGTTTCGATGAGAATCACACACACATACACACTGTCCGTGTATCTATGACAAAGGACGGTGGGTACCAAGTAATGGTATTGGCTTGCTTAATAAATTCTTTGAAAAATATTCGCTTGGGTTTTTTGTTTTTTTTTCGTCGGAACTTGCCAGTTTTACCTTTGCTCTTTGAGGCTTTTGACTGAAATGCCCGATTTGTGCTGGTTAACTCTTGCTTTAATGATTTTTATGACCAAAGAGTCTTTCAAGAAGTTTTGATTCGACCTTTAGTAGCAGTTAATCTTTAGAATAGCAAAACATTAGGAAAGGGAAAGACCTTACAATTCTTCCAGAAGAATTGTCCTTTAATTATTATTATTTTTCTTATTAAGTCGCCCAAAACATAGTTTTGGGGACTTATTGTTTTTGCACCGTTTCTTATTATTATTATTATGTCCCCGAACACGAAGTGTCGGGGACATATTGTTTTTGCTCGGTTTCTTATTATTATTATTATTATTATTATTATTATTTTTCTCGGTATTCTGGACCGTGAACTTGTCCACCTCATTTTTTCAACATCTTTTAAGTTAGGAAGCTGAAACTTCATAAATCAAGAGTACGGAATGGGAGATTGTGCTTTTTGTATTTTTCGCCGAAATCGAATGACCCCTTATAGGTCAAAAAAGGGCCTCAAAATGGCTCCTCGAAACCGAAGTTGATTTTTACCTGGCATTTCTGATCCGGCAGGGGTAGGAAAAATTCATTTAAAGGGTAAGTGTAGACTTTTAATACCTTTCATTTAAAAAAAGAATTTTGAAAATCGGACTTACGGTTCTCAAAATTTTGCAAAAAATCGAAATTTAATTTTTTTGTCAAATTGAGTAATCTTTCTTGTTACAATATATTTTGTAATAGTAAAGTAAAAATTCTCAACTTTGTTATTTCTTAATGAAAATCGGTTTACAAGGTAATAGTGGTATGCCGAGTTCATTTTTGGTATCGAAAAAAATTTTTGGCGGCCATTTCCAAAATGGCGGCTAAAATGGCCGCCGTTTTCCCGCCAAAACTTAAACATGCTCCAATTTTTATGAAAATTGGTATATAAGGTAATAGTGGTATGGCGAGTTGATTTTTGACATCAAAAATTATTTTTCGTCAGCCATTTTCAAAATGGCCGCCATTTCCCGCCAAAATTTAAAGTTACTCCGATTTTGATGAAAATTTGTATAAAAGGTAATAGTGGTATGGCGAGTTGATATTTAACATTAAAAATTTTTAATCGTCGGCCATTTTCAAAATGGCCGCCGTTTCCCGCCAAAATTAAAGTTACTCCAATTTTAATAAAAATTAATATACAGGGTAATTGTGGTATGGGGAGTTCATTTTTAGCATCAAATTTTGTTTATGGTCCGATGCAACAGCTTTTGGATGCGACTGTGTGATTCTTCTCGACTATATGAGATTAAGGGAGAATAATATCTCATATGGATGTCAACCAAAAGCTTCTCCGTAACGTTTTTAGCATTTCATTGAAGAGTGGCTCCATTGTAGAGGACGAGAGCGGTAGTTATGCTCGCTAGTCACTACAATAGTTTACAAGTACGCTACCAATGCTTGTAAAAAGGATGCTTCAATGGAATGATAAGGGCGTCATTGCTTAAACAGGGTTACCACAAAAGCCAGAAATATTGTCAAAGAGGGGTACGTGAGGGGACATGTATGTGACTCGCTTGCGATCACAATTAGAACTAGTTATTATTATTTTTCTTATTATTATTATTATTCTTCTGATTCTTTATCGAGAATTTGTCCTCCCTAATACAAGAAAACGGTCCAAGGAAATTCAATAACACTTGTGAGATTGGATAGTGGGTCACTCAAAGTTGTGTAATGCACTTTTAAAATTTTCAAGATGGCCGCCGTTTCAAAATGGCGGCCATCGGAAAAAGTGGGCGGAAATTTTTTTTTCATCGGATCGTCTTGAAAATTGGTCATCTGGGTAAAGCGGGTATGCTGAGCTCAAATCTGCGACCGGATTTGAAATCCGACTTCCGGTTTCAAAATGGCGGCCATTTTACTACACCCGCCCCCCTAAAAACGTCAACTTTGTCCGATTTCAACGAAATTTAATTTCTAGACTTATTTTGATGCACTGATTTGAATGGAACTCTATCCAAGGCGATTTTGGGCGACTTGTGTGTTGGCATCCCAACACAATTATACCTAGTTATTATTATTATTCTTCTGATTCTTTATCGAGAATTTGTCCTCCCTAATACAAGAAAACGGTCCAAGGAAATTGAATAACACTTGTGAGATTGGATAGTGGGTCACTCAAAGTTGTGTAATGCACTTTTAAAATTTTCAAGATGGCCGCCGTTTCAAAATGGCGGCCATCGGAAAAAGTGGGCGGAAATTTTTTTTTCATCGGATCGTCTTGAAAATTGGTCATCTGGGTAAAGTGGGTATGCTGAGCTCAAATCTGCGACCGGATTTGAAATCCGACTTACAGTTTCAAAATGGCGGCCATTTTACTACACCCGCCCCCCTAAAAACGTCAACTTTGTCCGATTTCAACGAAATTTGATTTTTAGACTTATTTTGATGCACTGATTTGAATGGAACTCTATCCAAGGCGATTTTGGGCGACTTGTGTGTTGGCATCCCAACACAATTATACCTAGTTATTATTCTTCTGATTCTTTATCGTAAAGTTGTCCTCCCTAATTCAAGAAAATGGTTCAAGGAAATTGAATAACACTTGTTGGATTGGATAGTGGGTCACTCAAAGGCGTGTAATCAAGTTTTGAAATTTTCAAGATGGCCGCCGTTTCAAAATGGCGGCCGTCCGAAAAAGTGGGCGGAAAATTTTTTTTCATCGGATCGTCTTGAAAATTGGACATCTGGGTAAAGCGGGTATGCTGAATTCAAATCTGCGACCGAATTTGAAATCCGACTTCCGGTTTTAAAATGGCGGCCATTTTACTACACCCGCCCCCCTTAAAAATGTGAACTTTGTCCGATTTCAATGAAATTTGATTTCTATACATATTTTATTGTACTGAAAGGGAAGAAAAAGTATCCAAGGCGATTTTGGGCGACTTGTGTGTTGGCATCCCAACACAAATTATAGCTAGTTATTATGTCTCCCAAACGAAATTATGTCTCCCAAACGAAAGTTTGGAGACATATTGTTTTTACTCCGTTTCTTATTATTATGTCTCCCAAACGAAAGTTTGGAGACATATTGTTTTTACTCCGTTTCTTATTATTATTAAGTCGCCCAAAACAAAGTTTGGGAGACTTATTGTTTTTGCACCGTTTCTTATTATTATTATTATTATTATTATTATTCTTTTCCTTACTTAATCATGAACTTGTCTTCAACATTTTGAGTAAACGCTTTGACCAATCAAGATGAAACATGCTTAGATGGGTGGAGGGTCACTCAGAGGTGTGCAAGAAGTTTTCAAAATTTTCAAGATGGCCGCCATTTTCAAAATGGCCGCCGTTTAAGATTTTTGGGCCCCTCTCAGATCTCGGAGATGGGTGGATGGATTTTAATGAAAATTGGTACACTGGTAGAGTGATCCATCCTGAGCAACATGGCGAAAAAAAAATTGGACGCGAACGCCGCCATTTTGAAATGGCGGCCGTTTTACCACACCCGCCCCCCAAAAACGTCAACTTTGTCCGATTTCAACGAAATTTGATTTCTAGACTTGTTTTGATGCACTGATTTGAATGGAATACTATCCAAGGCGATTTTGGGCGACTTCTGTGTTGGCATCCCAACACAATCAGCACTAGTTATTATTATTATTCTTTTTCTTCTTTCTCCGCGGCATGAAACTGTCCATGCGAGTTCTCAGAAATTGCTTGACGGATTTGCACGAAACATTGTATGATGGTAGATGGGTCTTTGAAGTAAATCCTAACCTATTCGGAATTTCCAAGATGGCCGCCATTTTCAAAATGGCCGCCATTACATAAGGGTACCCCAAAACTATCTCAAAAACTACTGGACGGATTTCGACCAAATTTGGACGTTCATTGACAAAATTAAAAAGGACTTGATTGGTGAAAAAAAAATTTTCAAGATGGCCGCCATTTTCAAAATGGCTGCTACTGAAAATAGGCAAAATTTAAAAATGTCAACAGATTTGCATGAAACTTAGTATATTAACAGAACAGGGTAAGGCGACCTCAAATCTGTAAATAAAATTTTCAAGATGGCCGCCATTTCAAAATGGCCGCCATCCAAAGTTGTAAAAATTGACCAATTTCAACCAATGCTTCAATTTCAACAAAATTTTGTATCTAGAGGTTTTTATGAATGGTGAAATAGAATACGGTATCAAAAATGCGTTCGTTTGGGAGACATTTTGTGTTGGGCATCCCCAACACAGTCAGCACTTGTTATTATTATTATTATTCTTTTTCTTCTTTCTCCGCGGCATGAAACTGTCCATGCGAGTTCTCAGAATTTGCTCGACAGATTTGCACGAAACATTGTATGATGGTAGATGGGTCTTTGAAGTAGAACCTAACCTATTTGGAATTTTCAAGATGGCCGCCATTTTCAAAATGGCCGCCATAACATAAGGGTACCCCCAAATTATCTCGAAAACTATTGGACGGATTTCGCCCAAATTTGGACGTTCATTGACAAAATTAAAAAGGACTTGACTGGTGAAAATAAAAATTTCAAGATGGCCGCCATTTTCAAAATGGCCGCCACTGAAAATGGAAAAAATTTTAAAATGTAAACCGATTTGCACGAAACTTAGTATATTTATAGAACAGCGTTAGGCAACCTCAAATCTGAAAATAAAATTTTCAAGATGGCCGCCGTTTCAAAATGGCCGCCATCCAAAGTTGTAAAAATTGACCGATTTCAACCAAACTTGGTATGGTAACCTAGGTGGGTAGAAGGCTGAAATTTTGTAGGTCAATAGAGCGAAATGAGCTCTTTAATAATACCAAAAAGAAATTTGAAGGGATATTTATGGTTTTCGCGTTATTCACGAAATTATGATTTTCTGGGCCCAAATTCCGAAATTTGTCAACATGCTTTGATTTCGACAAAATTTTGTATCTAGGGGTTTTAAAGGATGGGGAATTGAAATACAGTGTCAAAAATGTGTTCGTTTGGGAGACATTTTGTGTTGGGCATCCCCAACACAGTCAGCACTTGTTATTATTATTCTTCTGATTCTTTATCGTAAAGTTGTCCTCCCTAATACAAGAAAACGGTCCAAGGAAATTGAATGACACTTGTGAGATTGGATAGTGGGTCACTCAAAGTTGTGTAATGCACTTTTAAAATTTTCAACATGGCCGCCGTTTCAAAATGGCGGCCATCGGAAAAAGTGGGCGGAAATTTTTTTTTCATCGGATCGTCTTGAAAATTGGTCATCTGGGTAAAGCGGGTATGCTGAACTCAAATCTGCGACCGGATTTGAAATCCGACATACGGTTTCAAAATGGCGGCCATTTTACTACACCCGCCCCCCTAAAAACGTCAACTTTGTCCGATTTCAACGAAATTTGATTTCTAGACTTATTTTGATGCACTGATTTGAATGGAACTCTATCCAAGGCGATTTTGGGCGACTTGTGTGTTGGCATCCCAACACAATTATACCTAGTTATTATTAAGTCGCCCAAAACAAAGTTTGGGAGACTTATTGTTTTTGCACCGTTTCTTATTATTATGTCCCCGAACACGAAGTGTCGGGGACATATTGTTTTTGCTCGGTTTCTTATTATTATTATTATTATGTCTCCCAAACGAAAGTTTGGAGACATATTGTTTTTACTCCGTTTCTTATTATTATTATGTCTCCCAAACGAAAGTTTGGAGACATATTGTTTTTACTCCGTTTCTTATTATTATTATTATTATTATTCTTTTTCTTCTTTCTCCGCGGCATGAAACTGTCCATGCGAGTTCTCAGAATTTGCTCGACAGATTTGCACGAAACATTGTATGATGGTAGATGGGTCTTTGAAGTAGAACCTAACCTATTTGGAATTTTCAAGATGGCCGCCATTTTCAAAATGGCCGCCATAACATAAGGGTACCCCCAAATTATCTCGAAAACTATTGGACGGATTTCGCCCAAATTTGGACGTTCATTGACAAAATTAAAAAGGACTTGACTGGTGAAAATAAAAATTTCAAGATGGCCGCCATTTTCAAAATGGCCGCCACTGAAAATGGAAAAAATTTTAAAATGTAAACCGATTTGCACGAAACTTAGTATATTTATAGAACAGCGTTAGGCAACCTCAAATCTGAAAATAAAATTTTCAAGATGGCCGCCGTTTCAAAATGGCCGCCATCCAAAGTTGTAAAAATTGACCGATTTCAACCAAACTTGGTATGGTAACCTAGGTGGGTAGAAGGCTGAAATTTTGTAGGTCAATAGAGCGAAATGAGCTCTTTAATAATACCAAAAAGAAATTTGAAGGGATATTTATGGTTTTCGCGTTATTCACGAAATTATGATTTTCTGGGCCCAAATTCCGAAATTTGTCAACATGCTTTGATTTCGACAAAATTTTGTATCTAGGGGTTTTAAAGGATGGGGAATTGAAATACAGTGTCAAAAATGTGTTCGTTTGGGAGACATTTTGTGTTGGGCATCCCCAACACAGTCAGCACTTGTTATTATTATTATTCTTTTTCTTCTTTCTCCGCGGCATGAAACTGTCCATGCGAGTTCTCAGAAATTGCTTGACGGATTTGCACGAAACATTGTATGATGGTAGATGGGTCTTTGAAGTAAATCCTAACCTATTCGGAATTTCCAAGATGGCCGCCATTTTCAAAATGGCCGCCATTAAATAAGGGTACCCCAAAACTATCTCAAAAACCACTGGACAGATTTCGACCAAATTTGGACGTTCATTGACAAAATTAAAAAGGACTTGATTGGTGAAAAAAAAAATTTTCAAGATGGCCGCCATTTTCAAAATGGCTGCTACTGAAAATAGGCAAAATTTAAAAATGTCAACCGATTTGCATGAAATTAGTATATAAACAGAACAAGGTAAGACGACCTCAAATCTGTAAATACAATTTTCAAGATGGCGGCCATTTCAAAATGGCCGCCATCCAAAGTTGTAAAAATTGACCAATTTCAACCAATGCTTCAATTTCAACAAAATTTTGTATATAGAGGTTTTTATGAAGGGTGAAATAGAATACGGTGTCAAAAATGCGTTCGTTTGGGAGACATTTTGTGTTGGGCATCCCCAACACAGTCAGCACTTGTTATTATTATTTTTCTCGGTATTCTGGACCGTGAACTTGTCCACCTCATTTTTTCGACATCTTTTAAGGTAAGAAGCTGAATTTTCATATATCAAGAGTATGGAATGGGAGATTGTGCTTTTTGTATTTTTCGTCGAAATCGAACGACCCCTTATAGGTCAAAAAAGGGCCTCAAAATGGCTCCTCGAAACCGTAGTTGAATTTTTCCTGGCATTTCTGATCCGGCAGGGGTAGGAAAAAATCCTTTATAGGTAAAGTGCGAATATTTAATACCTTTCATTTAAAAAAAAAATTTTGAAAATCAGACATACCGTTTTCAAAATTTTGCAAAAAATTGAAATTTAATTTTTTTGTAAGATTGAGTTATCTTCCTTTGTACTTTATATTTTGTAATAGTAATGTAAAAATTCTCGACTTTGTTATTTCTTAAAGAAAATTGGTTTACAAGGTAATAGTGGTATGCCGAGTTCATTTTTGGAATCGAAATTTTTTTTTGGCGGCCATTTTCAAAATGGCGGCTAAAATGGCCGCCATTTTCCCGCCAATATGTAAAGTTACTTCGATTTTGATGTAATTTGGTATTTAAGGTAATAGTGGTATGCTGATTTGATTTTTGACATCAAAATTTTTTTATCGTCGGCCATTTTCAAAATGGCTGCCGTTTCCCGCCAAAATTTAAAGTTACTCCGATTTTGATGAAAATTGGTATATAAGGTAATAGTGGTGTGGCAATTTGATTTGTGACATTAAAAATTTTTCATCGTCGGCCATTTCCAAAATGGCCGCCGTTTCCCGCCAACATTTAAAGTTACTCCGATTTTGATGAAAATTGGTATATAAGGTAATAGTGGAATGGCGATTCGATTTTTGACTTAAAAATTTTTATTCGTCGGCCATTTCCAAAATGGCCGTCGTTTCCCGCCAAAATTAAACTTTCTCCTATTTTGATGAATATTGGGTATATTAAGTGATCTCAAATGCCAAGAGACATGTTGACAAAGAGGGGTACGTGAGGGGACATATATGTGACTCGCTTGCGATCACAATTAGAACTAGTTATTATTATTATTATTCTTCTGATTCTTAATCGTAAAGCTGTCCTCCCTAATACAAGAAAACGGTTCAAGGAAATTGAATAACACTTGTTGGATTGGATAGTGGGTCACCTAAAGGCGTGCAATCAAGTTTTGAAATTTTCAAGATGGCCGCCGTTTCAAAATGGCGGCCATCGGAAAAAGTGGGCGGAAAATTTTTTTTCATCGGATCGTTTTGAAAATTGGTCATCTGGGTAAAGCGGGTATGCTGAGTTCAAATCTGCGACCGGATTTGAAATCCGACTTACGGTTTCAAAATGGTGGCCATTTTACTACACCCGCCCCCCTAAAAACGTCAACTTTGTCCGATTTCAACGAAATTTGATTTCTAAACTTATTTTGATGCACTGATTTGAATGGAACTCTATCCAAGGCGATTTTGGGCGACTTGTGTGTTGGCATCCCAACACAATTATACCTAGTTATTATTAAGTCGCCCAAAACAAAGTTTGGGAGACTTATTGTTTTTGCACCGTTTCTTATTATTATTATTATTATTATTCTTCTGATTCTTAATCGTAAAGCTGTCCTCCCTAATACAAGAAAACGGTTCAAGGAAATTGAATAACACTTGTTGGATTGGATAGTGGGTTACCTAAAGGCGTGCAATCAAGTTTTGAAATTTTCAAGATGGCCGCCGTTTCAAAATGGCGGCCATCGGAAAAAGTGGGCGGAAATTTTTTTTTCATCGGATCGTTTTGAAAATTGGTCATCTGGGTAAAGCGGGTATGCTGAGTTCAAATCTGCGACCGGATTTGAAATCCGACTTACGGTTTCAAAATGGCGGCCATTTTACTACACCCGCCCCCCTTAAAAATGTGAACTTTGTCCGATTTTAATGAAATTTGATTTCTATACATATTTTATTGTACTGAATGGGAAGAAATAATATCCAAGGCGATTTTGGGCGACTTGTGTGTTGGCATCCCAACACAAATTATAGCTAGTTATTATTATTTTTCTCGGTATTCTGGACCGTGAACTTGTCCACCTCATTTTTTCGACATCTTTTAAGGTAGGAAGCTGAATCTTCATGTATCAAGAGTATGGAATGGGAGATTGTGCTTTTCGTATTTTCCGTCGAAATTGAACGACCCCTTATAGGTAAAAAAAGGGCCTCAAAATGGCTCCTCGAAACCGAAGTTGAATTTTTACCTGGCATTTCTGATCCGGCAGGGGTAGGAAAAATTCCTTTATAGGTAAAGTGCGGATATTTAATACCTTTCATTTAAAAAAAAAATTTTGAAAATCGGACCTACCGTTTTCAAAATTTTGCAAAAAATCGAAATTTAATTTTTTTGTAAGATTGAGTTATCTTCCTTTGTACAATTTATTTTGTAATAGTAATGAAAAAAATTCTCAACTTTGTTATTTCTTAATGAAAATTGGTTTACAAGGTAATAGTGGTATGCCGAGTTCATTTTTGGAATCGAAAATTTTTTTGGCGGCCATTTTCAAAATGGCGGCTCAAATGGCTGCCATTTTCCCGCCAAAATTTAAACTTGCTCCGATTTTGATGAAAATTGGTATATATGGTAATAGTGGTATGGTGAGTTGATTTTTGACATCAAAATTTTTTTTATCGTCGGCCATTTTCAAAATGGCCGCCGTTTCCCGCCAAAATTAAAATTACTCCGATTTTGATGAAAATTGATAAATAAGGTAATAGGGGTATGGCGAATTGATTTTTTACATGAAATTTTTTTTATCGTCAGCCATTTTCAAAATGGCCGCCATTTTCCCGCCAAAAATTAAAGTTACTCCGATTTTGATGAAAATTGGTATATAAAGTGATAGTGGTATGGCGAGCTTATTTTTGACTTTGAAATTTAGTCATCGTCGGCCATTTTCAAAATGGCCGCCATCTCCCGCCAAAATTTAAGTTACTACGATTTTGATGAAAATTGGTATCTAAGGTAATAATGGTATGGCGAGTTGATTTTTGACATTGAAATTTATTTATCGGCAGCCATTTTTAAAATGGCCGCCGTTTCCCGCCAAAATTTAACTTACTCCTATTTTGATGAAAATTGGGTATATTAAGTTATCTCATTAAATGCCAATAGACATATTGACAAAGAGGGGTACGTGAGGGGACATCTATGTGACTCGCTTGCGATCACAATTAGAACTAGTTATTATTATTATTATGTCCCCGAACACGAAGTGTCGGGGACATATTGTTTTTGCTCGGTTTCTTATTATTATTATTATTATTATTATTATTATTATGTCCCCGAACACGAAGTGTCGGGGACATATTGTTTTTGCTCGGTTTCTTATTATTATTATGTCTCCCAAACGAAAGTTTGGAGACATATTGTTTTTACTCCGTTTCTTATTATTATTATTATTATTATTCTTTTTCTTCTTTCTCCGCGGCATGAAACTGTCCATGCGAGTTCTCAGAAATTGCTTGACGGATTTGCACGAAACATTGTATGATGGTAGATGGGTCTTTGAAGTAAATCCTAACCTATTCGGAATTTCCAAGATGGCCGCCATTTTCAAAATGGCCGCCATTACATAAGGGTACCCCAAAACTATCTCAAAAACTACTGGACGGATTTCGACCAAATTTGGACGTTCATTGACAAAATTAAAAAGGACTTGATTGGTGAAAAAAAAATTTTCAAGATGGCCGCCATTTTCAAAATGGCTGCTACTGAAAATAGGCAAAATTTAAAAATGTCAACAGATTTGCATGAAACTTAGTATATTAACAGAACAGGGTAAGGCGACCTCAAATCTGTAAATAAAATTTTCAAGATGGCCGCCATTTCAAAATGGCCGCCATCCAAAGTTGTAAAAATTGACCAATTTCAACCAATGCTTCAATTTCAACAAAATTTTGTATCTAGAGGTTTTTATGAATGGTGAAATAGAATACGGTATCAAAAATGCGTTCGTTTGGGAGACATTTTGTGTTGGGCATCCCCAACACAGTCAGCACTTGTTATTATTATTATTATTATTTTTCTCGGTATTCTGGACCGTGAACTTGTCCACCTCATTTTTTCAACATCTTTTAAGGTAGGAAGCTGAAACTTCATAAATCAAGAGTATGGAATGGGAAATTGTGCTTTTTGTATTTTTCGCCGAAATCGAATGACCCCTTATAGGTCAAAAAAGGGCCTCAAAATGGCTCCTCGAAACCGAAGTTGATTTTTACCTGGCATTTCTGATCCGGCAGGGGTAGGAAAAATTCATTTAAAGGGTAAGTGTAGACTTTTAATAGCTTTCATTTAAAAAAAGAATTTTGAAAATCGGACTTACGGTTCTCAAAATTTTGCAAAAAATCGAAATTTAATTTTTTTTGTCAAATTGAGTTATCTTTCTTGTTACAATATATTTTGTAATAGTAAAGTAAAAATTCTCAACTTTGTTATTTCTTAATGAAAATCGGTTTACAAGGTAATAGTGGTATGCCGAGTTCATTTTTGGTATCGAAAAAAAATTTTGGCGGCCATTTTCAAAATGGCGGCTAAAATGGCCGCCGTTTTCCCGCCAAAACTTAAACTTGCTCCAATTTTTATGAATATTGGTATATAAGGTAATAGTGGTATGGCGAGTTGATTTTTGACATTAAAAATTATTTTTCGTCAGCCATTTTCAAAATGGCCGCCATTTCCCGCCAGAATTTAAAGTTACTCCGATTTTGATGAAAATTTGTATAAAAGGTAATAGTGGTATGGCGAGTTGATTTTTGACATTAAAAATTTTTCATCGTCGGCCATTTCCAAAATGGCCGCCGTTTCCCGCAAAAATTAAAGTTACTCAGATTTTGATGAAAATTGGTATTCAAGGTAAAAGTGGTATGGCGAGTTGATTTTTGACATCAAAATTTTTTTATCGTCGACCATTTTCAAAATGGCTGCCGTTTCCCGCCAATTTTAAAGTTACTCCGAATTTGATGAAAATTCTTACATAAGGTTATAGTGGTATGGCGAGTTGATTTTTGACATTAAAAATTTTTCATCGTCGGCCATTTCCAAAATGGCCGCCGTTTCCCGCCAAAATTAAAGTTACTCAGATTTTGATGAAAATTGGTATTCAAGGTAATAGTGGTATGGCGAGTTGATTTTTGACATCAAAATTTTTTTATCGTCGACCATTTTCAAAATGGCTGCCGTTTCCCGCCAAAATTTAAAGTTACTCCGATTTTGATGAAAATTGGTACATAAAGTTATAGTGGTATGGCGAGTTGATTTTTGACATTAAAAAATTTTCATTGTCGGCCATTTCCCGCCAAAATTAAAGTAACTCAGATTTTGATGAAAATTGGTATTCAAAGTAATAGTGGTATGGCGAGTTGATTTTTAACATTGAAATTTATTTGTAGTCGGCCATTTTGAAAATGGCCGCCGTTTCCCGCCAAAATTAAACTTACTCTTATTTTGATGAATATTGGTAATATTAAGTGATCTCAAATGCCAAGAGACATATTGACAAAGAGGGGTACGTGAGGGGACATATATGTGACTCGCTTGCGATCACAATTAGAACTAGTTATTATTATTATTATTTTTCTCGGTATTCTGGACCGTGAACTTGTCCACCTCATTTTTTCGACATCGTTTAAGGTAGGAAGCTGAAACTTCATAAATCAAGAGTATGGAATGGGAAATTGTGCTTTCTGTATTTTTCGTCGAAATCGAACGACCCGTTATAGGTAAAAAAAGGGCCTCAAAATGGCTCCTCGAAACCGAAGTTGAATTTTTCCTGGCATTTCTGATCCGGCAGGGGTAGGACAAATTCCTTTATATAGTAAGTGTAGACTTTCAATACCTTTCATTTAAAAAAAAAATTTTGAAAATCGGACTTACCGTTTTCAAAATTTTGCAAAAAATCAAAAATTATTTTTTTGTAAGATTGAGTTATCTATCTTTGTTCAATATATTTTGTAATAGTAATGAAAAAAAATCTCAACTTTATTATTTCTTAATGAAAATTGGTTTACAAGGTAATAGTGGTATGCCAAGTTCATTTTTGGAGTCGAAAAATTTTTTGACGGCCATTTTCAAAATGGCGGCTAAAATGACTGCCATTTTCCCGCCAAAATTTAAACTTGCTCCGATTTTGATGAAAATTGGTATATAAGGTAATAGTGGTATGGCGAGTTGATTTTTGACATCGAATTTTTTTTATCGTCGGCCATTTTCAAAATGGCCGCAGTTTCCCGCCAAAATTAAAGTTACTCCGATTTTGATGAAAACTGGTATATAAGGTAATAGTGGTATGGGGATTTGATTTTTGACATTGAAATTTATTTATCGTCGACCATTTTCAAAATGGCCGCCGTTTCCCGCCAAAATTAAAATTACTCAGATTTTGATGAAAATTGGTATTCAAGGTAACAGTGGTACTGCGAGTTGATTTTTGACATTAATTTTTTTATATCGTCGGCCATTTTCAAAATGGCGGCCGTTTCCCGCCAAAATTAAACTTGCTCCGATTTTAATGAAAATTAATATACAGGGTAATTGTGGTATGGGGAGTTCATTTTTAGCATCAAATTTTGTTTATGGTCCGATGCAACAGCTTTTGGATGCGACTGTGTGACTCTTCTCGACTATATAAGATTAAGGGAAAATAATATCTCATATGGATGTCAACCAAAAGCTTCTCCGTAACGTTTTTAGCATTTCATTGAAGAGTGGCTCCATTGTAGAGGACGAGAGCGGTAGTTACGCTCGCTAGTCACTACAATAGTTTACAAGTACGCTACCAATGCTTGTAAAAAGGGTGCTTCAATGGAATGATAAGGGCGTCATTGCTTAAACAGGGTTCCCACAAAATCCAGAAATATTGTCAAAGAGGGGTACGTGAGGGGACATGTATGTGACTCGCTTGCGATCACAATTAGAACTAGTTATTATTATTTTTCTCGGTATTCTGGATCGTGAACTTGTCCACCTCATTTTTTCGACATCTTTTAAGGTAGGAAGCTGAAAATTCATAAATCAAGAGTATGGAATGGGAGATTGTGCTTTTTGTATTTTTCGCCGAAATCGGACGACCCCATATAGGTTAAAAAAGGGCCTCAAAATGGCTCCTCGAAATCGAAGTTGAATTTTTTCTGGCATTTCTGATCCGGCAGGGGTAGGAAAAATTCCCTGATAGGTTAAGTGCGGATATACAATACCTTTCATTTAAAAAAAAAATTTTGAAAATCGGACTTGCCGTTTTCAAAATTTTGCAAAAAATCGAAAATTATTTTTTTTGTAAGATTGAGTTATCTTTCTTTGTACCATATATTTTGTGATATTAATAAAAAAAATTCTCAACTTTGTTATTTCTTAATGAAAATTGGTTTACAAGGTAATAGTGGTATGCCGAGTTCAATTTTGGAATCGAAATTTTTTTTGGGCGGCCATTTTAAAAATGGCCGCCAAAATTAAAATTACTCCTATTTTAATGAAAATTGGTATATAAGGTAATAGTGGTATGGCGAGTGATTTTTGACATCAAAATTTTTTTTATCGTCGGCCATTTTAAAATGGCCGCCGTTTCCCGCCAAAATTAAAGTTATTCTGATTTTGATGAAAATTGGTAAATAAGGTAATAGTGGTATGGCAAGATGATTTTTGACATCAAAATTTTTCTATCGTCGACCATTTTCAAAATGGCCCCTTTTTCCCGCCAAAATTAAAGTTACTCCGATTTTGACGAAAATTGGTATAGAAGGTAATAATGGTATGGCGAGATGATTTTTGACATCGAAATTTTTTTATTGTCGCCCATTTTCAAAATGGCCACCGTTTCCCGCCAAAATTTAAGTTACACCAATTTTGATGAAAATCGGTTTTTGAGGTAATAGTGGTATGCTGAGTTGATTTTCGGTATCAATTTTTTTTTATCGTCGTCCATTTTCTAAATGGCCGCCATTTCCCGCCAAAATTAAAGTTAATCTGATTTTCATGAAAACTGGTATATAAGGTAACAGTGGTATGGCGAGTTGATTTTTGACATTGAAATTTATTTATGATCGGCTATTTTCAAAATGGCCACTGCTTCCCGCCAAAATTAAACTTACTCCGATATTAATGAAAATTAATATACAGGGTAATTGTGGTTTGGGGAGTTCATTTTTAGCATCAAATTTTGTTTATGGTCCGATGCAACAGCTTTTGGATGCGACTGTGTAACTCTTCTCGACTATATGAGATTAAGGGAGAATAATATCTCATATGGATGTCAACCAAAAGCTTCTCCGTAACGTTTTTAGCATTTCATAGAAGAGCGGCTCCATTGTAGAGGACGAGAGCGGTAGTTATGCTCGCTAGTCACTACAATAGTTTACAAGTACGCTACCAATGCTTGTAAAAAGGGTGCTTCAATGGAATGATAAGGGCATCATTGCTTAAACAGGGTTCCCACAAAAGCCAGAAATATTGTCAAAGAGGGGTACGTGAGGGGACATGTATGTGACTCGCTTGCGATCACAATTAGAACTAGTTATTCTTTTTTTTCTTCTTTCTTCCGGACATGAAACTGTCCGCAAGGTTTTTTGAAAACGACAAAATGGAATTGCACGAAACTTAGTACGATGGTAGATTGGTTATTGGAGGTGTGCACAGGCACTTCGAAATTTTCAAGATGGCCGCCATTTTCAAAATGGCCGCCACGGCAAAAGGGTACCCTAAAATTATCTCGGAAACTACTGAATGGATTTGAATGAAATTTGGTATGTGAGTAGAGGGTTATGAGTAGACTTAATACATAAAATAAAAATTTTCAAAATGGCTGCCATTTTCAAAATGGCCGCCACCGAAAAAGCAAAAATTGCAAAAATGCTTCGATTTTAACAAAATTTTGTATCTAGGGGTTTTAAAAGATGGCGAATAAGAATACACTATCAAAAATGTATTCGTTTGGGAGACATTTTTGTGTTGGGCATCCCCAACACAGTCAGCACTAGTTATTATTATGTCCCCGAACACGAAGTGTCGGGGACATATTGTTTTTGCTCGGTTTCTTATTATTATGTCTCCCAAACGAAAGTTTGGAGACATATTGTTTTTACTCCGTTTCTTATTATTATGTCTCCCAAACGAAAGTTTGGAGACATATTGTTTTTACTCCGTTTCTTATTATTATGTCTCCCAAACGAAAGTTTGGAGACATATTGTTTTTACTCCGTTTCTTATTATTATTATTATTATTATTCTTTTTCTTCTTTCTCCGCGGCATGAAACTGTCCATGCGAGTTCTCAGAAATTGCTTGACGGATTTGCACGAAACATTGTATGATGGTAGATGGGTCTTTGAAGTAAATCCTAACCTATTCGGAATTTCCAAGATGGCCGCCATTTTCAAAATGGCCGCCATTACATAAGGGTACCCCGAAATTATCTCAAAAACTACTGGACGGATTTCGACCAAATTTGGACGTTCATTGACAAAATTAAAAAGGACTTGATTGGTGAAAAAAAAAATTTCAAGATGGCCGCCATTTTCAAAATGGCTGCTACTGAAAATAGGCAAAATTTGAAAATGTCAACCGATTTGCATGAAACTTAGTATATTAACAGAACAGGGTAAGGCGACCTCAAATCTGTAAATAAAATTTTCAAAATGGCCGCCATTTCAAAATGGCCGCCATCCAAAGTTGTACGTAAAAATTGACCATTTTCAACCAATGCTTCAATCATTTCAACAAATTTTTGTATCTAGAGGTTTTATGAATGGTGAAATAGAATACGGTGTCAAAAATGGGTTCGTTTGGGAGACATTTTTGTGTTGGGCATCCCCAACACAGTCAGCACTTGTTATTATTATTATTATTCTTTTTCTTCTTTCTCCGCGGCATGAAACTGTCCATGCGAGTTCTCAGAAATTGCTTGACAGGTTTGCACGAAACATTGTATGATGGTAGATGGGTCTTTGAAGTAGAACCTAACCTATTCGGAATTTTCAAGATGGCCGCCATTTTCAAAATGGCCGCCATTACATAAGGGTACCCCCAAATTATCTCGAAAACTACTGGACGGATTTCAACCAAATTTGGACGTTCATTGACAAAATTAAAAAGGACTTGATTGGTAAAAAAAAAAAATTCAAGATGGCCGCCATTTTCAAAATGGCTGCTACTAAGAATAGGCAAAATTTTAAAATGTTAACCGATTTGCACGAAACTTGGTATATTTATAAATGAGAACAAGGCGACCTCAAATTTATATTAGAAATTTTCAAGATGGCCACCGTTTCAAAATGGCCGCCATTCAAAGTTGTTAAAATGGACCGATTTCAACCAAACTTTGTATGGTAACCTAGGTGGGTAGAAAGCTGAAATTTTGTAGGTATACAGAGCAAGAGGAGCTCTTAAATAATACGAAAAAAAAAATTGAAGCGATATTTACGGTTTTTGAGTTATTTGCAAAAATGTAACTTTATGGTCTAAGAAATCATTTTTTGTAAGAAGTGCTCTAATTCCAGTGACTGATTTGTAGGCAACTTGGTATATTAACAGAATAGCATATTGCAACCACAAATTCATCAATAAAATTTCAAGATTATAACCCTTTCAAAATGGTCGGCACCCAATGTTGGCCGATTGTAACAAAACTTTCGGATTTTTTTTTATTTGCCACAACTGATTTACAGTCGTCACCCAATGTTGGCCGATTGCCACAACTGATCAACACTACAGATTTCCACAGATTTTTTATTGATGGTACAGTGGCAGTAGGTATATGTATTTATAAAGTATAGTTAAAAGTTTAATTCCTACCGTGCAGTGCCCGGTAACGAATTGGCCTGCAGCAGAGCTCAGCTTGTCGTAAAAGGCGACTAAGAGCAGGGAATATGACAAGCAGTCAATATTCTGATATTGAAATTCCATAACAATGGCTTCCCATACAATACAGCAATTTATACCACTGTAGACACAATAACACTTACACATATTTAAAACAAGATAGCATTTTAAGAATTCAAGGAGGCACCAATGAGACATTTGAATGTCACTAACAAGAAACAGCACAAAGAAACACAAAACACAAATCAACCGAACACATATTTAAAACAAGATAGCATTTTAAGAATTCAAGGAGGCACCAATGAGACATTTGAATGTCACTAACAAGAAACAGCACAAAGAAACACAAAACACAAATCAACCGAACAGAAATCAACAATGCGAACTCAAGTTGTAACATGAGTGAACTCAGGCGGAAGAGTAAGCTGTTCCTGCCTGCTATAGCACACCTGTTGTGTTGCTTATTTCCAACATGAGTAAGTTGTTCCTGCCTCCTATAGCACACCTGTTGTGTTGCTTATTTCCAACATGAGTAAGTTGTTCCTGCCTCCTATAGCACACCTGTTGTGTTGCTTATTTCCAACATGAGTAAGTTGTTCCTGCCTCCTATAGCACACCTGTTGTGTTGCTTATTTCCAACATGAGTAAGTTGTTCCTGCCTCCTATAGCACACCTGTCGTGTTGCTTATTTCCAACATGAGTAAGTTGTTCCTGCCTCCTATAGCACACCTGTCGTGTTGCTAAATTCCAATTCACTGTGGAGCAACATAACCCTGTGTCAGCAATTTCTGTGTCAAAGGTGACGCTCTGCTAAGGAAATCGATGTAATTTCTGCAAGCTCTGGAGTAACGAATCAACTGTGATACGAAGACAGTTTTTGATATTTAAGAAACTTAAAACCTTGTGTTCAAAAAGCTTTTAATTTTTTATTTCTATTTTTAGATTTATACATTGCTGAGGACTAAGATTCCGGACTAGTGCATGGTGGCCAAAACATGATTGCAAATGGTATCACCTTTTATTATGTCTTTCACTAACATATTTGAATTTTTCAGATAGAAATAGTAATGGTGCAGACCAATGGTAAAGAAAAAGAATAACCAGCTTCTATACTGAAAAATTGATATTCTAAGAAGGTAATTTAGTAGTAGTTATGATTAAATAAGCAAAGAGGTACCAATGAGACATCCAAATGTAAAAAGTTTAGAAGAACAAAGACAAAACCAGTAAATATAAAGAGAACAGCACAACAGCATAACAGACAACATAAAAACAAATTAACAGCAATCAACAACACAAGTCAAGTCATAAACTGGAAAATTTCTTATAGCATGAAAATCTTAATGCCAAGAAGAAACAAATTTCAATTTTGTTGAATTCATACAACTATTGGCCTTCATACATGCATGTAACAAGCAACATTGGAATGAATATGCAAGTGACAAAATAATTTCCACCAATTAGCAATTTTAATGATTTTGATAGGCACAAACAATATTTTACTTCAAATTTTATATTACTATTTCTTTTTATTTGGAACCTGTAGGATTTATAATATTTAAACCATGGCAAGATCAAGATTAAATACCAAGAAGAAAAGGCAAGCAGATAGAGATAGAAAAAGGCAACAGAGATTGCAGGTAATTACAATGTAGACATTCTTTAAAAACACAAATGACACAAACAAATATTTTGAAAGATATGAACATTATTATTGTGACAATGAGTACAAACACATGTATTTTGAAAGAGTACAAATATTTTGAAATATATGAACAGAATTATTCTGACAATGAGTTAAAATTTCTAGTTATATCAGGTCAAAAATAATTCACTATACTAGAACATGTACCTACATGTTCACACATAATGTTACAAAAAATGTATATCATGGATTGTTTGCCAACCTTTAACATTCTTTCTGTATATACTAGTAACTAAAATTCTTTGAAAAAATGAAAGGTTTTACAATAGATTGTATTTTTTTAATTTCAGGTTCAAGCAGCATTTGTCTTCTCACCTCCTAATGAAGCCTGGAAAGTTCTAAAAGTGCATCAATTACATCTTCCTGTACAACAAATACAGATGTTACCTGCTAATGACAACACTGTGGTACCATTAACAATGCCTACAACATTTAGGAGAATCGTTGGCGACGGAAATTGTTACTTCAGATGTATTTCATTTGCTATAACTGGAAGTGAACAGTACCATCATATCATTAGAGAAAATGTTTGTCAATATATGCGTAGTCATCCTGAGCACATTAGAGGTTTTCTGCTCCCTGAAATGCAGGGAAACATACAACTGTATTTACAGACTAGTAAAATGGAAATAAATGCTACATGGGCCACTGAAGTGGAAATCTTTGCCACAGCATACCTTTTACAAACTAACATTTATGTATATGCAAAACATGGTGTTCACTGGACCTGGGTCAAACATTCACCCCCAGGAAATGATTCCAATACAGGGATATACATAGTAAACTGTAACCAGAATCACTATGAAATTGTGTTAGCTGTTCAAAATTCAGCAGAAGTCAATAGAAATGAAGATCCTGAACAGATTTACAATATATCTCAACCTAGAGATTTGACTGAACAACAAAGAAGATGGAAAGAAAAGGTGAAACGAAACAAAGATGTTAACTACCAAGACAAAGTTCGCAAAACCAAGTCTGAGAAATACAAAAAGGATCGACGGTACAGGTCCAAAAAGAAAAATTATTCTAAATTGAACCAAAAGACCAAATATGCAAGAGATTCTACCTATGCACAACAAAAGAGAGAGGCTGAAAAATTGAGATATACACTGAACAAGCAACATAGATTAAAGAAAAAGTTAGCTGCTATATGTCGCTATACATCAAACAATGCACTCCGTACCAAAATCAAAAGGTTATTAAAGTTTAGATATATGCATAGCTTACAGCAAAACAAAATATGCTCAAAACAAGCCATTCTGTGATAACGTGAAAGCTTACAGCAAAAGTAAATATGCCAGATTCCATTCATTTCGTCATCATGTGAAACTGTCTTCTGTGAAGAAATATGCTAGAAATCCTTTGTTCAGACATATGCTTAAAACATCGCTAAAGGAAATGTATCGCAAAGATAAAACTGTTAGAGAATTGAAGAAGAAGAGGGTTAGTGAAGCTAGAAAATCTATTCAGAAATCTGTAGAATCATTTCGCAAGAAAATTCAAAGTTCTCCTACTTGTGTATGTACTGTGTGCATCAGACTGTTGTACAAGAATCAAGTGAAGAAGTGTATAAGGAGTAACTACATGGAAGGAGATGGTGCTAACATTGCTGAACAGTGTCTGACTGGAAAATATGTCCAGGAATTCTTGCCTGCTGATGAAGATATCAAAACAGACAAACAGACGGAATGGATCTGTTACAATTGTCATAGATATTTGAGCAAAGGAGAAATGCCACCTCAAGCTTTAGCCAATAACTTGATGTTACCGGAGGTACCAGATGTGTTACAAAAACTTAATGTTCTAGAGAGACAGCTGATTGCCATGCGCATACCATTCATGAAGTTGTTATCTTTACCCAGAGGTGGTCAAAAGGGCGTCAAAGGCCCTGTGGTTAATGTCCCAACCGATCTGTCAACTGTCACTACATCATTGCCAAGAACCATGGAAGATGCCCACTTGATAAAAGTTAAACTCAAGCGGAAGTTGTCCTATAAAGGGTATTACAATTACCAATGGATAAACCCATCTAATGTCATTGATGCCCTAATATACTTGAAGGAACACAACAAGTGGTACAAAGATGTAATAATTGATAGTGAATGGATTCATGAAATTGAGAATAGTGAATTGGTACAACAATCAAATGTCAGTGAAAATGGAGACGATAGAAGCGAGTATGATATGGACACTGAAGTAGAAGAGGATAGTGTCAAGGACAATCAGTATGATATGGAAACTGACATAGAGGAAACTCATCACAGTGACAATTCCAATGGTATGGAAAAGGAAATAGAAGAGACTCATTCAAGTAACAATTCTGATGGGATGGAATCAGACACAGACAATTCTGATGAATTTCTAAGAAACATCAATATGGAAGACAGAACTAAACAAATTGGAAAGGATATGACTCAAGAAGGTGACTCTCATAGCTCAGACAATGATGATCATGAGGATGAAGATCAGGCAAATGTCCCAGTTGAGACCTGTTTCCAGCCAGTCGATATAGGTCAGGACTATCTTGATACAAACAAGACACTCTGCTTAGCTCCTGGGGAAAATCAGAGTCCCCAAAACATCTTTGAAGAGAATGGTGCAGACGCCATGGCCTTTCCAACTCTACTCTGTGATGGAAACTTCGGTATATCACATGAAAGAGCAATAAAGCTTTCACCGGCTAAGTATTTCAACGCCCGACTCTTTTCAGCTGATACTCGATTTTCCACCAACAAAGAGTTTGTCTTTTTCGCACAATACATGACAGAGTTGAATTACATCCGCTCACATATATCACTAGCACTCAGGAAAGGCCAACCTGTTACAAATGATGGACGAAAGGTTACAGCAGCCATGTTAGTTCAGTCGGAAAATCTGTCCAACATATTAAAATCAGATCTTGGGTACAGATTCTTACAACCAGTACGTGGAACGCCTCCATATTGGCAGCGCACCCTCAAAGACCTCTACGCCATGATACGCCAACTTGGAATACCCACATGGTTTGTGACATTCTCTGCTGCTGAAATGAGGTGGAAAGAAGTTACTGTGACATTACAAGACATCAGTGGTGACACCAGATTGGTAGATGAGTTGGAATGGGCAGACAAGTCTTCCCTGGTGATGGACAATCCAGTTATGTGTGCCAGAATGTTTGACCACAGAGTCAAAGCATTGTTCACAGAACTAATACTATCTAAGGCTGCACCAGTAGGAAATGTGGTTGACTTTTTTTATCGCACCGAGTTTCAGCAGCGGGGGTCACCACACATCCACTGCTTGCTATGGGTTCAGGATGCTCCGAAACTCAATGAGAACTCTGATGAGGAGGTATGCAGATTCATTGACCAATATGTTACATGTGTGTTGCCAAACCAGGAGGAGGACCCCGAATTATTTGACATCATTTCCTCTGTACAAATACACAACAAAAAACATGGCAAATCATGTACAAAGTATCAAACAGCATGCAGATTTGGATTCCCTAGACCTCCTATAGATCAGACATTTATTGCCAGAACAGATACAGAAGAGGAAGATGAACTTCAGAACAACAACAATGAAGAGATTGAAGAAGAATTAGATTTGGAAAAATTTAATGAATTGACGAAGAAAGCTGATAGAAACCCAAAACGGATACTACGTAGAATTTGGGAACTTGTATCTAATGCCGAGGATTCACATATGTCATTCCATGAAATTCTAGAACATGTTGGAATCTCATACGAGGAGTACACTAAGTTCCTAACTCAAGTGGCAACTCGGAATACCATCCATGTCAAGAGAAGTCTAAATGACATCTGGGTGAATAACTACAATGCAGACTTATCACGTGCATGGAATGCAAACCTGGATATACAGTATGTAACTGACTGTTATGCCTGTGTTGCTTACATACTAAGCTATATCAGTAAAGCAGAAACCGAAATGGGAGACCTCCTACAGAATGCCAAGAAAGAAGCCGAGGAGGGAAATAAAGATGCTGTTACTGCCATGAGGCAGATAGGAAATGTTTACCTTCAGAATCGAGAGGTATCGGCTCAAGAGGCCATTTACAGAGTTTGTGGGCTTCACCTCAAGGAGAGTTCCCGAGATGTTATCTTTGCACCAGCAGGGAAAAATATCACAAAGATGAGTCTTCCGATTAGCGTTATTCAGGCAAGATCTCGAGGAGGTGATGATGAAAATATCTGGATGACGTCGATCCATGAAAGATACTATGCCAGACCCAACTCACTGGACTTTGAAAAGGTATGCTTGGCAGAATTTTGCTCCAAGTTTAGAATATTACCAGTATCTCAAAGACCAAAGCAGTCAGCAAGAAAAACTCTACCAGTGTATGAACTCCAGAATGGTCTTGGCTTCATAAAGCAATGCAAAGCTGGAAAAGAGGCAGTTGTACGTTACCCTAGGTTTGATGTCACCAAAAATCCTGACGACTTTTATCTGAGTATGCTACAGCTGTTTGTTCCTCATAGAACACCTGTGACGCTGCCGGAGGACATATCAAACTTTGAGGAATATGTACGAATCGGCATGTTGGGTGACACACCATTTCGGCAGATAATTGACGAAAATAGACACCATTTTGAAATTGAGGCTGAAAGTCTTGAAAAGGCCTGGAAAGATCTACAAGAAGGAAATGTTCATGATAATGCCTGGGGATACATGGCACCAGAGGCTGAAGCCGAACGAATTGAGATTGAAATGGAAAGAGTCCCACAAGACAATGATGGAGAAGTGGAGGAAATACCTGAATTATACATGACCAACAATAGAACAACAGGAACATACTCAATCGAGTTCACAAGTCCACAAATTTCTAAACATAAACTCCAGGAAGATTTACGGAGTATGAACACTGCACAGTGCCAAGTATTTTACAAAATTAGGCATTGGTGTCGACAAGTATTCTGGAAACAACAACCAGACCCTTTTCATCTCTTTCTAACTGGAGGTGCCGGAACCGGCAAGTCACACCTGATCAGATGCATTTATCATACTGCATGTGGAATTTTGAAGTGTATTGAATCACCAGACTCTCATACTGTATTATTGACAGCTCCAACAGGGACCGCTGCTTTCAATATTGACGGTGCTACCTTACACTCAGCCTTCAATATCAGCAGAGACATTAAACTTCCCTACCAACCATTGACAGAAGATAGCCTGAATGCTCTTCGAAACAAGCTAGATGGCCTGCAGATCCTTATAATAGACGAAGTTTCAATGGTTAGTCGCAAGATATTGACGTATGTTCATGGTAGGCTGTGTCAACTGAAGCATAGCAAAAAGCCCTTCGGAGGTGTTTCTATACTAGCAGTTGGAGATTTTTTCCAACTCTCACCAGTAGGAGGACAACCTCTCTATAAAACAAAAGAATCAGATTTCTTTGACTTGTGGAAAGAAAATTTCACTGTAGCAACATTGGATGAAATTATGAGACAGAAGAATGATAAAGATTTTGCTGCTATGCTGAATCGTTTGAGAACCCATAAGAAGGAAGAAGACCTACTGGAGGAAGACAAAGAAGTACTGTTGAATGCAAGTCATCAAGATACACCACAAGATGCTGTTGATGCACTTCACATATTTGCACGAAACGTTGATGTCAACAAGCACAACAACAGAATGATAGTCTTGAAGTGCAATCCCATTATCACTTCAGTAGCCAGAGATTTTGATCGTGACCAAGTTACAGGTATATATAAGAATAAAATATTAAACATATAAGTGTCAAATAAGTCATCACCACAAAATGAACAAATAACACAGGTAAAATATTTAGTCCTAGAAAGGCATGAATGGACCAAGTTTAATTTTTCGTCAACAAAGCCTTCAAATCACAAATTCAACAGGATGTGTCTCATATTTTCCTTAATATTGTTTGACAAATTCATTTGACTAGGTTCATACTTTAGTTATTGTATGATAGGTTATAATAATGTTTCAACTGCAATCATTTACTAGTATCACTTGTTAATTCTTACAGGTCAGTCACGTGAAAGAGAAAAACCATACCAACAGTGTGCAAGAGATGATCTTCAAACAGCCATCAAGCTTGGAGTTGGTGCCCGTATCATGCTGACGAGAAACATCGATACTGATGACGGGCTTGTCAATGGTGCATTTGGAGTCATAACAGCAATAGATAATGAAACGCCAAGTAGAGTTAAAGCTGTGTATGTCAAATTCGACAATGATAAAGTTGGAAGACAGTACTTCAAGAAAACATCAACAACTGACCCAAAAAAGAAAGGCTCAGTGAAGATCGAGCCAGTTGATGCCACTTTGAAGGGTAAACGTGCTACCAGAAAGCAACTTCCCCTCAGGCTTGGGTATGCATCCACTATCCATAAAGTACAAGGGATGACTGCAAGTAACATTGTAGTTTCTCTCAAGAATATACACCAGGCAGGTATGGCCTATGTTGGGTTGAGTCGTGCCACATCTCTCCAAGGCCTACACATACTGGACTTTGATCCAGATGTTATATTTGCTTCAGAGGATATTATTCATGCTATTCTACAAATGCCATCTTTTCTATCCACTGATACAATGCACCATGAAAGCCAAACTATATTGACAATTTTACACCACAATACAGAGGGACTGCTACCACACCTACCAGATGTCCTGAAATTGAGACCGGCTGATGTCATGTGCTTCACAGAGACATGGTTTGAAAATTCCATGACAATACCAGCATCATTACTGCCAGATCACACCCCAGAGATGTTGTCTCGAGAAGATGCTTTTAAAGACCATGAAGCACTTTCCAGAAAGCTTACAAATAGAGGAGGTGTTTGTATATTTACAAAGGAATCAGTTACTGGTAAACATGAAAAATATATTTTCCAAACCACTGGCTTAGAAGCTGTAGCGGTTATAATACGACAACCATTCAGATTTATTTTGACAACTGTGTACAGATCACAGAACTATCCTCTACAGCAGTGTATTCCCAAACTTCGAGAAATGCTACACGAAATTCAGTTGCTTGATATTCCATCAATCATAGTAGGCGATTTTAATGACAATGCCTTACATCCTGACAACTGCAAGATCATCCCTGAAGTATGTGCTTTTGGTTACTCACAGCTAGTGAACCAACCAACAACAGATTCAGGAAGTTGTCTGGATTTGGTGTTTGTGAAGGGCTTGAACACTGAGAACATCAAAGTCTCACTGCAACAAACGTACTACAGTGTTCATGATGCAATAAGAGTTTCTTTCACAAGTTAAACTTGTTAAGACAAATATGTAAAGAGATCAGATTTTAATTTTTCATGTATTATTATATAGGCTTCTAGTGTTCTCTTATACATATGTGATGTAATATAAATGATTGAAATCCATATTTGCATCATCATATGCAATATTTTCACTTTCAATTTTAAAGACAAAAGTCTTCATTTTTGTTGTTGTCGTCTTATTTAGTACACAGTTTTATTGATCAAATATTTCAAATTTTGAACAGGTGTAAGTTCAAGATATTTATTAGTCTTAATAACTTCAGTACCGGTGACTGGGAATTGTCCCGCTCGCTGATCTAATTATTTCATGATTTTGAATTAAATATTATTTTCAGTAAAACTGTCCAATGTACAAATACTGTAAATATCCCTAAATTCACCCTTTCCAATATCCTTTCAAGGTTTTTTATTAAAGATATTCATTGCTCATATGATTCCTTGTGACAACTTATATAAGCTATCATCTCCTTTATTTGTAGTTTTTATAGGTGTTTTGCACATAGCTACAATATTTTTCTCATCTGTATACACATTGTTTACCTATTTGTAGTTAATAGTTAGGTTATTTGATTTTTTAAATTGGCAACTTTGACTAATATTTGTTAGTCAAGTTTAAACTTCATTACAATTTCATCCCTTTCATTTGTAGTCAGCATGGGTTTTCTGTGCTAAACTACAATCATTCACTCATCTGTACATATTACTTATTCACAGTTAACAATTTAAAGTTAAATGATTTTTTCAATATTTTTTACATTTTCATCCCCTTCATTTGTAGTCAGCATGGGTTTTCTGTGCTAAACTACAATCATTCACTCATCTGTACATATTACTTATTCACAGTTAACAGTTTAAAGTTAAATGATTTTTTCAATATTTTTTACATTTTTATCTCTTTCATTTGTAGTCAGCATGGGTTTTCTGTGCTAAACTACAATCATTCACTCATCTGTACATATTACTTATTCACAGTTAACAGTTTAAAGTTAAATGATTTTTTCAATATTTTTTACATTTTTATCTCTTTCATTTGTAGTCAGCATGGGTTTTCTGTGCTAAACTACAATCATTCACTCATCTGTACATATTACTTATTCACAGTTAACAGTTTAAAGTTAAATGATTTTTTCAATATTTTTTACATTTTTATCTCTTTCATTTGTAGTCAGCATGGGTTTTCTGTGCTAAACTACAATCATTTACTCATCAGTGTACATATTATTTATTTATGGTTAACAGTTAAATTAAAGTGATTTTTTAAAATATTTTTTAATAATTCCAGTTACAATTTTGCTGCTTTCAGTGCAGCCAGAATAAAATTCCTGCCTATTAAGACATTATTTCGATGTCAGTTCAAATCGCTTTCAAAATATGGACCTGTTAAAAAAAGTCATCATTTTTTTTTTATTAAATATTAATAACCTAGTAAAAACTTATTAACCAATTTAATAATTCTAAAAACACTTTAATTCTAATTTGTAAATTTTATAGGAGTTTTATCATTCTCACTTGCAAATTTTATACCAGTTCTATAAGCAAATTTCATAGGAGTTACAGCAAATTTTATAGGAGTTACAGCAAATTTTATAGGAGTAATGTTATTCTTATTTGCAAATTTTATAGGAGTAATGTTATTTTTATTTGCAAATTTTATAGGAGTAATAGCATATTTTATAGGAGTAATAGCATATTTTATAGGAGTCTATATTGTATGTTATAATGTTTGTCATTATAATAATACTTAATGATGGGTGTATTGAATGTACTTGCCATCATTTTTTAAAGGGAGAGGTTAGAGATGGCTTAAGGGGAGGAGGAGGCCATCATTTAAAATGGAGAGGTATGGAATGGCTGTAGGGGAGGAGGAGGCCATCCTTTTTATAGGTTTAGGTTAGGAAAAGTCAGCGATTTGAAAAAACTGACTCATTTATGAAAGAGAAACAGCATTCAATTCGTTTGGGAGACATTTTTGTGTTGGGCATCCCCAACACAGTCAGCACTTGTTATTATTATTATTATTCTTTTTCTTCTTTCTCCGCGGCATGAAACTGTCCATGCGAGTTCTCAGAAATTGCTGGACGGATTTGCACGAAACATTGTATGATGGTAGATGGGTCTTTGAAGTAAATCCTAACCTATTCGGAATTTCCAAGATGGCCGCCATTTTCAAAATGGCCGCCATTACATAAGGGTACCCCCAAATTATCTCAAAAACTATTAGACGGATTTCGACCAAATTTGGACGTTCATTGACAAAAGTAAAAAGGACTTGATTGATGAAAAAAAAAATTTCAAGATGGCCGCCATTTTCAAAATGGCTGCTACTGAAAATAGGCAAAATTTGAAAATGTCAACCGATTTGCATGAAACTTAGTATATTAACAGAACAGGGTAAGGCGACCTCAAATCTGTAAATAAAATTTTCAAGATGGCCGCCATTTCAAAATGGCCGCCATTCAAAGTTGTAAAAATTGACCAATTTCAACCAATGCTTCAATTTCAACAAAATTTTGTATCTAGAGGTTTTTATGTATGGTGAAATAGAATACGGTCTCAAAAATGCGTTCGTTTGGGAGACATTTTGTGTTGGGCATCCCCAACACAGTCAGCACTTGTTATTATTATTATTATTATTATTATTAAGTCGCCCAAAACAAAGTTTGGGAGACTTATTGTTTTTGCACCGTTTCTTATTATTATTATTATTATTATTATTCTTATTATGTCTCCCAAACGAAAGTTTGGAGACATATTGTTTTTACTCCGTTTCTTATTATTATTATTATTATTATTCTTTTTCTTCTTTCTCCGCGGCATGAAACTGTCCATGCGAGTTCTCAGAAATTGCTTGACGGATTTGCACGAAACATTGTATGATGGTAGATGGGTCTTTGAAGTAAATCCTAACCTATTCGGAATTTCCAAGATGGCCGCCATTTTCAAAATGGCCGCCATTACATAAGGGTACCCCGAAATTATCTCAAAAACTACTGGACGGATTTCGACCAAATTTGGACGTTCATTGACAAAATTAAAAAGGACTTGATTGGTGAAAAAAAAAATTTCAAGATGGCCGCCATTTTCAAAATGGCTGCTACTGAAAATAGGCAAAATTTGAAAATGTCAACCGATTTGCATGAAACTTAGTATATTAACAGAACAGGGTAAGGCGACCTCAAATCTGTAAATAAAATTTTCAAAATGGCCGCCATTTCAAAATGGCCGCCATCCAAAGTTGTACGTAAAAATTGACCATTTTCAACCAATGCTTCAATCATTTCAACAAATTTTTGTATCTAGAGGTTTTATGAATGGTGAAATAGAATACGGTGTCAAAAATGGGTTCGTTTGGGAGACATTTTTGTGTTGGGCATCCCCAACACAGTCAGCACTTGTTATTATTATTATTCTTCTGATTCTTTATCGAGAATTTGTCCTCCCTAGTACAAGAAAATGGTCCAAGGAAATTGAATAACACTTGTGAGATTGGATACTGGGTCACTCAAAGTTGTGTAATGCACTTTTAAAATTTTCAAGATGGCCGCCGTTTCAAAATGGCGGCAATCGGAAAAAGTGGGCGGAAATTTTTTTTTCATCGGATCATCTTGAAAATTGGTCATCTGGGTAAAGCGGGTATGCTGAGCTCAAATCTGCGACCGGATTTGAAATCCGACTTACGGTTTTAAAATGGCGGCCATTTTACTACACCCGCCCTCCTAAAAACGTCAACTTTGTCCGATTTCAACGAAATTTGATCTCTAGACTTATTTTGATGCACTGATTTGGATGGAACTCTATCCAAGGCAATTTTGGGCGACTTGTGTGTTGGCATCCCAACACAATTATACCTAGTTATGTCTCCCAAACGAAAGTTTGGAGACATATTGTTTTTACTCCGTTTCTTATTATTATGTCTCCCAAACGAAAGTTTGGAGACATATTGTTTTTACTCCGTTTCTTATTATTATTATTATTATTATTCTTTTTCTTCTTTCTCCGCGGCATGAAACTGTCCATGCGAGTTCTCAGAAATTGCTTGACGGATTTGCACGAAACATTGTATGATGGTAGATGGGTCTTTGAAGTAAATCCTAACCTATTCGGAATTTCCAAGATGGCCGCCATTTTCAAAATGGCCGCCATAACATAAGGGTACCCCAAAACTATCTCAAAAACTACTTGACGGATTTCGACCAAATTTGGACGTTCATTGACAAAATTAAAAAGGACTTGATTGGTGAAAAAAAAAAATTCAAGATGGCCGCCATTTTCAAAATGGCTGCTACTGAAAATAGGCAAAATTTGAAAATGTCAACCGATTTGCATGAAACTTAGTATATTAACAGAACAGGGTAAGGCGACCTCAAATCTGTAAATAAAATTTTCAAGATGGCCGCCATTTCAAAATGGCCGCCATCCAAAGTTGTAAAAATTGACCAATTTCAACCAATGCTTCAATTTCAACAAAATTTTGTATCTAGAGGTTTTTATGAAGGGTGAAATAGAATACGGTGTCAAAATAGCGTTCGTTTGGGAGACATTTTGTGTTGGGCATCCCCAACACAGTCAGCACTTGTTATTATTATTATTATTCTTTTTCTTCTTTCTCCGCGGCATGAAACTGTCCATGCGAGTTCTCAGAAATTGCTTGACGGATTTGCACGAAACATTGTATGATGGTAGATGGGTCTTTGAAGTAAATCCTAACCTATTCGGAATTTCCAAGATGGCCGCCATTTTCAAAATGGCCGCCATTACATAAGGGTACCCCGAAATTATCTCAAAAACTACTGGACGGATTTCGACCAAATTTGGACGTTCATTGACAAAATTAAAAAGGACTTGATTGGTGAAAAAAAAAATTTCAAGATGGCCGCCATTTTCAAAATGGCTGCTACTGAAAATAGGCAAAATTTGAAAATGTCAACCGATTTGCATGAAACTTAGTATATTAACAGAACAGGGTAAGGCGACCTCAAATCTGTAAATAAAATTTTCAAAATGGCCGCCATTTCAAAATGGCCGCCATCCAAAGTTGTACGTAAAAATTGACCATTTTCAACCAATGCTTCAATCATTTCAACAAATTTTTGTATCTAGAGGTTTTATGAATGGTGAAATAGAATACGGTGTCAAAAATGGGTTCGTTTGGGAGACATTTTTGTGTTGGGCATCCCCAACACAGTCAGCACTTGTTATTATTATTATTATTTTTCTCTGTATTCTGGACCGTGAACTTGTCCACCTCATTTTTTCGACATCTTTAAAGGTAGGAAGCTGAAACTTCATAAATCAAGAGTATGGAATGGGAGATTGTGCTTTTTGTATTTTTCGTCGAAATCGAACGACCCCTTATAGGTCAAAAAAGGGCCTCAAAATGGCTCCTCGAAACCAAAGTTGAATTTTACCTGGCATTTCTGATCCGGCAGGGGTAGGAAAAATTCCTTTATGGGGTAAGTGTAGACTTTTAATACCTTTCATTTAAAAAAATAATTTTGAAAATCGGACTTACGGTTCTCAAAATTTTGCAAAAAATCGAAATTTAATTTTTTTGTCAAATTGAGTTATCTTTCTTGTTACAATATATTTTGTAATAGTAATGTAAAAATTCTCAACTTTGTTATTTCTTAATGAAAATCGGTTTACAAGGAAATAGTGGTATGCCGAGTTCATTTTTGGTATCGGAAATTTTTTTGGCGGCCATTTTCAAAATGGCGGCTAAAATGGCCGCCGTTTTCCCGCCCTAATTTAAACTTGCTCCAATTTTTATGAAAATTGGTATATAAGGTAATAGTGGTATGGCGAGTTGATTTTTGACATCAAAAATTTTTTTTCGTCAGCCATTTTCAAAATGGCCGCCATTTCCCGCCAAAATTTAAAGTTACTCCGATTTTGATGAAAATTTGTATATAAGGTAATATAGGTATGGCGAGTTGATTTTTTACATTAAAAATTTTTCATCGTCGGCGATTTTCAAAATGGCCGCCGTTTCCCGCCAAAATTAAAGTTACTCAGATTTTGATGAAAATTAGTATTCGAGGTAATAGTGGTATGGCGATTTGATTTTTGACATCAAAATTTTTTATCGTTGGCCATTTTCAAAATGGCCGCCGTATCCCGCCAAAATTAAACTTACTCTGATCTTGATGAAAATTGGTATTTTAGGTATTCTCAAATGCCCAAACACATATTGACAAAGAGGGGTACGTGAGGGGACATGTATGTGACTCGCTTGCGATCACAATTAGAACTAGTTATTATTATTTTTCTCGGTATTCTGGATCGTGAACTTGTCCACCTCATTTTTTCGACATCTTTTAAGGTAGGAAGCTGAAAATTCATAAATCAAGAGTATGGAATGGGAGATTGTGCTTTTTGTATTTTTCGCCGAAATCGAACGACCCCATATAGGTAAAAAAAGGGCCTCAAAATGGCTCCTCGAAACCGAAGTTGAATTTTTCCTGGCATTTCTGATCCGACAGGGGTAGGAAAAATTCCCTTATAGGTTAAGTGCGGATATACAATACCTTTCATTTAAAAAAAAAAATTTGAAAATCGGACTTACCGTTTTCAAAATTTTGCAAAAAATCGAAAATTATTTTTTTTGTAAGATTGAGTTATCTTTCTTTGTACCATATATTTTGTGATATTAATGAAAAAAATTCTCAACTTTGTTATTTCTTAATGAAAATTGGTTTACAAGGTAATAGTGGTATGCCGAGTTCAATTTTGGAATCGAAATTTTTTTTTTGGCGGCCTTTTTAAAAATGGCCGCCATTTCCCGCCAAAATTAAAATTACTCCGATTTTAATGAAAATTGGTATTTAAGGTAATTGTGGTATGGCGAGTTGATTTTTGACATCAAATTTTTTTTTATCGTCGGCCATTTTCAATATGGCCGCCGTTTCCCGCCAAAATTAAAGTTATTCTGATTTTGTTGAAAATTGGTATATAAGGTAATAGTGGTATGGCAAGTTGATTTTTGACATCAAAATTTTTTTTATCGTCGGCCATTTTCAAAATGGCCGCCGTTTCCCGCCAAAATTAAATTTACTCAGATTTTAACGAAAATTGGTATATAAGGTAATATATGTATGGTGAGTTGATTTTTGACATCGAAATATTTTTATTGTCGGCCATTTTAAAAAATGCCGCCGTTTCCCGCCAAAATTAAAATTACTCCGATTTTAATGAAAATTGGTATATAAGGTAATTGTGGTATGGCGAGTTGATTTTTGACATCAAAAATTTTTTATCGTCGGCCATTTTCAAAATGGCCGCCGTTTCCCGCCAAAATTAAAGTTATTCTGATTTTGATGAAAATTGGTATATAAGGTAATAGTGGTATATCAAGTTGATTTTTGACATCAAATTTTTTTTATCGTCGGCCATTTTCAAAATGGCCGCCGTTTCCCGCCAAAATTAAATTTACTCAGATTTTAACGAAAATTGGTATATAAGGTATTATATGTATGGTGAGTTGATTTTTGACATCGAAATATTTTTATTGTCGGCCAATGGCCGCCGTTTCCCGCCAAAATTAAACTTACTCCTATTTTGATGAAAATTGGATAAATTAAGTTATCTCAAATGCCAAGAGACATTGACAAAGAGGGGTACGTGAGGGGACATTTTTGTGACTCGCTTGCGATCACAATTAGAACTAGTTATTACAGTATTTATCAAATATACTCTTAATAATAAACATGTGATCACAGGTTCTTGCTTTTTTTGTAAACCCTAGTTGACAATCATTTATTACATTATTTTTTGATAAAAAATTATCTAATCTATCATTAAGTATACTATTAAACACCTTTCCTATGGCACTGGTTACAGTGATACCTCTGTAATTATTGGGATCTGTTATATCATTTGATTTGTGTATGGTTGTAATAATTCCATCTGCCCAAGATTTTGGGTATAATCCAGAAGAAAGACATAAATTAAAAAGTCTTTTTAGACTAGGTAGTAAAATAGAATGACCATGTTTTAACATGTTGTTTGATATACTGTCCAAGCCAGGACTTTTGTTAAGTTTTAATTTATTTAGTGCTTTTGATACTTCAGTATCTTTTATGGTTACATCTAATTCATTAAAACATGTGGTTTTTTCCAAGTCCACAAGCTTTTGTTGTAGTTGTTCTAATCGAGTTTTGAACTGATCTTTCACAACATTTAAATTTTGGAAATGTGAAAGCCATGTTGATGCATCAATTGCTGAACATTTTTCATCAGTTATTTTCGTCTCTCTGAGTTCATTTAATAAATTCCAATATTGCTTCGGGTTATCAGAATGCAGATTTTCTAACTGATGCATTAAATTTTGTTTGTATTGCCGATGTGTTTGTTTTTTTGCTTTATTATACTCTCTGTTTAGTTTGTAAAAATGGTTTCGTACAGCTGTATCTCTAGGATATTTTGAAAATATTTTACCATAGTTTATTAGATTAGTTTTAAGTTTTTTTAAATCCGAGTTAAACCATTTTTTATGATTTTTCTTCTTATTATTACGGTTTGTTTTTGTTTTTTTTAATGACTGACATGCTGCTGTATATATTATGTCACCTAGTTCTTTGCATGCTTCATTAATTGTAGATTGAGAGTTTTGTGTTTGTTTGTTGTTGAATTGATGAAGACGGTTTTGTATATCATCTGTTCCCAGTGCCTTCATAAAATTAATTGATGAATCATCATCCCAGATAAACCTTGGAGGCAAGGGATGTGTTAATGTTGTTGCCTTTTTGGCTATACTTTCTTCTTTAAATGTAGCTAGTAGTTCCCATTCTAGTTTACAATGAGTATCTGATAAAGTCGGTATAAAATCTAACACTTTAAAGTATAATATTTGGTCCAGGATACCCTCTGACATAACAACATAGTCAACAGTACTAGAACCATTTGGCGTATGACAAGTATAGTTGCCAAACATATCCCCAAGAACTCGACCATTTAATATTCTCAGTTGCTTACTTATGCACAATTCAATTAACTCCTTCCCTCTAGCATCTAAAGTTTTATCATAGCTTTTTCTGGGAAGAATGTTATTGTCAATAATGTAATCCTTATTAATAGGAATAAACTGGTTATCATCATCAGATATATAGTCAAGCTCATTTGAGACTCGTGCGTTAAAATCACCACAAAGTAATATTTTACCTACATTTTGGTATTTAATAATATCTTGTTCGATGCATTCTAGAATATCATGGTCTAGTTGTTGGGTATATGTTGAGCAACTAGGTGGAAAATAAACCAAGCAAACATATAAGTCTTGTTCTAAACCAAAAAAAGTTTTTTGCAATTTAATCCACTGATAATCAGGGTTAGTATTATTCATTATCTTAATATATGGTTTAATATATGGTTTAAATAGTATACCTAGCCCCCCAAAATATCTATTATTATGCTTGGACTGTTTCCTATTAACTCCATGGTACTGGAAAGACCCAATATTATTGACAATTGCATTTGGTCCAATATGTGTCTCTGCTAAAAATACCAGATCATATTTTTCAATATTTTGAATGAAGTGAGGGTCTTGGGTTTTATTATTATATTTTGAAATCATGCCCCCAACATTCCAGAAACACATTTTTAAGGATGAGTGATTTGTAATTTTTGGCATTTCTTTTCCAAAAGATTATGTAAACAAAGAAAAAGAAAAAAATATTTCTTATGAGGCAGG